>CM067062.1:4712695-5142695 GCA_033980235.1 Diadema setosum | reverse complement strand
GTTACGAAATTCCTCAGGCAAATAAGGAGGGTGATATAGAAAGCTCTGTTTTTACATTATGTTTCATATAACTTTGTTTAGACTTTCTTAATTATCTCTGATTTCCATGCAGGACATGATCGTAATGCTAATGAAGACGATAATAGTGACAATGATTATGATAATATTGACAATAATTCCATTGCCTCCATACTGTGATATGGATTCACTGCCGAAAAAAACAGACAAGCACACACACACATTTTGACAGATGGGCAAGAGCACTTTCAGCACATTGATACTATCAATCAAGCTACGTTTTACATCAAATATCTGTTATAGTATAGCTGTCAAACACAGACCTCTCAAACGGAAAAATTCCTTTGCTGAAAACTGAAGAGAAAAATGCGAGTTTCCATATACACAGATTGCGAATGCCACAGAACCAAATTCAAACGTCTATTCTAACAAATACAGTGTGAAGCTACAAAACATCTCCTGGTGTTTCTTTATTTCTGATTATGTTCAAAACGCTGTCGGAAGAAAGATCCCTTAAATTGGTGGTAGAACAACCCCTCCCCATCCCCCCCCCCCAAAAAAAAAAAAAAAAATCCGAAGCTTAACTTATTAACCCCACATCACCTGTATCTGTCTTCCGCATCCTACATCGATTTGTTGTTTCATCCGTCGGGCTTGGAGGCCCAGCTTCACTTGGCTTTGTTTGTAGAAGAGCTTTAAGCATCTTTGAGATGTTATCCTTCCGACGCTTTCTATCTCTTTCGTCTCTTTCTCTATTTTTTTTTTTTTTTGCATTTTATCTTAAGTGCATATCCGACTGTCCCTCTTTCTACCTTTTATTAATTTTTTTCTTTCTTGTTCTATGACTATCTCTCGCAAATTCGGAACTGTATCCCTTTTTCTTCATTAGTTTCTTTATCAATCTTTTCCGCATTTTACACCTATCGTAAAAAAAACAAACTATTTCTCCGTTTCCGTCTGATCATATTAGTTTGTGTGTGTGTGTGTATGCATGTGTGTGTGTGTGTTTGCGTGTGTGTGTATGTGGGTGTGTGTTTGTGTGTGTGTGTTTGTGTGTGTGTATGTGGGTGTGTGTTTGTGTATGTGTGTGTGGATGGGTGGGTGACTGTCTGTCTGCGCTGTTACTTTTCTTGTCATAAACTTATTATTCTTACGGTGTACTACTACTTCTACTGCTACTGTTGCTACTGCTAGTGCTACTGCTACTGCTACTGCTACTACTACTACCACTACTATACTATACTACAATATACTGCTACTTTCTCTTCTCTCTCTCCGTCATGAGTACGCACACACATACATACAAGCATACACACACACACACACACACACACACTCACGCACACACACACTCACGCACACACACATACATATAAATACATTCATATATGCATGGGTACAAACATAAAAGCCGTAGGTGTATGCATTTATGCATATCTTCCTTACGTTCTCCATGTGCGTGTTCGTCGTAGCCCCTTTGGCCACTGGGATCACCTTTCTCTTGTTTTATGTCTGCACATTATATTCATTCCTCTCGCTCTCTCTTTCTATCCGTCTTTCTGTTAAGTTTTTGTCTTTTGTTATTCGGCAAGGAATGTTCCAGCTCGAACTGTGTCTTACGGCCAAGGGTCTAGCAGGAATGATCTCGGTTCAAAACAACATTCAACACTGCCCAGACCTGAGTGATGTCAGCATTCATCATTGTATCTGGCGATTGCCCGGAAATCTTCCGGCTCAATTACCGATCAATCTCCTGAACACGTATATATCGCGACATCCCTATTGGTTCAATATTCGAGAATGATCAAAGTGGGAATTTACCAATCTCTTAAAGACTATTACATATCAGGGGAAAAAAAAACCAACAAATTCACGAGCTGGCAACTTGGCTAACTCTTGGCCAATTCCGAGTAATGCGAAAGCTTCATCACCTTGACATGTTGCTCAACATCAAGTGTGTGTCCGACGGGCATCTCAAAATGGTCGTTTTGGTATTAAAAGGTGACTTGGATGTCGTTACAAAAGTAATCTTCCTCGGGGGGTTTTCCGACCCTGAGGTAGACTTTGAATATCGATTTCCGTGGGCAGTACTTTATTTTCTTATTTCGAATATGCAAAGAGCCCTTTGGCTCGCGATATCTCATGAACAGTTCCACCAAGAAAGAAACACTCGCTTGACAAAGAGATAACATGACGACATAACAGAGACGACAAGCAAAATATGAAAGGAATGCTAGTATGTCACTGGAGGGGATGAGACTACATCATTTGGTGACAGGTGCAAGGTGCATTTGAAGAGGACCCACCTCCTTCTCTCGCAACTTTTTCTTCCTTTTGTGTTAACATTTTTTTTTATTTTTGTGTGATTGTTTGATTTACTAAGCTCTGCTTCATGTTTTATTGGTACATCCTTTTTCCCACCTTAGTCATTTTTTACCATCTATTAATCCTCTTCCTGGTGTAGATGTTGTTGAAGGATTTTAACATCACAAGTTTCGTCTTTGAATAATAATGTGTTATAGAACGTATAATGTTTGTGGAATAGCATGGGAGGTATACATGTATACTTGATTTGCGATACTGTTTATTGTGGGAACATTACAATTGTTTCGTTTTGTCTGGTTTTGTGGTCAGGATTAATTGATCATAAATGAAATACATAGATTTCTAACGACCCAATACATAGATTTCTAACTACCCAAGGAGATAAAGGCAAGGCAATTAATGAAAGGAGCATTAACTCAATCTTGTGTGAGGACACTACCACGGAGGATCCTGCAAGATAGGTATTACATATTATGATTTTTTTTTTATTTATCTATTTATTTCCTTCCAGATCACTTTAAGTGCTGATGCCTTTTTAAACATTCCAGGATGCATTTTTAAACAAATATAAACTGCGGCAGGTGTTTGATTCTGTCAATGAAATAAGTTTATTTCAAATAATTGTCAACTTTGCCCTACAAAGGAATGACCCTTTTATTTTTATCCACGTTGCCATGACAACGATCTTCTGCAATGACGTGCCCCGATTTATCCTGGTGCGTGCAATACGCGACCTGACACTTCCCTTCATCCGTCCAAGGTCGATCTTGGCGGGAAAAATGTGGAATGATGCAAACAAAGTCAAGGCTCGAGTAACCTCGTAAGGGATGATTTTTTTCTTTATGTCTCACGCTCTCTTTCTATCCCTTTCTAATCCCAAGAGCTCCAACCGGGATGGACAAACTTTGAATTCGAAATCGTTAACTCTTTTTGTTTTAAGTGATCTGTTCGATTTTTGTTGGCAAGACCAAAGAAGTTCGTCTTGAGGATTGTCACGTGTTTACCTTTGGCAGAAATCGAGAGATGAGCAAAGAGAGGTCGAGAAATGGCGGCAAATGCAGGCGAGATGTAGAGAAAACAAACAAAGCCGCTTTTTTTTTTCTTTTTTTCTTTGTCGATGCCAATGCCGAAACAACACTCTTCTTCGCTGACAGGCCGAAAGTTCCGCCTAACAATATTGCCTAACATATTACTAATCGATGTTACATTCCGAAGTACTCGAATAAAAATTGATCATAATTACTGAGAATTTATCAAATCTATCAGAGTAAATGGTACATGTACTGCTATTTGCAGCACAAATGTGTATGTGAGTGTATATGTTTTTTTTAATTTTTTTTTTGGGGGGGGGAGGGGGGTATACTTTTTAGTGACTTGATGCCTTGGAGAGGAACAGCTCTACGATGCTATAGTACTGAATTGAGAAGGCGTCAACTGCTTTCATTTTTGTCTGTTTCAAGTTTGCTATGTGCTCCAGAATATTAATTTAATGTAATTTTTATTCTGAAATGGAGTCAAACTAAACGAAATCATATTCAATCTTATCTAATCATGATAATGATGTCAGTTGCAATTATACGTATGCATGCATATGCTTGTATGCATGCACGTAGCTATGCATTACAATGCACTGTATGTACATTGTACGTAAGCTTGCGTAATTGCACTTGTACAATGTGTTTTTCGTTGTGCACAAGTGAGATTTCATGATTGAACAGACAATGAATAATCTCCATATACTATCAATAAGCGTAAGGTGTTGTAATATGAAATAATATTGAATGGTCACGAGTACAATGGTACGAGATTTCGCACGAGGTGAAAGATAGAGGCGCTCTATTCAACGAGGCGAAGCCGAGTTGAATAGTGCGCCTCATCTTTCACCGAGTGCGAAATCTCGTTCCATTGCACGAGTTAAGACCATACACTATTTGTTTTATACAACGTCCAAGTAGATCTTTGTTATTTGGTTGGAGGATTGTTGGGTAGGTCTAAGTAGGCCTAGAAGTCTATACATGTATGAAAAATATAGCCATACTTACATGTGAATCCACTGCGATTCTCTTTCTGGCTTGTGCAATCAGTGTAGATACAGGTAACAGCTAGCGCTCGTACACTAGCACTACGTAGGCCTACATACGCGCATGCATGTACCGCACACGTACACTGCGCTAGCAGGTGCATGCGATCCTCAATACGCAACACACAGTACATGCAGTACCGTACAATTTCTCGAACCGTGGAATAGAACGATAAAATCGAACCAAGTTGCACGCAAAAATAGAACCAAAATTGCACGGCGCGTTGAATGGAGTACTTATTGAATATCACGTCACCAACAATCCTCCAACCAAATTACAAGGATCTACTTGGACGTTGTATAATATGAAATAATAAGGGCAGATCAACACTATTTCCACTGAATAACATTTACATCAGTGGGAGGATATTGGTATCATGCGTCACACCAAGGAGATCCGAATCTACAACATTTACGTCTGCATTCCTACATTCGTCAATACTATGTCACTATACAAAAACAATAACAGCACTGCAGCCATGATGGTAACATAGTCTGAAATAAGAAATCCACTCCAAAATCTTATCAGTTTCATAAGAAAGAGAGAAAAATCCTGCAGAACAGTGCAGAAATTATTAAAATCGAGAAAAAAAATAAGACGTTGTATGACATTTTGAAATTTCAAAAATTTCCGGAAAACACTTCTTGACCAGTAACTATGAATATTTACATCAGCAATTTGATGATGTAATGCTCTCAAAATTTCTTGTTCATTTCACATACAGAAGTGACAAAAATTTCATATTTCAGCTGTATAAATATAAAACTTGCCTGAAAACCGTCCAAAATAAAAATAAAAGAAGAAATCTTTACTCTGATATCATGGGGATAAGTTTTACCTGCATTAGCTAAAATAACAATTTTTTGCGAATTTCATATAACGTACGGGAAAAGATGTCAGGGCATGAAATCATTAACTCACTCATTTGAATATTCATAAGGACTGGTTAAGAAATGTTTTCAGAAGAAATGTGATATTTCAAAATGTCATATCTTTCTTATTTTTATCCGATTTTTGTCATTTTTATAACGTTCTTTAGGATTTTTTCTCCATTTTTTTTTGAGTTATTATTTTAGCTTGGATTTCTTCTTTAAGAAGTAGACACAATACAATATGCTACGTCCTGATCCGCACCTGAAATATAATAATCGACATGACTGTGCAAACCTTTTCCTGAAGTGATTGTCACTTTTTATTGTGTGTGTGTGTGTTGTCCACACGTGAAAGACCTCAAGCAATGTCATTTTCATCAAGACCGTCATCATCTGCGAAATCATCACGTTATCATCCTCATCAACGTCATTAGAGTTACCACCATCATCATCATTATCATCATCTTCATCATCGTCATCACGTCATACGCCTTGATGAAACCGTGCCAACCATTTTTTTTTTTTTATCGCGCGTTCAGCATCAATCAATGTTTCCCACCGTGATGCAATGGTCGTTATACAGAGCTGCAACTTCCCACCTGGCTTAAAGAGCACCGCCAATGCTTCGTCACATTCACTCAAACACGCACACACTCGTTTTTCTCCTGGAACGTTTATCGACACCGGTCACGTGACGTAAACGCCAATTTGAATGTATATTCAAATTCGACAAATGCATGTAATATGAATGTGAAGACATCATCACCACAATCAATTGCAATACCAATTGATATTGCGTATATATCAGTTTGTTTAATTTCATCTCAAATTTCATGCTCTGGTAATGTCAAGTTATTAAAATAAAACGATAATCTAATGATAATCTATAAGAAGGGTACTTCCTAATGAGCTGTGTTTTGTATTTCACAGTACCATTTCTCTGAAAAAAAAAAAACATGGTGTATACGAAGATGATATTTCAACACAGGATACATTTACATTGTTCATGCCATTCTTAGTATATGAGGTGACCTCATATCATGATGTGATGTTATATTAGATTAGATATCGAACAACCTTCAAATTACTGTCAAATTTCATATGCTCCCGTTATGAGGCATATCATACAACCCTTATCTGTACACAGTGCATGGTTCAATACTACACGTCAACGCACTTGTTTCAAATAATAATGTTTAACGGTACGTTTATTTCGAGAATATTTTCCCCGTGTGTATTTTGTCTCTGTTGATGGCAAGTTTCTGGATTATTTGATAATAGCTGCGGAGTGGTAGCTGTGCATGTTGAATGTAGTTGCGATATTATCTGTTGTTTATATCAATGTCATGTTCAAACCAGGTCCATATGCAACCTACAGTCCATAGATTGATTCTGTTTTGCTCACTGCGTCTGGAAGATGCGTTAATCAACCACATTTATCGCAGAATTTGAAACAATATTAATTCATGTCCCTGCCTTGAAAAGATCATCTGATTGAGCGAAAAAAAAAGCTTTAACATTCTGCTACCTATAACTAATCTCCATATTTCGTTTGATTTAAAATTGGAGGAGGATGAAGTAGGAAGAAGAGGGTGGGGTTATGAGGTAGGGGTGCGGCCTGCCAAAGGAGAACCACAAACCTTCTGGGCAATCCATCCTCGGTGAAACATTCCGTTGTGTCGATTTGTTGTGACGAAGCGGTAACTGATGAATGCGTCAGGACGTCGGTGCTCACGATAACGGCCGGCATCGGGCTAATTAGGAGCAATCATCAGTGGGGAAGGTCGGTGGGGGTGATGTTGACACGAGGAGGTCCACGGACACTCATTAAGCAGATCATGGGGGCGATATTAACGAGTGCTTCGTGTGGTATCTCAGGCTGTGGGTTCAAACATGTGCCGATGTTTGAGAAAAGCGTGTTTCACCTCCATCTATCTCTCTAGTTATCTGTCTCTATCTGACTCCCTTTCTCTTTCTGTCTCTATCTATCTATCTATCTATCTATCTATCTATCTATCTCCCTCTCTCTCTCTCTCTCTCTCTCTCTCTCTCTCTCTTAATGTATATATCCTGGATACCCATCAAATGCCCATCTCTATATTTCTCTTTCTCTCAACGTATGCTACATCCCTTGTATTCCTCCACCCTCCCCTTTTCTCCTCCTCTCTCAAGATACATCCCATCCCTATCCATCTCTCTCCATCTCTATCTCCACATTTCGCCCTTTATCTCTCTGTCTTTCCCCCTTTCTACCCCCTCTCTCCCTCTATACCCATCTCTCTCTCTCTCTCACACACACACACACACACACACACACACACACACACACACACAAGCATACCCTATCTTTCTCTTTCTCGTTAAGTTGTTGATACATCTGCAGCTTTCTTTTCACGCGCCAAAGTACATCTTCATTGATCGTTTCACGGCTGTGTAGAATCGAGGAGGGCAATCTGGCTCTGAATATTCATTAAAATGAGTTTCTAAAGTGAGCCTGTGTAGAGCATTGCGTGATTTTCTAGTCGCTCATGATGTCATTAACGGCACTGCGTGATTAATCAACGCTAGACATCGTACATAGGAACTAATGTGCGGAATGAGTTTATCAGTCGCTTGCTTGCATAAGCACAAAAGCACACATGAAATACGAATCCATGTATGCACGTATGAATCCAGATATTAATATGTCATACACTGCACCAAACCATGCATACACTCGGTCATACCAACTACAGGCCACGACCAAACAATGTAGGCCCTATATATTTTGTTTTTGTTCTTTGATAATCTATAAGCGTGGGGACGCTGTGGCATAGTGGATAAAACTCTCGACTCCCAACCGGAGGGACCCGAGTTCGATTCCCGCTCAGTGCTTACGTCCTTGGACAAGATGTTTTTACCCACAATGACCCTCTCGACCCAGATGTATAAATGGGTAGCTGGCAATGCTGGGGCAATAATAATGGCAGGGCCCTCTGGTAGAGCAGTGGCAACACTGAAGAGGCTACCCTGGATAAATAAGACCTTATTATTATTACAGTATCATTATTATAATCAATAGTAATTATAAGGAATAACAATCTATGATAATGATCTACTGTAATCATCAGCTTGTATCATGTATAATCAAATACGAAATATTCGTTACGCGCCCATATCAATGTGAACGTAGGCTCTCATATATATATATATATATATATATATATATATATATATATATATATATAATATATATATATATATATATATATATATATTATATATATATCTATATTATATATATATATATATATATATATATATATATATATATATATATATATATATATGGATTGATAGAAATATACTAGTGTAACATTAGTATAACTGACAACGTCATTTCACCAGCATACTGAATGTTCTTGATGAAAGCCTAGGGCCAAAAGTTCGATTAGATTAGAAAAGACAAAGAAGAAGCTATACACAGATCTATGGAATATTATTTCTCAAGTCTATAAAGTACACTGCCTTCACCACCGAGCTATAATCCGTGGTTTACTCTCCAGCTCCCCCTTTTTTATTTCTCGTGGACCTTCACTGTAGAAGCTGTATTCTTTCTTCCACCACAGAAAAAAAAAATAACTTAATTTTTTTTTTAAAACAGCATAATTATTATAGACATCTGAATCATATTTTCTTCCACTTATGTTACTTTAATGTAATCAAAATTGAAAGTGTATCCACCCCGCTATGCATAACTTCACGACTGGACCTTTAATCTTCTCGAATTGATTCATCTTGGTTAAAGCTGCATTCCATCTACAACTTACTATAGTTCTTATATTCCAGACCTGCATGGGTTCAGTTTGTCATGTTTGTAATAAGTTTTAAAAAGCTGACTGAAAATAAAATCCTTTTCGCGGCAGCGGTATATTATACTGAAAACAAAAGAGGGAGTTAAATGGTTTTAGACGGTTACTACCGGAGAAAGACGTCACTTGGTAAAGCTGTTAGATATCGAAAGAAAAAAAAAACGCCGAGAGACAGATCTTGTAGCGTTCATGACTGGTTGCAATCGCAAAAATAGAGCAAGTGACGACAAGGTTATCCGCCGTCTTTACCACCGCAAAGATAAAGGTGTCATGAGTTGCCGGTAAAGTTAACCACTGGTTGCCACAGAAGGAGGAAGAAGAAAACTTCCTTTTATTGGCGTTGGAAGTACACCACGTCAGTCAGCGGAGCCATCATCTTCTTGAGCTCTCGTTCGGATTACGTTTCATCGCGAAAGCTTTTCCGCTAAACCTCCAAGAGCGATGTTGTTTTACTGTGGGATAGAGAGGCCTATGGGCGAACGGCTGTTGAGGGATCTTTGGTTAGATCAGGGAAGATCCTAGCGCACCGCCTACCCTGTTAGAGTCTTTGTTTTAATTCGTCTCTACCTTGACAAGTAATGTGGTTTTGTTTTACTCAACGAGTCAAGTGTAGACGTAAATCTTCTGCGGTATTTATAGCAAGCAAAAATCGCCATGTGTGTAAGATGATGCGTTGACAGAGACAAGACGGAACAGGAATCTCGGCATACAACACCAAGATAGGGCTCTATCGACATAGACATCGGACAGACTAATGGATGTGCCTTTAACAGATTAAAACCACAGCAGCAAAGCAGGCCCGTAGCCAGGGGGGGTGCGTCGGGTGCGTACGCACCCCCCCAAATTCTGAAAGGTCCACTTTTTCATAATAACGGTTTTTAGCAATTCTCAAGATAACAATCCAAATAAATATAAAGACACATTATATGCTACGTAAATGTGGAAGAGTACGTTTAACAATGTTAAAAATAATTGTACGAAACCCTTTTGTTATATGAACCATCGGATCGTCCCCATGCACACAAACACAAATGTTATGTATCAGTTTGTGCGAGCTATTATTATATTGGCACTGCATGCCATGGCCCTTGGCGCGTGTGACCGGTGTTTTTTTTTTTCCACTGGCCGCCCGAGTACGTGCGATTCGTGGATGACATTGAGGTTGACACTTGCATTTTTTCACAGGAACAGAGGTAAGTGGATGAAAATCTAATAGCCTCAAGTTTACATATATGATAAAAATTAAAGAAATTTCCTCGAAATTACTATAATCGAAAACCTGAGACATTTTATATCTACCTCTCACAAAGATATAGTACATGTACATATAAGTACATGTTGGCATGATAATGCCTGGGGATAGATTATTATGTCAACTATTTTCCATTATGAATGCATGCTCCAATCAAATTGTGAAAAGGTGGTCATGAATTAGCATTTCTTACGAACGAGCAGGAGAGACAAAACAGAATGAAAGGCCTGTCTTACTCCAGTTCTCTACTAGTTATACATTTTCTCATGTTGTGACAGTTCGATTGGTTCTCATTTTGAAGTGAGCCAAAACCTAAGAACATTCTCACTTATAATTTCCAAAGAGTATTATGCAGGCACGCAAACTCAATTTAGTTGTATTTCATTTAAATGTAATGGGTAAGAGGGTATGAGAGAGAATGCTGAGCTATGAAGTAAAATGGTAAAGTAAAAAGTTTGTCAGATAGTATTACAAAAGCCTGAATATTGCAAGAGCTCCGGAGTAAAAAGTCAGGGAAAAACCCTATGTATGATAACATTGTGAGAGCGTTAGACTGCATTGTGACGCGTCGTTATCTAATTTACATTCTTTATTCATATTTTTCATAAAAAACACAGGTAATGAGCCGGATTGGGTTAAAATTCTCACTTACAGCTTTGTAGAAGTCTGAGTCAACAGTATCACACAGTACTTCAAGCACGTATTAGTACAAACGATTTCTTGAGCCTGCACCGTTTCAGGCTCTGTTCTGGATACGGCGGTAGAAACTCATTCTTTTTTGTTGTTTATTTTATCATTATTTACTAATCTCTTTTCTAACTTACAGGTAGCGGATTTCTTTGCAGGCCAAATTCGGAAATGTACTGTTGATTATTACTTATAATTTTCTCATGTTGTGACAGTTCTATTGGTTCTCATTTTAAAGTGAGCCAAAACCTAAGAACATTCTCACTTATAATTTCCAAAGAGTATTATGCAGGCACGCAAACTCATTTTAGTTGTATTTCATTTAAATGTAATGGGTTAGAGGGTATGAGAGAGAATGGAAAGTGCTGAGCTATGAAGTAAAATGGTAAAGTAAAAAGTTTGTCAGATAGTATTACAAAAGAAACTCATTCTTTTTTGTTTGTTTATTTTATCATTTAGTTACTTATCTCTCGAACTTAAAGGTAGTGGATATCTTTGCAGCCCAAATTCGAAAATGCCTAGAGACAGCTAGTAACCAAATATGCTACTATAATTTAATAAATAAGAAATAACCATTCCAGTATGTATCTTAGTGTGCACAGTAAGACAGATCAAATCAAATAGGAAAACATCTGAGCACTAAGCCTGAGGTCTGAATTTGCACTCAACTTCTTCCAAAGGCTAACGGATGTTTAATTTTTGAATTTCACTGACCTCCAAATTTCACAAAGAAAACCTTCTTAGCATGATGGTTAATATGACATTTGACTGATATTGGAGATGTTTGCGAAATCGGATCTACTACCTTTAATATTATTAAATCTAAAATGATTACTTGAAAGTTCGGAAATGGTGGAAATATCCTACCACAAGGAGGCAAAATATAAATGGTTCACATTTACATTATTCATTTTGTTTTAAAAATTATTCATTTTGTTTTAAAAATTTTCTTATTTATTTTCGTTTTTGACAAACTCGCATACCAACGGCTGATATACTGTATAGTAAAGTGAATGTTTCATCTTCCAAACAGCATCCAATGGGATGGAAAACTCCAACTGAAAGGTGGACACCGTGACCATACTCGCTAAAGAAAACGCGTAATAGGGGTCGTTTTTTCTCACGGATTAGATGGAAAGTGTGATGTACGAGCGTATATAATCAAAGGGTATCAAAAAGGCCGAAATTTGGGAAAATGGTATATTGTTCAATCATGATGAAGTACTTCTTTAGGGTGCAGGAAACATTTAAGGAATACTTGTTTTTAAGGCCCAAAAAAAATCATATGATCATTACTCGTTTAGAGGCCATTTTGAAAGTCCATGTATGAGCATGGTGTCCACCTTTTAATTGTCACTACCCCTCCCGGGACAGTATCAAAGGACCGTTTTGTTAATTAACGCAATCCCCCCTTCTTTTAAAAATTCTGCCTTCAGGCCTGCTAACGCGGGTATACAATAGAAAAAATAAAAGTTAGAACAACACCAGGAAAATCACTATTCTCAATTTTGCGGCGCGCTACGCGCGCAGAGTCTCGAACACAATTAAACTTTGCAACTTCCTGGCAAAATGAGTTTTTACTATTTCCTAGATGAAATACCGTAACGCGATTGCATGCAACAGACAAAAATACAAATTTCCGTCATTAAAACAGTCAAAATTCACAATTTGCGGCGCGCTTCGCGCGCAAATTCTTATACAACTTTTGTAGTTCGGTCGTCCAAAGAATCTATATATATATATATATATATATATATATATATATATATATATATATAATTGTGTGTGTGTGTGTGTGTGTGTGTGTGTGTGTGTGTCATCATTGGTATTGGTACCGAAGGTCCATTTTTTTAGTGACCGCACCCCCCCTTGAAAAATCCTGGCTACGGGCCTGCAAAGACAACAACAAAAACAACACGCATGCACAGACACACACACTCATACACACATATTGGATTCGAGATTCTTATTTCTATCCAGGGCTTGCATATTCAGCGTTTTATAAGGGGTTCCGAGGTTACTTTCTCTTCAAAAGAAAAACCACGGCCTGATCTTGATAATGAAATCTTTAGGTAACGTTCTCTTTGTCTCATTCGGTTGGTGGGATCGTTGGCGCCATAATAGTTAAACGACTGAAGTTGGTGTATTTGAGTCAAATTATTGAGGCACTTCTTACACCATCAGCTCAAAGGCACGTTTCTAATCCCAAGTCTCACCCTAAATGTGACGTATAACTAAGCCTTGTGATTAAAAAAAAAACAAAACAAAACAAAACGACACTAAGTCTTCCCTCTTTAGACTATACCCACTTTAGAACTGCGACAATGCAAATAGCGAATGTTATTGTTATGTGATGTACCGTCTTTGTTTTACATTGATTTGCTGTAGGCCTACCTCTTGGATTTGAAAGAATATGTCATATTGGGAAAAACATTAATTTGAAATACATTAAATAACAGTCGATAAGTCAATGCAGAATTGTTTTCGTTGTATGCGTGTGTCTGTCTGTTTGTCCGACAATTTATGAAAACACTCTTTCTATCTGCAGTATCCTGTTCAGTTGTCAACTGATCGTGGAGGTTGTACATGTTGTAAGGTTGTTGTGAATGCATGTAGTTAGTGAACCTCCCCAGCGTGATCATTAAAGGTCCAGTTTACCTTTGGGAGCAGTGATTTCAAAAATGTTCAAGATATCACATTTGATGCATATGTGTAGGTCTGTTGTATCATAAAACATCCTACCATATGAAATATTTGCAATAAAACCTAAAATATAAGGAGATATCAGGATTTTTCTCAGTAAACCGTAACTGTATACGGTTTAGTCTGGAAACATTTTTATTATAACTATTGTTCACATTTTGTGTATTTAACAACACTTAACATCGATTATACGGATTCAAATTTTGACAGTGGTTGTTTCTATCCCTAACTCACATTTTAGAACTATTTTAAAGCACTAATGCTTTCATCTGCAAATGGTAAATTATGCCTTTAAGATTTATACATAATTGTTTTCACACTGTAATATGCAAATTAGAACATTGACTTCAAGGTAACAAGAGAACACTAATCTTTCACACAGAGCCATTCTGGGTCCAAGGTTTCTGCCTTTTCGTTCAAGCGTCGGATAACAAGCGTCGGATAAGCGTCGCTGCTTATTATAGACGGTTTTAAACTCATAACAAATAATAGAACATGGAAGAAAGGTGGGGGAGTCGGATTTTATGTGTCACAGAATTTAGATTGTGTCTTCTTAGAAAAATACAGCGTGATGTCAGATACATTTGAGAGTGTATTTATCGAGGTCAAAACTCCAAACAAAGGTAATATTATAATTGGGGAGATTTATCGACCCCCAAGCTCAAACCCTGCTGAATTTTTAGAGTTATTCTGCGGCCTTATCTCGAACACTTATTTTGACAGTAAGACATGTTTTGTCATGGGTGATTTTAATCTCAATCTCCTTAATTACAGTGATAATCCCTTATGCGCAGATTTTCTTAACCTTATGTTGTCGAAATCATTTATTCCCCTTATAAGAAAACCGACTCGAATAACTGATGATGTATCTACTCTTATTGACAACATTTTTGTAAATGACTCATTTTCTAACATCACATCTGGTATTATAGTTTCTGACGTCACTGATCATTTTCCAATTTACGCCCTTGTGTCCAATTTTATGACTGCTAATGTTTCTCACACCCACAACTCAGGTATTCGTGTAATGTCTGAATCCAACCTTAATAAACTTAGGGAGAAATTAAGTTCAGAGGATTGGTCCACCGTATACAGTCAAAGCGACATTGATTTAGCCTTTGAAAATTTTATGAATATTTTAATCGCTAATTATGATTCTTGTGTTCCTCTCCGAAGACCTCACCATTCTAATTATAAAAAAGTGCCACGACAACCATGGGTTACAAAATCTCTTCTCAGGTCCATTAACCGCAAGAATAAATTCTTTCATAAGTATCGTAAAGATCCATCCCCTTTAAACAAATTGAGATATGTTCGTTATCGGAATATATTGACAGCCATAATACGTATAGCCAAGCGAAATTATTTTTCCCGACAGTTTGTTAAATATAAATCTGATGTGAAGAGTACGTGGAAGGTGATTAATGAGGCGCTCAAACATAAAAATAATACCGATTCTCCTAAATATATTTCAGTGGACGACCGCCAGATTAACGACCCGGTCATTATGGCGGAATCTTTCAATGAATATTTTGCAACTCTTGGTCCACATCTTGCCAGTAAAATCCCGAAATCATCAGTTGAATTCCATAGATACTTAGGTAATAGGAATTCTCAATCAATATTTTTTGAACCTATTGCTGAAGAAGAAATTATAGATATTATTAAGAATTTGAATGATAAAAAAAGTTCAGGATATGATGGAATTACAAATTTTCTTTTAAAAAATGTTTTAAGCGAAATCATTACTCCTCTTACCTACATTTTCAATCAATCCTTATTTAATGGCAAAGTCCCCAATAAGATGAAGGTCGCAAAAGTTGTCCCTATCTTTAAGAAGGGACAGAAAGATTTGGTGAATAATTACCGACCAATTTCTTTGTTGACTTCAATCTCTAAAATTCTTGAAAGGATGGTGTATACACGATTATTAAAATTTCTCACAAATCATAACATTCTGTCAGATTCTCAGTTTGGTTTTAGAAAACATTACAACACAACCCATGCTTTACTTACTTTTATAGACAAGGTAGCTCATGCTATAGATAGTTTTGAACATACAATTGGAGTTTTTCTTGATTTTTCTAAAGCTTTCGACACGATAGATCACGAAATCTTGTTTTATAAATTGTGTCACTATGGAATCCGCGGGACCCCCTTAGAATGGTTTAAGAGTTATTTAACAGAAAGAAAGCAATTTGTTAATATCAAAAGCCATGATTCGCAATTAAAGCCTATTTCATGTGGAGTCCCGCAGGGCTCCCTCTTGGGCCCACTTTTATTTATCTTATACATAAACGATCTTCCAAAATCATCGCAAATTTTGTCATTTATCTGTTTTGCCGATGACACTAGCTTGTTTTTTTCACATCGAGACCCTAATGCATTAATAAATATGATGAATACTGAGCTCAGGTTTGTGCAATCCTGGATTTATGCGAACAAATTATCTTTGAACATAGAAAAAACTCATTATATGGTATTCAGTAATTCCTTGAATGTTGTTCCATATGATATCAAAATAAATGATTTATGTTTAAAGCAGGTTAATAATACAAAGTTTTTAGGGCTTTGGATTGACCAAGAATTATCCTGGAAAACTCATATTAATTTTGTAAGTAAAATTTTGTCTAGAAATATTGGAATCTTGAATAAGCTCAAACATGTCTTTCCTGTTCATATTTTGCAGAGTATATATTCTTGCTTAATATCTCCACACTTTAATTATGGAATTTTGGCGTGGGGAAATGCAATTCACTCATTACTAGATTCCCTTCTCCTTATTCAAAAGCGTGCAATAAGAATCATAAACCACGCCGGATATTTTGCCCATACAAATTGTTTTTTCCATCAAAACAGAATTCTGAAAATTCAAGACCTATTTTATTACAATCTCGGAATTTTCATGTATAAACTAACAACTAATGAATTACCATCTGTTTTTATCCACATGTTCAAAAGGAATCGTTCTATCCACTGTTATCCCACTCGCCAGAGTGACGCCTATCACCTTCCCCGTACTCGCACTATTTTTGCAAAGAAAACAATTATATTTACCGGACCCAGATATTGGAATGATCTCCCTCTAGATATCACTTCTTCCTTATCTTTATTCACCTTCAAACGCAAATTAAAACAGTTATTACTTAGTGGATACACACTACCAAGTTTTTAGCAACCCTTTTATGCTCCCAGTCTTTTGTCCTTGTCCGCAGCACCAAGTCATTCAAGTTATTTCATGGTACCGATACATCTTTTAATAATATAGCATTTTTGTTATTCAAACACTGCGAGATTTGTATGCAGTCTGGTTTGTGCGATATCTATGTGGTTCATTAGTTTATTACTCATCGATTTTTTGTACTTGTGTAATTTTAGTTGGTCAAGACAAACATATCCGTTCTCCGTGTAAAATTATATGCCTATGAACTCCGGAACCTACAGTTTTACAAGCTTTAAAGCTTTTATGTAGGCCCCATCATATTTCTTATACTTACTAGTGACATTTTCACACAATATGACCTTGTACATTTGTGTCAAGTATATTTTCTTTTTCTTTTCTTCTACGATCAAAAGACATGATTGTATATATTTTGTATTCTTGTTTTGTTGTCAATAATTTTGTAATGTCATCATTGAGAAATGGAAATATGAAATAAATTTGAAATTTGAAATTTGAAATTTGAACATTGCGCCATTTTCTCACGTGGCAACGATCGAAGCTCTTGAACGTTGATTTAAGAAATGTTTAATAATCCCATAAGAATATCTCAACAAACTTTCACAGAAACCGTTTCAAGGAACAGGAGACAAATGCCACAAATAGCAAGCCACTTACAACGGTGTATATATAGGAATATCTTTCCATGTATCTTACTCGGTGTATCAAGAGAAATACGGTTTTCTGTCATTATTTGCTTTGTTAGATCACCACTCTAGGTTTGTTGTGAAGTTCTTTGACATTTGATGACTAGAATTTCCTGTTACCCCCTGCACTAGAATTCCAGGCCTATCTGCCAAGATCTAGATCAAGGTTAGTGATGGGTCGAATTAACCGTCAATTACGAGCGGGCAATTCGTTTAGGCTCATCCCCCGCCGAAGCAGCCCGAGAGAACCCTAGTTCATTAACGACACCAATTCCAGCCTTAGATTAGTGTTCTACTCCCCCGTAAATAACAGTCGTTAAGGGACCAAAACAGGGTTCTTTTGGAGGTGCTGAGCTTGGCTAGCATGAGTAACTCTACAACCTTCAGCATCCGCTAACCACGCTGTCGCAGCGGAGTAAAGAAAAAAAAAAAGAAGAGCCGAAATTGGTTTTAACTAAAACAAAGTCCATCCCACCCCCCCCCCAAAAAAAAAAAACAACAAAACAAAACAAAACAAAAACAAAAGTGTTGGGATAAATTTCAATAATTTCGAAATCAAACATTAAAAAAAAAATCAGGGAGTGGTATCTGTTTGTAGTCATGTCTGTAATTCCAGTGATGAACTCAACTTACCTTTTTCCACATAGCTCTTCCTGTTTGGTTGGTTGGCAACATGTTTGGTTGGCAACATTATCAAAAGTCAATAGGATGACAGCCACAGAACTCTGTGATGACAGCCCTAGTCCTGAGAGGTGACGTTCGTTATTCCCAACGCTCGTTCATGCGAAAATGAAATAAGTGTTCGTCAATCCGATAATGAAAAGAAGGTGCGTACAAAGGCAGCTTCGGAATAACGAACCGTTTCCTTTTCGGATCAAGAAACCTTCAGAATAACGAACCTTCGGAATACTGAAGCTGATTTCATTTTCGGATTAGTGAACCTTAGGAATAATGCACTTTAATTTATTTTCGGATTAACGAACCTTCGGAATAACGAACTGTAACCGGTCGTGAGTGGGTTGATTCATATTGGGTTCGCTGAGATATACTTGGGAGTGCTCTGAGACCCTGAAACAAAAAATCTCAAGTTCGATTTCTGCTCCTTGGGTACATCTCTGGACAAGACCAAGTGTTTCATCACCATTCAACTACTCTTTGCAGAGATAATTATGATGATGTCAGGGGCGGCAGGATCGACGGAGGAGCGGCAGTGTTGATGAGACAACCGTGGGTAGAAAAGTAGTAAAAAGGTCATGAAATAGTGGAAAAAATATGGCACATACTCATAGAATGAAACAGAACATTTGTGTGACAATAGAAAGATATGTTGATTTATGTATTTTCAATATTTCGGACCAAAACATTATGTGTTATAATCGATGATTTATAAGCTATTCTCCTGATTGCTTCTGTCAATGTCCCGTTCTGTGTTAGGCTCCTTTCTTGCTATGCAGGGCATGAATTCGTGGACCAGATGCTCATCAATCTTGCATTGGTATAAGACGGCACCAGTTTTATTGATACGATCGAATATGAAAAATCCTGTTTATACAGCTCACTTTTGAAATACTGCAGCCCTGCATTCTACATAACTCCTAGGGACTATTACATGGTTTCTAGACTACCGTGACACGGTGACGAATATCACCCGCAATATACGGACAGATCCATGTCATGCTTTGCATGACGCACGTGACAGACACGAAGGCGTTTCGTAACCCAAATTTAGAAGCTGGGGCCATGTTTTTCTTTTCTAAACCCCCTATCTTGCTCTTTCATCCATCCTTAAACCACTTCATTACGCCGGTCGACAACTTGACGCAAATATCGCCCTGAGCACTTTCCTACCGCGTATATAGCCTAAACAGCGCAAGGATGCTAAACCTGACAGTTCCAATTTGAGCTTTTTGTGTTCAGAACCAAACGAGAGAGCGCCATGGCAACAAAATATTTGTAGCCCACGGCAAGAAAGTTCCTTTCACACTGATATCTCTGCCGATGGCAATAAACCTCCCAAACCTTCACCGGAATCTCATGTACACGTCCATCAGAGAACATCTCGTATAAAACATTCTTAGGACTTACGCATCGATCAGCTGATATTTCTCGTTGCAATGAGCATGGAAGAACGAATCATTTTTGGCGCCAGTAGAGACTTCCTGTCAGCGCACATGTTGTGGGAGATATGCGACGAGATAAACGAGAATGCCAAACTGGTTGCGGGTCGGAAATGGAACCATATCAAGGGGTAGACCCGAGCTTCCTAACAGGGTTTGGCATTTTATCGGAAGGTCATGTGTTCTGTAGCAGAAAAGGCGCCAACTTGTCTGGGATGTCGACAAAAAAAAAAAGGACCATCAGAATTTCGACATGCCTGCAAGTGTTATGACAGACAGTGGTTTGATATGAGTATGCAGAGCTGCAAACAACACTTTAGCAAGGAAAACAAACAATGCATAGGGGAATTCTGCGCCAAAGGCACCTGTTCGTCGTGCAAGGGTTAGTGACGTTCACTGGTGTGCAGAAATTCACCGCAAGATTCCCCTTTCTAGTTCTGATGCTCAACAGTGTTCAGATTGGATCATCAGTTCATTGGTATCATTGGTTTTTAGAAATGAGCCAGATGTTTTTCTTTGTATGATACGAAGGAAATTAAGGATATAGCAACTTCTGCTGTAAACGCCCATTAATAAAGTAACTCCATTCGAATAAAGTTAATGACTACGTAATTTCAGTATCACCAGTATCAATGCAGTGATGATGGAACGATTTTTTTTTCTTTGTTTGGTCCATTATTGATAAATTGTTTGATCCAGCAATGCGTTTTTCGGTAAGATAACGAATAGTAGGTTATAATTGGAATGTTAATGAGTTTGGATCATTCTCCACTCTCTTTGGCATTCTAGGTATAATATAGGTATGATTAAGCAGGAAAAACAAATTGATGTCTTGAGGCTAGAGAGTTACTGCAACAGATAAAAAGAAGACAAGGCATACCGATCTCCGATATAGATCTGTCATTAACATCGGTAACTTATTCGTCCACACAAACTTATGTTCGGGTTCTGGGAAGGCCGAGGTAGCGTAAGTACGCGATGACAACGGAAGCATTAGGAGCACATTTCTCCAGTTTTTCTCCTATCATGCCTATCGGCCATCACATAAAAAAAAAAAATGGTGATGAATTATGTGCCCACATAAGACGTGACATCCCAATCAGAATATGCACGTCACTCTCATTGCTATCAGGGCGTCTAATGATTGGTAATCAACTATCCGGATGGGGGGAATATAAAGACCCAGCACCGAAAGGGGGCTCAATTCACGTGGCGCCAGGCACAATTCGGCTAACCTTAATTCTCATCATTCTGGCTTAACGCGACCCCATCAGTCCAAGTTCTCCAAAGCAATTCGCTTCGTCAGCAGGCCGAAGCTCGCGAGTAAAGGCGAGAAATGGAAAAGATGGAGCAAATTATAGCTCCGAAAAAAAGAGAAAATGGAAGCGTATGACACGCCAATAAATAAATGCCGCGGTTAGTCACGCCTTGTTTTCCCAATTTTGCCAAATTATGCTTCGCATTTCAAGTCTTTTTACTTACTAACCAACAAGGCAAGCATCCATACAGATGTATTTTCCATGGAAAATAAAGCATACCACCCTCCGTTTGTTATGACTATCTCTCAATATGTGCTATGATTCTGTCGAACATTTATCGGCATGTTCGCGGCATTAGACAAACTCGCAAGTCTCGAATGCCTTCATTACATTGCACGAGATTCTAATTACCATGACATGCATTAACGAGGTTTGCAGATGCCATACGGCTACTGAACAAATTTAATCTAATACATGGCTCAAAAATCATTTTCTCAAATCACTTTCTTTGATGGCACTAGTCTTGATCACTGTGTGATCAAACTTGCCTAAGGAAAACCTGTCTATAACGATCACATGTCCGTAGCGGCCAATTCAAAATATGTCGTAATAAAAATTGTGACGTGAAGAAATCGTACATAATTATTATCAGCCTAACGGGAACGGCAACCACTGCTTATGTTTCAGCTGGACAAAGGAAACATGTGTAGAACTCTACATGATCTTTCAGCAGAAAAAAAAATATAAGTGGATGAATAAAATTAAGCAATGAAAAGCACACTTGATGTAATGTGAGTGACATTTTGATGCAGACTTACGTGTCGAACCAGGTATGGGAAGGAGAGTACATAGTTATGGAACACACCTTGAATGGTCGCTGAACAGGTTTTTGTCCGTATGCGTGTGAGAACGCAGAAGCGGATCTAGGAATTCCGTAAAGGGGAGGCGCCTTTGCAAAATTAAAGGGGGGGGGGGGGGCGCACGCACCCCCCCCCCCATTTTTTTTTCTTTTTCTCTGGATCCGCCACTGCAAACGGGCATTACGATGTACAGATGTACAGTGTATCAACAACCTTTGGAATGCCTTTGTCAAAGTAGTTGCACCATCGAACCTGTCTACGGAGCGAGCACGAGACCTCGATCCAAAAGGATGCCTTTTTAGGGGGCAAGAGCCCTGGCCACTTGCTCCCAGCATGCTTAGGGCTGAACACAAGGTGCGTTGATTTATCTAAAAAGTTTCTGAGGCATAATCACGATCCCAAACGCGTTTAATACATTTTATGGCGATAAGTACATCTTGATTTTCAGTGACTACTGAGATAGCCGCAGTCATAAAATTCTATCTCTATTCGTTGTTACAGAACAGTATGTTTACATAAACAGACCTTGTAATTTTGCGTCCTTCTCTGAAGATGAAGAAATTATGTAATAATTTCTTGCGAGGAATTAAAAGAGTCTATTATTTTTCATTATGAGTCCCATTCTTCTTTAGAGGGTGGCAGAAGAATTTCCCTAAACCAAAGCAGTATCAATTTGAGGTGAAATTTGATTGGAATCAATTCAGAACGATTTCTGTGTTCGTCTTCCACGGACGATAACAAAATACCGACAATGCAATGTTCATAAGCAAAATGCGAAAATCCTTTGCTGTAGATCTCACGTAGACAGCATACAAAACTATGCAAACGCATTGGATTCTATCCCGTGTATTCCTGGAAGAGTACACGGGATGCAGGCACTATATGCTGACCTTGACTTGTATGGTGGCCTCTGAAAGAATGAGAGGGAGTGAAGAAAAAAACCACACTAAATGTTAAGAGTATCTGATGGATATTGAGAAGGGTTCGACAAGAGTGTAACCACCTCGAACTATCTCACATAGCGAGCCATGTCAGCTCTCTCATCTGTTCGTGAAGATGTTCAGAGCTTGGTCTACGGCAAACTGAACATTGGATAGATTCAGATGATAATATCGTATCAAAATTTGTCTCTTTTGCCACTTAAGCGCAAGAACGTCTGTACGGGATAATCAAAACTAGTACATGCAATATATTGTTCGTCTTCTGAGGTGTTTCCGAGAAAAAGATAGTACCAAATGTTTCCATTTATCGCTATAAATGGGCGAAGATAACGGGAGATGATTGCGTGTGTGTGTGTGTGTGTGTGTGTGTGTGTGTGTATGTGTTTGTGTGCGTGCGTGCGTGTGTGTGTGTGTTTGTGTGTGTATATGTGTCTGAGAGAGAGAGAGAGAGAGAACATGTGTGTTTGTGTGTATATGTGTGTGCGCGTGTCGTATATCTGTCTGTTATACGGAGAGAGGGCTGAGGGGAGGGGTGGTGGGGTGGGTGTCAGGCCTTCAGGAAATGTATCGAGACTTCTCGCTAATGTGCCAACAGTTAGCGTAGCCAAGGAGGTACCCATGTTGGTATTGAACGCATGCGATAGGCATTATCCTCATCCCCGTGTTATTACTCTTCTGCAAACATGGTAAATCGGCAATGTTTGTCCACTGTCTGCGGCAGCATTCCCGTGTTTGTAAGACGGTGTCGAGATGAAGAGAGGAGGTCCGTCCAACCGGTCTAATTTGTTGTGTTTTTCTTGGATGTGATTTTTCATTGTGAAAGGGGCCGTTATTTTTGTTGGCAGACGCAGAAACGCCATCACTTTTTAATGGTGAGACTTAGCTGTATTGTGTTTCCTCACTTTATGCCACCTTTGATTTGTTTTTCAATGCGAACGGGGCCGTTATTTTTGCCGTTAGATGCAGATCACCATTCCTTTTTACAGTCGAATCGGTCTGCATAAGTTTTCTTTTTTTTTCTCATTTCTTGTTTCCAGTGTGAAAGACATTTTTATTTTTTTCCCCTGCAAGATGCAGAATCGCCTTTCACTTTTCATGTGCTATGTCTGGTCATGGACTCAGGAATTCAAAATGTAATTACCGACCAGAAGATGTTATTGCACGTTTGATGTTCAAGGACACTCGTGAATCAATCTGAGATACTATGTATTGTAGGATAGGCCGGTACATTGACGTGGGGATAGAGTTTGAGTAAAGTAGATCCATTTCAGAGGGGAAAAAAAAATAAAACCAGACAGTTAATATCTTCCGAGACCATTCTGTTCTCCGAAAACCGAAGTTGTCTTCTGTGGTCCAGAAATGTTTGTCATTTCATTCACTCCCATTGATGAAGAGCGCTGATAGCGCACACCAGCATCCCTTGAAGTAATTAAACCATATTCTCAGTTTTAAAAAAGGTTTGTGTGTGTGTGTGCGTGTGTGTGTGTGTGTGTGTGATTTCTTTTTTTTTAATCAAGCATTGCTGATTGTATATTGTGCTTATACATTCAAAATGAATGTTTTTGTCATTTTTTCTGTGAGATTATAGAAATCAAATAAAGATTATGGAAAAAACAAACAAGTGTGTGTGTGTGTGTTTGTG
Organism: Diadema setosum; assembly: GCA_033980235.1. NCBI lineage: Eukaryota > Metazoa > Echinodermata > Echinoidea > Diadematoida > Diadematidae > Diadema > Diadema setosum. The sequence continues at coordinate 5,118,220 of CM067062.1, read as the reverse complement.
TGTGTGTGTGCGCGCGCGTATATGAGTATGTGGGGTTCGTGTTTGTATGCGAACGTTTGTATATACTTGATCTCGTATATTTTTCCGTTGGCGATGTGGTTAGGGAAGAGAGAGAGACACAGAGAGAATTAATTAAAGAAAGGAACAAAAAAAAAACAGAAAGAAGAAAAAGAAGAAGAAGAGAGACAGAGAAGAAAGGAGTGCCGATTCAAATTGTGGGTATGGGTGGATAAACTACTGTGATTTCAAGCTACTTGAAGCTAGAATGGCGCGCGTCAGGCGACTTGAATGATTGACCGAAATAGGTGACCGGCGGCGGCACATTCAAAGGGGGTATAGCCTGATGCATGGACCGGCCAAAAACGCAGCCAATTTAGCCGCGCATAACTCTTCCCGCCTTTAAATCAGTGAGTGTGATGAAGTAGATTGTGTAACAAAACTGATGATGCGTATTCAATTTGCCTCTACTGGGGTCATGGTTAAGGGTGAGTGCAGACTTGCGATAGCAATCTACACCCGATGACATTTATCAGTGATTAGGCGGAAAATAAAAATGTCCCGAAACGTTTTTGCGCCACTAACAACCCAACCGGTTGATTCGAGACAACAATATACGTTGTGTGTTGTTTCGTATATATTTGGAAAATCTTGTCCCTGTTTTTGAGATGATTTGTGTGAAAACGAAAGAAACATGAAACTTTAAGCAAAGAACTTGGAACATATAATATTGAAGTGAAATTTATGTTTAAAGAAGTTTATTTCCGTTTAATTGATATAGTACGTCATTGAGCATGACTCGAACAGTAGTTGATTGCTGCTGATAGGTTTGTGAAATACTTTGACGTCATAGTGGAAAAGTGCCGGACTCTTAGCAAGAAAGTCCATCACAGTTCGAATCCCATGTGGTGTGAACATCCTTTAACAAGATGTCTAACACATTACGCCCCTCTTGATCCGGAAGGTGTTCACTGAGAATTGAAGTCCATCATAAAACTTAAGATCGACTTAGAATTATGGTATTCTGCAATGTAAATGAAAAATTAAGACTTTGGAGACTTTTTCAAGCAGCCAGTCATATTCAAAATGAGATTAGGGACAGATGATTGTTTCTGTAAATTTTGATAACAACTCAACGTTAATTCTGGAGACATTGACTGAGAGTGAACAGGGAAATCAATGATTTCATTGATCTAAGATCTAATCTTACATTTTACGATCAATTCTAATTCTTTGTGAAGCATCTCCTGTCGTACTAGTTTGTGCTCGGTAATGCTGGAGTAGCGATAGAGGCAGTGGCTTCTCGTACTAAAGAGGCTATTCTACATAGATAAGGCTATATGACTACCGGTATATCATTATCATTTCTACCAATTTTTGCACAAGAAGACAATAATGCCGACACATAATTGATGACATCCTACTGATGTACACCACATTAGATCGATTAGACCGATGTAACTGACATTTTAAACAAAGTTTTTTTTGTTTTTTTTTTAAATCTTACCTAAAAGTTACTCTATTACACTTACGAAAGACTCTCAAGTTCAAGTTCAAGTTTGTAAAACATTTATTTTCCATCTTTTTCATGTAGAAAATCACATGCATGAAATTATTGTACAAGGAAGGTAGAACCTCATTAAAGCAGAGCTTGTGGTGAGCTGCCTTACAAAATACATTACATCACAAACATAAACACACACAAAAAAAAAACATAATAATAGTTCTCTCATTAGAATCAAGTAGATTATGCAGCGACAACCGCCTGAAAAACAATGGAAGACCCTGACAGTTCGAACTATTTACGGTGAAATGGTCATTATAATAGTCAATGTTTGGGAATCTAACGGTCATCACAGTTTTCATACATAAACTCAGAGCGGGAAGATTTGTCTTTTTTTTTTTTGACATATACTAGTGAAGATGTATAGTCTTTCATATCGAATGACGTTTTGACACGCACAGCAGTATCCAAATGTAAATTTCTCGATTTTTGCCACTGGATTGTCGAAATGCAACCTTTGCAAGGATGTTCCGAGATCTGCTCTTTGTGAACTGAACTTCACAAGACGAGGGGGAAAACAATCACAGCGTATTGCGGTTCACTCAATTGTCGATTTCCCCTGTCGAGGTATAGCGTCGAGCTCGAAAGGTTCACCTCGGTGCTCGTATTTACCCTAATGGTAAAAGTCAACTAAAATTGACCACCATTAGGGCCTCCCACGCAAGCAGAGGGCGGAAGGTCTGATTTGCCAATTTGCCGGAGAAAAAAAAAAGCGTTTGTGGGAATGCAGTATTGAGGATTATCCTCTTCGATGGAAGTCCCATTACACCCGGAGAAGTGGAAAAGTGTTTACTCTGTTTCTTCTCCAGCAACAGAAGATGCGCACACTCTGCGTGTCCTTGGTCTCGGAAATAGTGCAACATCCTTGCTGGGAAGCGTAAACGACTACTGCTACAAATAAGATAATGGAACATCACTCATATTCATTTTCATGTCAGGTCTACGACTGTGGCGAGGTCATGTACTTGATTCATTTACTGACATGGTCTTGGGGACGGGCACATCGCCGTGTAATTACGCCAATATAATCTGGAGAAGAATGTTCGGGGAATGAAGAGAGAATGGTGAGCGAATCAAAGAAAAATCTGCAAAGAAAGATTAATAGTAAGTATGGAAGATAGAAATATATGAAGAGCAACAGCCAGACAGAGATACAGAAATAGATGGATAGATGGAGACAGAGATAGATAGAAGAGAGATAGATAGATAGAGATAGTTAGTAAGAGATGGAGAGAGATAGATATAATATTGATGGACATGGAACAGCCACTGAAGCCCCTGAAACATTACCACTGAAGAGAAAGTGAATGAGATGATTAACTCTATCACATTTTTAAAAGGGAAGATATAAAAGGAAAGAGTAGAGGGAGAATACTGTGTACAAATATATGGCACCACCATGAACAAGAGATAAAACCAAAGCTAGACCAGAGAACAGCAGGAGAGCTCTAACGAACGGGGAAAAGGGGACATACAGCTCTGAGACTAACACAAGTAGATAGCGGGAGATATGTTGGGAGGGATCCGAGAGGGTGGAGGCAGGGGAGAAAATTGTCATAAGGTATTCTGTCGAAGATGAAATAAAGTTTAATTGAAATATTTAATTGCAGGAAGAAGAGAGAATCAGGGACGAAACAGAGCGAGAGAGAAAAGATGAGCCCAGGGAGAGGGAGAGGTAAAAGGGAGTATATAGAAAGATGTGAAATGGAGCATACAATGAGGCATCTCTGTGATGTTGTTTCATGGTGAGAACATATACCTTGTACTCGGAGCATGGGAAAAACGTGAAAAGGTGAGTTTGGTGAGAGAAGATAGGGAAAGATTAAAGGGAATATAAGCAGATGGAAATGGAGCATACAATGAAACAATTCCGTGATGCTGTTCCATGGTGATACAAAACATATACCCTGCACTCAGAGCAACCTTCTGCTGTGAATCTGCGACACGCTGCCTGTGTACACAAAACGACGCGCAGATCCTTGCGATGGAAAAATTAGGCAGGGGAGAAAACCTAGTAAACGATACCAATTCCGCGGCTAACGAGGTTACGAAGGTAATACATTCAATCTCCCATCAGCTGGCAAAACAATGCACGGCTGCCTTTTCTTGAAAGATTATGAACAGCATAGTCTGAAAAGTGTCAGGAGCCACTTAGGAATGCTCTATAACCAAGGGAGCGGGAAGGGTGAGAGTAAGGGTAGTACACTTAGCGGGGCGAACATACTAAGGATGATTAAAAAAAAAAAAAAAACTTTGTCGTAGAGCGAGAGTAAGAGTGAGAGGAACGAGTCAAGGGAAGAACCTGTAAGTTGAAGAGGAGACGAAAAAACAATCAGAGAAAATATCAAATGGACAAAGTAGAGATGGCCTTCAGTCACTGCAAGACACAAGTCAAGGACAGATGACTGCACAGACAAATCTAGTGGAATGGTACAGAAGCAATGGGAAGGGTTAGGGATATGGTGGAGAGGCAACAATAAGTCATTTTAGTTTGCGTAAGAATGAATAGATTGTAGAGTATAATGAAATAAAAGGAGGAACCTCTACATAAGATAAAGTTATGTAAATTCCCACGTTACCATACCTGCCATATGTCTACGTGAAGATGCCATGTGAAGTGATTTTGATGAATAATACTAAGCGTTTTTGCTTGACGGTGTTGATACTTCATGTGTCGTGCCCTGTATTCAAGCATATGAAATTTCCATGTGTTCGCCTCTCCAAACAGAGCAATTACAGAATGAACCCAGCGGCCATTTTGACGTAGTGAAAAATTACGAAGTCCTGATACAATTACGATCGATGCAACTTTTCGTTGAAACCTCCATTCATAATTCACTTGACAAGGTTGAACATAACACGGGGTTAAAAGCCTGAAATATCTCATTGATTAAAAAAAAAAAAAAAAATTAGACTCCTTGCCATGCATTGATGTATGAATTCGATTTGAGTAATTTCGCCTGGGTTGTTTCTGTCGGCGCGCAGTTACAGCTGTTGTTCAAAGAGCGCATGCGCAAATTATGTGTCCTCGGATGTGCAATGTCCGGAATGTATGAAACATTGGGATTGTTTTAGCAACGTGACTGACTCTAAGATGTATGTCATCAGAGTTCAGCGCGTCATCTTCAGTGCCCCGCCGTTTGAATTATTCGCAAACTCGGTCACGCATTCCTTATACAGTACAATGTATTTTACGGCGCACGCATGCGCATAAGGATACCGTGGCGGATTCTCATTTATGCTCTGTTTATGTAACAGTTGTTTGCTCTGTTTTGGGTGTTTTTGAATAATTTTTGTTGTCGTCTTGTGCTTTATCCGTTCCTTAGTATTGCAACATGAAGGCTTCTATGATCAATTCCCACTAATACGTAGGCCTACTCCTGTAAGTCGAGCTGACCAAGATTATAGACTTGGGGCAGCTCTCCATGTACTGTGTTATGTGAGCAATCAGATAATGTTATTTGAGAGGAGGTCAGCGAAACCGGCGGCGGGGCCACTGCTGCAGCGCATTGGCCACCGTTGGCCCGGCGCGAAACACTTTGATACCCCCTCTCCTTCTGATGGCGTTTTATTTCAGATGTCTCATCCCATTTCGTGAGTCAGGTCGGTATGTTCCCTTCAGTGGCGTGGACAGATCGTACGTGCAATAAGCTTTTATTGTCCCGGACTTTACGATCTCTCATGCAACCTCGTATGCTCTCTGTGTTTATTCACTGTTGGCTTGTTATTGAGTAAAAATTTAAACATGATTTTAGGCGCTCGTCTTTTAGTATATAACGAACGTTATAGTTTTTCTACATCAACAGGAATTATAAGAATTTGCCGAGACAATAGATATCATTTTATTCCATTGACCCTGAACAACTTTTTTTCTCCCGTGTGCAACACTGAGCAAGCAGAGATGTAAATAAAAGCCCTGACAGCCAACACTGACTTCACATTATTACCACTTTTCATGCATAATCATTCCACAAACGTAACACATTCTCGCTTTGAACATTACAGTTAATGAATAGTACATGGCAATACTGCTGCAAACAAGCAAGACAATATAAGTTGCGAGTACACCATTTTTTTTTCTTTTAGCGTGGGTATATGGGTATAATTATACAAAGCAATGCACAAAATCTGAAGTAGCATGATATTTTGGGGGAGAGAAGAAAGCGTTACGTAACGATAGTTTGTAGTTAGCCCATTTGCACATTAGTATAAATGACTTCTCTTTTTTCAGTTGGTTAGGCACTTCACTTGTTTTCAAAGTGACATTTGGCATGTTTTGGGGAGCATCCGTTTTCTTGTTTTGCATTGAATGTACCACCAATTTTTTTTCTATATAAATATTGCTGACATACCAGGCTGGCTGTCAGGTTGATGTGCTGCCAAACACCATTTACATGGATGACACTTTAATATCCATCTTATCACAAATAATTATCTCAGTAAACTTTTTTTTTTGTCTGCTAAGGCGCAAAGTGAAACACTCCGAACTGGCTAATGTATAGCACCAAATACTTCTTAAGGGGAGGAGTTATACTGAAACAGAGACAGACAAACTGACAAAAGAACAATCACGAAGGGAAAACAAATCTTTATTGAAAGAACATGACGAAGAGGGGAAAGAGGAAGAGGACAAGGAGGAGGAGGAAAGAAGAGAACGAGGAGGAGGAGGGTGCAGCCAGGAACTGGAGGAGGAGTATAGGAGGAGGAGGAGGAGGATGACACCCGAAAGGCAATCGAGATTAAGATGAGAAAAGGAGGAGACAAAAAGGCTAGCTATTAGGGAGGAGTTAAACCAGAGGGGGCATGCGCAGTTGGGAGTCGAGAAGTTCTTTTTCCCCCACAATTCCAATCACGGCGAATTCTTCCTCACCTTTCATACCGAGATAGCTCTGGATGTCATGAGTGACTTAACATTTTTTAGGCCTCTTGGACAAATTAACATTCTTCCAAACTCTAATTGCCCCAATTATCTTCCTTTTTTTAATCTGGGAAGATCTTCTCTGTTAATTCAGAGTATAAAGAGTTAACCTCTTAAGACCCACACGTGCATAGCTAAGAGGCTCCTTAAATTCTCTCAGGACACGTGCTACGATCTGTTAATGAAGAGTTACACCTTACCCTTTGCTCATTGCTTCATACCCACCAGACAAGTCACCACCTCTCAAATTTGACCGAAATTACACCAATAATAAAAGTTCATTCGGCATTCGGTTTCCATTTTTTCCCGAATTACATTAACTCAGATTTCTGTTGTGGGGGAGGGTATGGGTGAGTTGGGGGAGGCGGATAATATTTCTTTGTCCGGCCTGTGCAAAGATTTCAGTCCGAGAGTAATGCAAAGAGAGATGTTTCGTGGCTTCCACGATGAACACGCCAGAGCTGTCGTCATATTAGTGCCCCGGTTGACTGGGTTGAGTGACCCATAGTGCAAACTAGTGTGGCAAACCAGTATAGAGGGATGTTTTCCGTCGACCTTTTAGTATTATAGGCGGTATATTTAGGGATGTGATACATCCCGGGAGTTTTTTTTTTCATAGAGCATGTTGACTTATCTTTTGTCAGACTGATATGCAGGAGAACTGTTCAAAATTTGGTTCCTGCAATTTACATAGTGTTGTCAACTTAATATTGAAGTCAGGATCATTTTTGTTGTTGTTGTTGCACGTCCATGGAATGATCTGGTGGAGAGTGAAATAAAGTTGAATAGAAAAAATAAGACTGACTGATCAACCCTGCTTCCGACATCAAAAGACAGCAAGCGTTGCCAGTCCAAAAAAAAAAAGGACCGAAGTCCCAGTGATTTTATTATGTAACATATTATTTGTGCAAGTCTTCAGACGGTAGGCTTGTACTGTATTATTACCAACAGAAGTAAAATTCTGGTTTATCGTAATTGCGGAATTTACGAATTATTCCGGATTATGTAGGGACATCCCGTGACCGTCTAAAAAGTGAGTACAGGTACACATTTATTTCTTCTCTTTTTGAAATCGTACGCTCATGCAAAGGTCTTTCACTTTTATTCCGAAACCTCTCCTCTCGTGCATGCATCAGCTATTCCGAAACCTCTCCTCTCGTGCATGCATCAGCAGGGATGGAGATACGCTATTAGAATTAATTTTATTACATAATTATTGGTAAAGTCTATTTTTCGTGTGGCAGGTGAGTAAACGAAACAGATACAAGCCTGTAAATGACGGAAATACTTCTAAAGAATTATTCATACATGTGTATTCCAGACGTACATCCCATCGTAGCATTTGATGCTTAATATACAGATTTCATATCATTCGTTATGTTTAACGGGAACACAGTGTCTTTATATCACACCATCACAAAAGGGGAAAGAAATACACATTGGGGTATTAAAAGCTGATTCGATTGACGCCAGGGAGCATGCCATAAAGTTGTTCTACTGGCTTCGAGTGAAAAAAAAAAAACAGTTAATAATCCGTGTAATACTTGATTAAAGACCCTGTGGCGTGTGGATACCATGGATTGGGGAGGCTGGCCTGGCTCTGATATATTCGAGAATCGACGTAACGAATTGCGTATATCTTTATCACGATCTCTATGTAAGTACACACAAGGCGCGGTCAGACTGGCAAAAGATCACGAAGTTTAAGATCGCGATCTTTAAGATCTCGAAGTTTTGCCAGTGTGACCGCAAACTTCCCGCGAAACTTCTCGCGAAACTTCTCGATCTGTTTGCGGGCGTTGTCTCCGAAGCGCGAGGCCATTGTCATGTTCAGATGTGCATTGTTACATCACAATCACTAGCCATCGGACGGCGCATTCTTTCTTGAGCGCGTACGAATGGACCAAACTTCGCGATCTTAAACTTCTCGATCTTTTGCCAGTCTGACCGCGCCTACACAGTCCGATATGGCCGAAAAATCTTTACTGAAGCTATAACAGATGAGCGTATTTTATATGCTTCGATGCACATCTTCGCTGACACATGCCTTAATTGCGCTAGTCGTGGTTTTCGAATATACCCCGGTGGGCAGCGAATGAAGATTAATTCAATCAGTCTACCTGTTAATCCCCACGCTATACCAGGTTTCTACACCAAAATGCTTGGGATTATGTTCACTAGTTCAATGTCATGTCTTGTGTCATCAATATGTATTTATGTAAATTAATGTGACATGTTCACCTCATGTGAAACAGAAAGTTTCGAGACTTTTCGAAAAGAAATGGCGCTTGAGGGCAAGAACGGAGTTCTGTTGATGTTACTCCTAGAAAGTCTGGTGGCGATCTGTTTGGTGTCACCGACTATAATAATATTATAGTCATGTGTGAAGTGTTGATGTTTTGCCACGATTCTTTCCTCGGGCCTATAACACTTGGTAAGATAATCGCAAAATTCATCGTTGCTCTTTAGGCAATTCTAAAAACGAAATAAACAGTGTAAAGCCAACATTATACAATTAGCTTTGTTTCACTTCAGCTGTCAAAGTGATTCTGAGAGATTAATGTACATCTGAGTACAAGCAGAAAGGGTAGGTTGTTTACGTGTTTTGTAATCACTGCGCAGAGCGGTTCAACATTATTTTTCATTTTCTCCTTTTCTTTTTCTTCTTCGTATGACATATGAACGTCTCCGTGGAATTGTTGTTGGCTTTGATGGGCTTTCTCAACTCAAAGAAAGTCGCGGCCATTGTTTGCGCTCTAATCTAGCCTGTCGCCCAACCGAGGGACAAGATAGAAAGCAGCGCCCACCGTCCCAGTGGGCGTAATCACCGCGAGTGGTGCTGCGATTTTGTTTCAGGATTACGGGCTACAAACTAACGGAGACAGAGTCGCACACCTCCGAGTCACGAGCGTCCATCGCTGATTCGCCCCGTTTCTATCGTATCTCCAGTAACACTGGCTTTGAACTTGAGAGATGCCTAATGGCTACAGGAAAGCTTCAACACTGCTAATGCAACGCACTTGTTCGCTGTGGTGTCTTGTTTCTCACCCTGTCCTGGGCTTTGCTTCCATTATCCGACATCGGAACACTTTCCTTCCCTTTTAGCCTCTGCTCAAGACTTTTGTTGCAAGTTTAGTCTTGTATTGTGAACATCGATCTGATTCACATGATAGTCAATGTATAGTGATTGTAAAGTATTTGCAGAAATCGCTTTACAAAGAACATAGCGCCAAAAACTTTGAAGGTCAAATGGCAGACACCATTTTGACTTATGCTTTTACAGGTAATAGTACTATACGCTTTAGTGATTTCTCATAACACTTCAGAGCTATACTGACACCAAAATCACGGTCATAGTCATGATGGTATGGAAGCACAACCGAACAGTTATCGCACCTACATGATGTAGGGCCCTGTATCAGATCCTGTTTTAAGAATTGTTGGTCTTCAAAACCAAGTAATGCAATTCTTCTTGATTAGGCAATGTTGTCTACCTCATTTAAATGTACGACATTCCATAGACTATGACGAGGAGTTGAGTTTTTCGCGGCATCTTGCAATATTTGAAAAATCTCAGGAGCTGGCTTATAAAACGTCTCAGCAAAATTTGAACAATCGTTGACTTTACTTTCAAAAAATAGTTACTTGCATATTCTTTGATGGTCTTACGAACAAGTGACTTAACAATACACAGTATGGATTCGCCAGATGAGACAGGTTCTATACGGGATTCAGTCGTCAATTTTTTTCGTCAATCTTCTGCTCGACAATGAAAATATTCACACTAAGGGAAAAGGGATGATTATAAAGTTTACAATATAAGTGGTTTGTTGATAGTAACGTTAAACGCGTTTTATGGGGTCAGGAAATGGTACACATCTTCCCTCATAACTGATTCGTAAGGCATTGATTAGCGCAGAACATGGGAAAATTCACCGGGCACTTTGTATCTGCTCATATTAATTCAAACAATTTTACACGTAGAAATTTTGGTACCTAAATGCTCGATCTCTATTATAAACACAACAACAACAAACAAACAAACAAATATGTATGGCCAACGTTACGACCTACGGCGCAACGACGTATTTCTCTCGCACAGTCAACTTTTTGTTACTTACAGCACGCACCAAGCTACTCTCATCCCCTCAGGCTTAACAAAGGCACTGATGCCTGTTGTTGCCATGGCTACTGTTAGCAAGGGGTTAATGGAGGTCATAGGAGGTAGGATTAATTGGAAGCACTGGAAGATAACAATTTCACGTTACCATGACAACCAGGGGTTTATCGAGTCATTGTTGTTCGTCCATATGAAGCAGAAAAGCCTGTAGCGCCCACTGCATTATTGGTTCGCCGTGTCCAGATTAAGAAAGGATAAACCATTAAAAGGTAGTTCGTGAAACTCCCCATGTGCAAATTTGTGATTTAGAGTTTAATGAGAATCGAGGATTATTTTTTTCCTTGTTGTATCTGTGTATCTCAGTACGTATTTCTTCATTCCTGCATTCCATGTGTGTCCGTGTACTGCACTTCTATTGAGTTTATATCTTTGATTGAGTGGGTTTCAATTCAGTTATTTTTGTCTGTCGGCATACTATACCATGATACCAAGTTGTGTTCTTAAATCCAAGTAGATTAAACATATAACACCTTATTAACAGTAACAGAAATATTTTGCGTCCAACTGTTAATATCAAACTCATGACCAACATGAAATTATTCAGCTTTCAGGTATAGGCCTATGAAAAATCCGCTTTTTTCCATGAAGAGATATATCTATCAATCTATGGACCCTTGTTATCTGATAGATTGATTTACATCTATGAATTCGTTTTATGTTGTATATAACAATTACTTTATTTACGTTGTTGAGAGATAATAGATTCTTATAAAAAAAAAACTAATTAGAATGTATATCTACCTATGCAGACATGGTTATGCAGAATAAATAAACAGCAGAACTGACCGACCAGCCATGGTAGCCATTAAACCTGATGGAAAAAAAAACTGCATAAAAGGAACGCATGCCGCTTACAACAGCTTACAAACCTCCGTGTGGACCGTCAAGTGCTCATTACAAAGAAGATTAAAGGGATGATACGGTCTGTAGTCTATGTACTTCACTTTCTTACACTCTGCAATCAGATCTTGCTAGAATACTGGTCCATCTGTTCGGAGTTTCACTGCCTAAACACCTACATATTGTAGGTGTAGAGTAATGAGTGCATTATCTCCTCCGATCAGTATTGACAAAGGGGGGGGGGGCGAGACTTATGGCGGATCTTCGTTGAGAAAGGATTCACTCCGACATTGAGCAGTTTAATGAGAGCATAGTACGATAAGCACATATGGTGTGTGTGTGTATGTGTGTGTGTGTGTGTGTGTGTGTGGGTGTGTGTGTGTGTATGTGTGTGTGTGTGTGGGTGTGTGTGTGTGTCTGTGTGTGTGTGTGTTTGTATGTATGATGCAATGGAGACAGTCCGATCGGACACTCGACAAAAATCTATCCGTGCAAACTGCAGATCAATATCTGTGAGAAGGTGCATACTCACAGGCCGTCGAGTCTTTCTCGTTATCTTTCATATTGCCTCTTGACTCCACGGGGGGTCACATGCCGAGTCATCCACTTTGAGACCCTGACACCCATAGGGGAGGGAAGAGGGTAGGGGGGACCCTCCTGGGTCGGAATGACATGGTGGAGATGAAATCGATAATTTGAAGGGAAAAATGTTCGCTTTTTTATTACATTTTCTAGATCTCTTCATATCCCCTGGGCATGTTGGAAGATTTCTTAATTCTCCTCGCTCTCCATTCTTGAGTTGGGGGACAGGAGGTGAAGTGGTTATACTGCACTGAAAGGTGGATGATTATAGCGCATTCAGATATGGAGTCCTTCAATATTTTGCGAAACGCCGAAAGGCTCTCCGTAAAATGGGTGCACCCCGCATGGCACTCTCAAACTACCATTCGAGCCATTGCCAACAGTATTTAAGAATAACATGAACAAGCAAAACCTTGGTCACTGTTTGTATTTGTGCGAGTGTGCGTGTGCGTGTGTGTGTGTGTGTGTGTGTGTGTGTGGGTGTGTGAGTGTGTGTGTGCTATAAAGGACGCCGTTTCTTTTAACAAATTCACCAAATTCTTCATTCGTCCCTGTTTGAACGAAAGTCCCTTGGATTTTTAGTTGCCCTCATGCAACTCTTGCTCTGTCAAGCTATCTGATGCACCTGGCCAGATAGGGCCAGCTGAGAATATGATTAGCAAAAGGTAATTACAGCTCTGAAAAGAAAACATGTTATTGAATTTCTATGCCCAATAATACGCTTTTTCCTTGTTTTTTTTTTTTTCTTCGCAGATCAGAATTAAGTGAGCTTACGTGGCCGCCGTTTCAAATTCTTATCTTCGCGAGCATTGGAATAAGATCATCCACTAGACGTGTGTTACACCCCTCTTACATCAGTTTCGCGTTCCATACAACTTATCAGTAATAACTGTCAAATTTCTTTGACAAATTTGCTCTCAGCCAATCAGATGCAAGGATTTTAGTAACTTGTAACAACTATCGTCACTTTTTATTGATAACAAATCTTATAGCACGGGGCCCAGATCTCCAATCACGATGATCTGATGGACAAGAATACCTTAGCTATATACGGCGGAGTGAACAGACTGTTACGATTATAGCTCACAAAATAATTAAGATAATAGCCCAGGCTGATTGCGACGGTAGTCGAACTTGGGACCTCCTGTATTAATAAAGGCGGATCCTGTGAGCCAGGGCGCTACTCAAGGCGAGGAGGAGGATGAGGAGGACGAGAGATAACGAAGTGGATGAGAATCAATAAAGGTACAGCATTAAATGTGGAGAGCACTACATGCTTGAGTAACACAGAAGCTGTGAAAGGTGATCAAGATTTTATTATGAAGATTTTATTTTCTTTCATTTTATTTTATTTTATTTTATTTTATTTCATTCTAATTTATTTTATTTTATTCTATTTTATTTTATTTCATTTCATTTTATTTCATTTCTACACTTTTCACAAAGTATATACAACGTAAAAAAAAAATTTCATTACTAATCATATCATATCCAACACGAAATGAATAATGACAGTGGAATATTGTATAGGTGAGTTATAATCATACAAAACATTTGGAAAATAACTAATTATTCAATCGAATCTTTACAAACAAAATGCAGGAGACCGTCATCTTAAGCTGAAGCTTGAATTTCACGACGGCTTCTGAAAATGCATATGGCTTATATTTCATTACAAATCATTCAATACATACATATTTTGTGAAAAACCTGAAGAGTGTATTATGAAAATTTTCCTGTATTCTGTGTGCTGCAAAATAATCTATGTGTAGTGATATATAAGGACTGATACAAATCATAATGGTTTTCAAACAAGCGCAGTTATAGCCGGAGAATGCAAAAATATTAGTAGTATCGAGTAAAGGTATCGAGTTGTGAGCACATAATGAACGGCTGAAATGAGGAATGGACACAATTTTGATGCGATAGTAAGATATTTAAAACAAAGTTTAAAAAAAGAAGGTGAATAAAGGAAAGCAAGGAAATAGTCAACACTTATGTTGAAAGATTTGTAAGATCTAAAATTAGGTTACTCTACACTTTGGTGTTCAATATCAGTACGGACATGTGTATAATGATGGTGTGTGTTTGTGCCTGTGTATGAGTGTGTTATGATTGCATGTGAGAGTATGTGTGTGTGTGTGTGTGTGTGGTTTGTGAGTACTGTGTAAAGTTCAGCAGATGGAGAGAGCGAGCGTGACTGACCCCGGGATATCGTGAATGAGGATCGTTGTTGCATATCCCCGCGTAATGGCAAACACAAATTGATGGGAAAACTCAATTTGTTGAAGTCCGTTATTAGCCGGACGCAATACGGAAGACATCTGTGAAAAGGTGGTATGTTGGTTTTTTTTTTTTTTTTCTGTTGCGGCTGATAGGATGCCCTTCAGGAGCGTCAATGCATTTGTCATGCCTCTTTTGATAGATATTAAGTAAGCAAAGTACGATGTTCATAGTATAATAGCTGCTGATAGCGAGCAAACTTTTTGAGATTAAAAGATTATGAAGGAAACAAATTGTAAATATTATCATTCATAATTATACAAATCAGGTCAAGAGCTTAAAACATCTTTGAAAGAAAGATATATCATTGATATATATATATATATATATATATATATGTATATATATATATATATATATATATATATATTTGAATTACATGTTTTAAGTTAATATATAAGTGTACATGTATATGATATGAAGAGTTTGTTCGCAAAAACCGATAAGTCCATATTTGCCAAATGGAGATATTTGCGATTAAAGGTCAAGAAAAATAAAGAGAATAATAAGAACATTTTTGCTTCTTTTGACCATAACTTCAAAAATGTACCTTTATATATAGTGACCAATATATCATTTAAAAGGTATTATTTTGTACTTTATGACAGAGACCGCACTTCAAAATCTTCAAAACTGGACTTATCGGTTTTTTTCAAACAAACTCTTCATATATACATATAATAATGTCACAACAGAGGAATGCATTAAATGCCAATCTTGATTTTAATTAAAAATCCGAATTTTCGGGGGTCCTCCCCCTTCGTCAAGGATGACAGTGCGAATGAATTTTCACAGTGATTTTTAATTAAAATCAAGATTGGCATTTAATGCATTCCTCTGTTGTGACATTATTAGTAGTACTGCCAATACGCGGAGCAACTGCAATATATACATATATAATATGTATATTCAATTTCATTCCTTTCTATAAGAACTTGACGGGAGACAAGTCCTTACAGGTTAAACTTATTCCAGTACACTTTATTTGAAATTATGGCACAGTTCATTTATTATTTAATATGATAATATGTCGAGGGTCTAAAGCATACTCGAGTTCCAACTTCGCCGACTTCCATTTAAAGTTCACTGAGCCGTTTGTACGTACATGCCTAAAATAAATTGCTGGGGGGGGGGGGGGGGGGGCTGTGATAACAAAATATTGGATTCCCTGTAATGTGCAAATTTGGTGTTTTAAAGAGATTACATTGATTTGATAAGTCTATATTCAGCAAGTTTTCTACTTGTTTTAACCCATAATCGTTTTACAAGAATATATAACTATCTACCTTAGATATGAAAAAAACCGGATCATGCCATGGATTGATGTTAGTCTCTGTTCTATTCACAATAACATTAGGGTTCCATCGCTCATACATTCTGTGATATTTTAAGGATCAATTTGATGCAAATCTGTTTATCAATACAAAGAATGGAATGATAAAGATATTGGCATGGAAAGAAACACAAATAAACCTGCGGCAGCAGACTTTGTGGCTTATGTCTTGTGTCTTCATTTTATTTACCTACTTATTTTGGCATGTGATGCGTATTTGTGGTTATCAATGAGGAAATCAAAAAGTACCCTCGAGCTTTAAGGAAGACTTCGCATTCTAAAAGAACAACAAGAACGTCACCGGGTACGCATCATCAAATTATTTGATTTGATTTGATTTGATTTGATTTATTGGTTTCTGTATCATCATTGTAATATATATATATATATACATTCATGTACAAACATAAATATGATAATATATACAAGTATTTTCTTGTTCATTGCCTGTGTACAATGTACAGCAAAAGTACAACAAAACATACTACAATGAATAATACAGAGGGGCTACAGCATAAGCGTAGCTTGATTTGCGTGCAGCCCCCGTAGCATAACATAATATTATAATGTACATCGGAAGGAGAATAGGAGGGAGGGATGACTTGCATAGAGATAGGATAGTTGAAAGGGGAAAGGGAAGGGAGAGGTTTGTCTGCTTTCACTAAAGGTTTATACAAAATAAAATCACCTGTATCACTGATTAGCAAGACATGACAAAATATTTCTTCAACGAGGTACAGGTGGACAGTTGATACAGGTCATGGTCGGTTACATAATCATTATTACATAACAGACTAATTGTGTCGATATTTGTACAAAAGAATTTCGTGTATATAACAATGACAATGGAATTACTGATATTCAGATAACAACATCGTTTTTACAGCCTTCCTAAAAGAATACGTGGACTTTAAACTTCGAATTTCAGAAGGAAGAGAATTCCAAACATCGGGTCCGGTGTGTCTGACAGATTTCAGAGCCATCACTGTTTTGGGATTATACAAGTGAAACTTATCAGATTGTCTTGTTGGATAAGAATGTATTTCCTTATTTAATTGAAATAATGAGTAAAAAGAAGATGGCAACTGACCATTATTTAAGCGAAACATAAAGAGTGAGTTTTGCAAAAAATTAATGTCATTTACCTTAAGTGTTCTTAATTCTGCGAATAAAGGATCTGAATGGTCTCGATAACCTGAGTTGGTGCATATACGTATTGCTTTCTTTTGCAAAAGTAATATACTATCAATGTGGCTTTTTGATGTTGCCCATACAATGTTGCAATAAGAAATGTGCGATAATATCAATGAATTATATAACATGAATAAGATATTCTGAGGGACATAATACTTTAACTTTTGAAGTTTACCAACATTACGAGATACTTTATCAGAGATATATTGTACATGAACATTCCATTTCATATTTTCATTTATATATATTCCGAGGAATTTAATACTCTCTTTTTGTTCCAATAATACACCATCCACCATAATATTTAAATGTTGCATTTCAATGTTGTGCTTCTTGTTATAGAAATACATAAAATTTGTCTTTTTCAGATTAAGTGACAATCTATTACTCTTAAACCACATAGATAATTTCGGTAATTCAGTGTTAAGAGTTCTTAGGAGCGAATGAAAATCAGTATTGGAACAAAAAAAATTGGTGTCATCAGCAAACATAATATATTGCAGTGACTTAGATGCGTTTGAAATATCATTTACATACACTAAAAATAATAACGGTCCCAATATGGATCCTTGTGGGACTCCACATTGTATAGGTAATACTTCAGAGTTAACAGATTCATAATACACATATTGCTTTCTATTTAACAAGTAATCTTTAAACCATTCAAGTGGAACACCACGAACACCATAGGACTGCAATTTACGTATGAGGATAGTGTGGTCAAGAGTGTCGAATGCCTTGCTTAGGTCCATGAAAACACCGATGACATGTTTTTGTTCAGCTAAGGCAGTCGACACTCTATCGTATAATTGGGCTAGTGCCATATCTGTTGAATGAAATTTCCTGAAGCCATACTGGTCTTGGTTAAATATATCATATTGTGTCATATGTTACTGTTTGCTAAAACGCACTTTCTTAATCTCTGTGGTTGTCCGTGGAACAACAACAACAACAACAAAATAACGGCTGGTTATAAAGGGATGATTTTCTGTGACATTAACAAAGAGAGGGGAGTTTGTGTTTTTTTGAAAATCTTGTTTCCAACCAATACATTTGGCAATGGATAGTCTTCGCGGACAAAGCTAGATGCTATCAAAACCCTTAAATGCGGTTGGGAATGAGATGTAAGCATAATCTTATCATATAGATCAAGATTAGATACCTATGGTAAACACCCCCACCCCCACCCCCAACAAAAATAGGGGTAAAACAAGCAAACAATGCAGACCGTATAAAGAACTTAGTTACGGCAGAAACATAGATGTGATTTATTTGTGGAGTTTGTTAACATCAGAATAAATCAGTGAAACGAATCTGTGAAACTTGATAATGTGTGTGGGTAGCAGCAGCAGAACCTTCACGACTGCTTGTAGGAGGAACAGACAAAATTTAATATTGCCAGACACATCTCTCCTGGGTAAGGTGCAAGAAGCTAGATTTACAGCGCACTGGAACGTGGAACGCCCATGACGCCCTCCGTTCCTACAAGGTATACGTTTTACAAACCTTCTGTCGGATCTTATTCTCCGCTGCCATTCAGACGGATACCATCATTATAATTCATGTCAGCCAAGTCGACCGGATATCACCCTATCCGAGAGGACGCGTGGAGGGGTTGTACCATCGGATATATAAGCTCGACGTTCAGTAAGTCGAGTAGAGTGCAAAGAGAATGCAAAGAAAAATATAAAGGAGAAAAATGAGAAGGACAGTGATCAAACAGGAGAGCTAGGGCGACACCGGAAATGACGCCGAAAAGGGGATAGTCCTTGGTCAAAAGGCGCCTGTTCACTATCAGTTCGATCTCTTTCGGAAGAGCCTGAAGTGGAGTGCGAGAGGGGGATGATCGAGTACAGAAAAGTGATGCATTGAACTTCCGACATTATTCAAGATGCATGTTTCCATGTTGAACTTTTGATGACGGCATTGAAGCCATTCTCACAACGTATCAATTTCTTCTCTCATAGTGACATCATATCATATCCCTGCAATATAATATGAAAATCATAGATATCCGTGCAACATGACATGAAAATTGTGAGTGCGTGTTAATCGAAGTTACTTTGGTTTTTTTTTTCTTTTATTGTTAAGGTGCCTTTAAGGGGCCTTTAAGGCATAAGGCATCATTTCATGTTCATTCGCGTCTGTGTAAGTATATTTATCTGTTACTCTATTTTTAATGGGCTTCCAGACTTCTTCTTTTTTTTTTACGGTGCTTCAATTACCTTACCACTGATGTTCACTACCAGAGGCCCCCACATTTTACAAGTTCTGCCTTTTAGTTGGTCCCTCCATTTTTCGCACGATGCGCAATGTTATATTTTACATGAATTTACTTCGACCACTTCTGTTTTTATCATAATGTATGGTTGCTCTAAGATTCCTCAATTATTGTATAGTCTTTTCATTCTACGATGTTCTGTTTACCTTATTCTCTGTTATCAAAGGATGTGAAATGTATATGTTTTGTCAAAAAATGAAATAAACGTTAAAATTGAAAGGAAGACAGCCTGTCTCCCAAGACCTCATATTTTCCTCAAAATTTATCTGCTACAATGGCCGTAACTGAAATAGATCTGTATGTGTAAGTTGACAGCATACCTTATTAGATCTGCCATGAGACTCGACTTTTGTTTCGCCTACTTGAGGTTGTTTTCTATTTGCTTTGAGCGATGAAAGTAATTCATACATTTTACCTCAGAAGTAAATGAAATGCCATCAACGGTAATGGTAGTTTCTTTGATGAAGCATTATGTAACACGTTGTACATTGTCAAATATATTTCATATTGGTGCCTTTCCTCATTGTAGTATTGCCTCCTTACAATGTCGTAGGTGTTCTTTATGCTCTGTCGTTTCTCGTTTTCGTGCTGAAATGGTGAAGCTATCTTCAATGATTTCAAAACGAGTCTCAGAGAGAAAAATACACCATGGTCTATTATGATCCCACCACATTTGAAAAAAAAAATGCTATTTTATTGATCGTTATTTTGAGCTGTGTCTTTTGACACAAAGTCAAATACTTCCTTATCATTTTCAATGTTTGTCTATACCATTCCTGCAGATGCTCTTTTGTATTGTCATAAAATGTGAAATATAAATTAAATATTACGTCACGATTATTATCTTTCTTCTTATGATTTTTGCTAATGCGTTGCAGTTAGGGCCTGCTACTGTTGAGAGATTCCTACAGTACCAGTTAACAAATAAATGTCGTCGATTCCATGATGGTACATTTTTGATTTCCTTTATGTGAACGTTCTTCTCTTCTCCCAATACAAATGACCCATTTTTATGACGATAACTACCTATGAAGATCATCGGAAATGGACCGACATCCAAACGACAAAATGGGACAACAGTAAATGAGGTGGCATGAAAAGATGAAATAAAAAGGAAAAGAGCAGCATTCAAGCTCTTCGGCTCCATTCTACGTCACGGAGAGGCATCATGGAAGCTGTCATTGTCTAATGGTAAAATACTGCACAAGGTATATATACATAAAACTACTATCTGTGTCAATGTGTTCCTTTATTGACCCCGAATATTGAACACGGGGAAAGCCAGCTTTGCCAGATATTTACACCAATAAAAAAAAAAGCAGCAAACAAACAAACATGCAGAACAAGAGTAAGGGAGTAAATTGGAGCACGTTCAAATGTTTTTAGTATGTCTTTTTTTTTCTTTTCTCGTCGTCAAGATAGCCTCAATTCAAACGTAAGTAAAATAAACTGGGCCAAGCTGTCACATACAGTAACACCGATGTCATTTGCTATCTGTTCATTATAGGACACATATTTTTTCCCTTCTAAGATTGAGAGTATCCTAATATGCTATTTCTATCAAAATCATCACGTTTGCACTTGGCCACTGTCATGTCACTTTCACGTCAGTAGCCAATTAATTTTAGTCATATTCATATTTCTGTCACTGCGTTTATCCCAGATGGTGTACAAAAAATGCAAGCAAAATGCTGAGTAAAGTCACACAAGTTTTGTGCACCACTTAAACACACAAATTGGCAGGTATATCATATCAAATGTAAACATGCAACGGAAAGATGAGAATATGAACCTTTTAGATGAATAGTCACATCACCGTAAGGATGGTAAATAGGTTTTCAAGTAGTCTCACATGTTTACTCTTGATCTAGTAAAACCAAACAATTGTTACAACTATGAGTTTTCTGCTGCAATCATAAACCAATCTCTCCTGTAATCTTTTACTCGGTCAATTGTCTGAACTTATAAGAAGAATCAGCACGTCCATGCAGACGCGAAGTAATTCTTCCGTTGTAAATCATTGGTAGACAGATTTTCTCAAATTGATTTCGATCCGTATATTTCCCACATTCCCGCTGTGGAATGCAGCACACAAATCAGCATAATGTGAATATTGAGGTACAATTTCTGAGTCGTTTGACTTGATAACGCTAAAGCAATCTTCTGGACCCGAGGACTTTAAAGACTCATGAGCTGCCGTTGTTAAGTGGCTTACAAATCTATCTTTAACAATTACTATTAATAAATATGCACTGAAACTACAAAAAGCATACAAAGACGATACGTTTCGAAGGAATATGAACGTATTTGCAATGCCACAATGTTTCTTTCAATAATGCTGCTATATGAAATCCAACATGAGACAGCCAAATGTGACTGCGGGGGCGATTCCCACATCACACATCAAATCATAAACAAAGTTAACAAAAAGTGGAAGTGTCTGGATGCATGCAGTCCACATTCATGTACCATGTGTACCACGTGACAACTTTTCGGTACACAAGTGGCGCCGTCTTGGCGGTATTTTCGTCATATTAATTACCGAAGTGTAGCTGGGGCAGTAAAAAGAACCTTATTTTGTCTTATCAAATTACGACGCCCGACCAGCCAAGCCCATCCTATGTTCAAGGTCATGAATGGCGTAAAGGGAAGGCCACATGTTACCCCAGTCTGTGGGTATTCTTAAAGCGCAAATGCCTTTTCCCTGTAATAATGAGAGAAAAGTGGAACAGTTCGTCTTTAGTTGACAATCACAACAGAAAGAATATATTGTACATTTCATTTTAGTCAAGCAAACGTTAACCACACAAGAAATGGTTTTCAGTTAAAACAAATGTCGCAGTGGAATACCTTCAGTTTGTTACTCTTTTCCTTTATTCCGATCCCACATACCCGAATCTTTGTAACAGGTTTGCAGTGTTGTTTGCAAATGTGCGTTTACACATTTTGTAGTCAGTCCACACAATATTGACGAAAACATGAAAAATACGTATTTATACATTTCAAAGAAAGTTTGCCAGTTGGCGTTGAAGAAACTCACTCCGAAAACTACACAAGTTTTCCATCTTTTTTTTTTTTTTTTCATTGGCGTGCGTGTCAGTGAAAAAAAAAAACCCAGCTATGACGAACCTCACGAGTTTATGAACTACTTTTCCTCGAACTTTGCAATGGATGACTGCCGATATGGAATCATCATTGTGATATTAACTTTTCAATTAAGGGGACCTCATCTAAGACGCATTATGGAGTAGGAGTTCCAGACAACTGCGCGAAGTACTGGAAAAAGTTCATGATAAAACTTTCCACATAGAAAAAAAAAAACACGTTTGTATTCATAAACAGAATACGCTTGAAATTAAATAATCAAAATCAGAACAATGATACCAATTTAGATCCATAAATTATGACGTAGATTTCCCCATTAGACTTGACGTATTAATGCCAATTATTACCTTCAAATGAATATTTGTTGAACTTGTTGAACCTGTTTGAATGTTTGCAAAATCCGTACCGAATATTTACATTCAAATGAATATTTGTTGAACTTGTTGAACCTGTTTGAATGTTTGCAAAATCCGTACAGAATAACCCTCCTTTACAAGTGACACTATCTTCACGAAAACGAACACTAAAAACTTTAAAAAGTAGCCAGGAATGCATTCTCATGATAACCTATAAGATCTTAAGATGGAACGTAGCGAATGTAATTCTCATGAGTATATTCGATATGTTTATGTGCTTTGAGAGGAAGCTACGCCATCTAGAATTCACAAGGCATAAAACAAATCATGAAGGTTCGTTAATCCGAATATGGTTCGATATTCCGAAGGATTTTTAATCCGCAAACGGAATAAGTTTTGTGATTCCGATGGTTCGTTAGTACGCACCTTACTTTCATTTTCGGATTATTAACGAACTTTCGGAATAACAAACTTCATTTCTTTTACTGATTAACGAACCTTCGGAATGACGAACTAAACCGAGAAAACATGCAAGGTTAGACTTTTGCCTGTCAGGCCACTTTGTCGTTGGTTACGTGAGATCCAAAAAGTCAGCACAATCCATTGAGGCGGATGGAACGTAATAGTAGCGAGAGCGAGGTAGCATCTCTCGTATCATCTGTAGTTTGTATATACTTTGTCAGAATATGCTCCAGTCCTGTGGAAGTTGTCCAGTTGCATCCTTCCTCTTATTTGAACACTGAGGGAACAATCATGATAATGCTTAGTATTATTGCTAGTAACCGGGTAACCAAAGGGTCAAAGACCCCTCCAGACTGCCAGAAGATTGGGCAATGAGAATGTGCCAGTGAGATGTTTGAATGGCTCATTCAAACCCGTTCAGTTTTACTGTCATAAAATTTATCCTGCATTGCCAGCTTGACTGACAGAAAAAAAAAAGGTGTTCCTTTCTTCTTCTTCTTCTTCTTCTTTTTTAAGTTTGTACTGATATGAGCTGGGGCCTTCATTCTATCTGCACACATACAATGCGTAACTATCGGACAAGCTCCAACATCTCAATTCCCTGACGAGGGAGGTTTCCCTTGCCTCCAGCGTCTGCCGTATCTAATCTAGAGCCAAGCGAGCTGACCTATTACACTTCCAATATTGATTGATAATTGACTGATCGAATCTTAATTCACCCACTTCCTGTGAGGAAAGGCAGACAGGTCCTAAGAATGTTTATACCTCAGACTTAGACTCGCCATTCCAAATCACGCGCCATTTGAGGCCTTTACATTACTTCCTCCAACGCAGTGGCCATGATTGATCTTGAAAACGGTGATTATCTCTGTTCATCCGATCAGTAAGAATGGTAATGACCGTTAGCGCAGCGCGGTCTCATGGGATAGCAATCCCTGGCCACTAAAGAAGTAGGCTCCCCACACCCCATACTTTCGATTCATTTCATATGGTATTGTATTGAAAGGATTGTCGAAAAGTGGCATACATAAACTCATTTACAAAAGGATGTCCTGACAAATCTGAATAACGAATGGTAAAAGATTGTGATTTTAGTGCCACACGAGAACGTGGTTTTAATTTATCCTTCAGTACGCATGATAAACCGACTGTCATCTCTAAAAGACAGTGTTTGGAGGAGAATGATTAATTCTTTGTTTCGACGCGAAAGAGAGAAAATCATGAATGCATATCATCTGTAAATCCGATAACTGTCGACAGTAATGGCATGTTCTTCCCGCTTGATGTATAGGACTCTTCGCGACCGCTTATCCGGAAAAGCCGTCATGTGTCTCTTCGGAATCGAAAGCGACCCATCAGATTTTCCGAGGTGACTCCACTTCCGAAACCACCGCTTAAGTTCGAATCTTTTCTCATAACCGATAACGTCAGGAGGTAAGATTTTTTCATAGACAGGTGGAGAGAGAGGCCATGGAAGAGGTTTGGGGACTATGCCAAGGAGAGGTGATCTATTTCTTTTTTTTTTACAACCTCTACTTTTTAGCAGATCCCTCTTGTCTGTCGGTATACTCATTTCTTGTTGTATTAAGTGTGCATTATTGCTTTTCATTTGAATATGCATTTGGCATCTAACTATTGACTTTGACTTGCATTTTCTTAACAATTTCTTAACAATATCTTTTTTTTTTTACCTTCACTTCGTATTTGTATTACCTTTTGTTGTTGGGTGGAAATAAAGCACAATTGAATTGAAGGAAAAGCAGAAAAGACATAGTGACCCTGCCGGAAAGAACACAGCGTCAACACAGTGTGTTCATAGAGTGACCACACAGTTGACTGTATGAACACATAGTGACCACAGTGTGGTCACACCTTTGCCACATTGTGATTACTCTCACTATGTGTATCATCATGGGTTGTCACATAGTTTTCATACAGTGGAATGGTAACAACTGTATGAGCAGCTTCGTTCACACGGTTTCATAGAGTCACCACAGGGTGATCAGGACTTTCACACAGTGGAATAAAGCTAACACACAGTAGTCATAGAGTCTCACAGAGTGTTCACTGTGCGGAAGTCGTCGTCATACAGAGGGAATGCATGGACACACAGTGGCCACACTGTGGAGAGATCTGTCACACAGTGAAAATGTATGGACACATAGTTGCCACACTATGGATAAATCTGTCACACAGTGGAAATATGATGGACACATAATTGCCACTATGTGGAGAGATCTGTCACACAGAGGGAATACACGGACACATAGTTGCCACACTGTGAAGAGATCTGTCACACAGTGGAAATGAATGGACACATAGTTGTCACACTGCGGGAAGATCTTCCATACAGCGGAAATGTATGGACACATAGTTGCCACACTGTTGGGAGATCTGTCACACAGTGGAATGGATGGACACATAGTTGCCACACTGTGGAGAGATCGGCCACACAGTGGAAATGTACGGACACATAGTTGCCACACTGTGAAGAGAGTCCGCCACACAGCGAATAGTATTGACACATAGTTGCCACATTGTGGTAAGATTTGTCACAGAGTGGGAATGGA
Organism: Diadema setosum; assembly: GCA_033980235.1. Classification (NCBI taxonomy): domain Eukaryota; kingdom Metazoa; phylum Echinodermata; class Echinoidea; order Diadematoida; family Diadematidae; genus Diadema; species Diadema setosum. Next base: position 5,092,555 of record CM067062.1, on the reverse strand, counting down.
TGGACACATAGTTGCCACACGGTGAAGAGATCTGTCACACAGAGTCAGTGTCAACACGCTGTGTTCACATAGTCACAGCCTCCACCCCGAGGAGATATCTTTCACACAGAGGCATTACCTCGCAGTGTTCACATAGATACACACAGTCTCCACACAGAGGCAAAATCTCTGAGTCACGCAGAGACAATGTGTCTTTTTGACAATGTGTCTTTTTTTTGACAATGTGTCTTTTTTGACAATGTGTCTTTTTGACAATGTCTTTTTGACAATGTGTCTTTTTTTGACAATGTGTCTTTTTTGACAATGTGTCTTTTTGACAATGTGTCTTTTTGACAATGTGTCTTTTTTGACAATGTGTATTTTTTGACGATGTGTCTTTTTGACAATGTGTCTTTTTGACAATGTCTTTTTGACAATGTGTCTTTTTTTGACAATGTGTCTTTTTTGACAATGTGTCTTTTTGACAATGTGTCTTTTTGACAATGTGTCTTTTTTGACAATGTGTATTTTTTGACAATGTGTCTTTTTGACAATGTGTCTTTTTGTGTCTTTTTTATCGTACACATTAAATCAACACATAAGATTTTCAGCAATCTTCAGGACTGAAGGAAACAGAATAAACATAAGAAGAAGACACCCAGGAAAATTTATATTACAGAGAAATAGCGTCAAAACTAGGGATTACTGAAATGGTATGATTCTGCAATGTAAATAATTTATGCCAGAATTAATCAATTGAAAGAAACAACACAAGCTTGCAATCGCACAACATTTGATGAATCTTTTGCCGGAAGGTGATTGCAAGAATAATTAGTCCGGATATAACTCTCCAACAGGTACGAGTATAGAATATTAACACAGATACAACATAATGCATTCGCGATTGTGTTCTTCAATATCTTTCTACGAGACTTGGAAGACATAATTGTGATTACAACTGAACTTGCGCTTTTAAACCTGAAGGCAATACTGCAGCCTGACTAGAAAACCTCATGGGATTTGGACACACCGCACTCACACAAATAACACCCCTCATAGTCGTACTCACATACAGCACATACACCCTGCATATACATAGCGAACACACAATATCTGCATGATTACGGTTCTGGTGCGGTGGACCTTGGTTCTAGTTTGTTTGACCCTCCGCTGACCTCTATGTACTTATCTCTACGCTGTACGCTACGTAGAGATCTCACAGTGATTTGACCCCTTGACGTATTAGGAAACAAGCGGCTCGGCAGAGATTTAACCGTCATTTTGAACTGCGTACCCAGTCTAACCACTCCGTTATGCAGGGAGGTTGTCTTTCTTCCACCTCCCTGGTATGCGTACAGTGTACGTATCGTCCTTGGCCATTGATGAAAGCACGCGAATTATAGTTTGTTCATGCGTTTTGTGGTTTCATCGTGTTTTCGTTCCTTTACAAACTTGGACAGTGTGCAAATGTGCAGTGCTAAAGAATCAAAAGTGAGTGGTAATTTTAACCGGGCAAAACTAAAAGCAAGTCATGTTGCATGTGACGTTCGGATACGGCTGAGCGACAGCGACAGGTATACCAGGCAGCCTGGCAACGTATACAGGATGCAACCATGCGAGTGTTTTCATGTGGCCTATACATGAAATGGTGAGTCCATCAAACGTTAGAATGTATTAGTAATCTAATTAAGAACCTCTAGCTATAGTTCTCTACTTCGTCATCATAATAGTGCCGAGTATATACTCGGACAGGTTTCAATAGGAAAACGTGTGTTATTACCAGAACGGTTTGATAGCGGGCTGTCACATGTTAATTAACAACTTTTTTTTTATCGGATTAGACTCAAGCTGAACTTTTTTTTTAATGTGATCAATCTAACTACAAGAAGGAAACTTGAGTACGTCTCAGGAAATATATGCTGCGATGTTAAGAAAACATGTTTTAGACTCTAGTGAAAGACAAAAAACGGGGACGGGGGAGGATGATAATGATAAGTTTGATTAAAACCACTGTAACAAAGTAATGGACAGAATGCCAAGAAAAATTAAGTAACCACTGGTGTTGGTATGGTGTGATGTACACCAGATACCATTGTGCATTGTGTGATGTGGCCTAACAGTTACGTATGGGTGGAGGGTGAATGCATTAATATGTGTGTGGCTGCATAGTCTGCAAGTGCAAGAAAAAAAAGCGATGTTGAGAAGATGGAAAAGAAAATGAGCCTCAAACCTAATAGCGCAAAAATTTGTTATTGTTATTATTTCAGTCCTGGAGGAAAATACTTTGTCTGCTCTGGAGAAAGCACAGCCGATAGAAGCAAAGAGATCACCGGTCTTCTGCAGCACGTACAGCACCCATACCGTCAAAGAAAAGTAAAGATGATTTTGCCTTCTCCGGCTCAGCTTCTGTTCCGTTCTTCAGAATTACAATGACACCACCCCTCCCTTACTACGTAGTACCATCACGGACTGTCTGGTTCTCCACAACAACGTTCTCACTCCACATATGCCTGCCTCGATCTCGACCCCATCTACGTCCCCAAATGACCAGGAGATGCATTCTTATGAGTCAGGTGGTGACTCAGTTAAGAAGGTATTGTAATTCACATGGTTCATCATTTCATTTTCTCCGGACATATGTAACAAAAGAGGTCTCTTTTTTATTGCAAAAAAAAAAAAAAAGATATTCATTACCATGTGACTCTTGTAAAGCCAACATTACTCGTTAATGTGCTAAGTTTTGGTGATAATTTGTTTTGCTGTTTTATTTGTGTAATTCAAATGAATTCCCGAAGGCAGTATACCATGTTCTACGGTATGCTAAAGCATTTCACCTCATTGGCAACGGAATGTCCAAGACAGGATTTCGAGACAAGTACTTCGAGGGAAATTGAAGTATTATTGATTGATGACTTGCGAGCAAAATCTTCACAAATTTCAATTACAAGATGATAGCTAAGAGAGAGTACACCCTGGAAAGTTATACAAGAAACATCCATACGAGAGAAATAATGATAATGCCATATTAAAAAAACAACAACGTTGAACAGTGTATCAGAAATTAAACTGCAATCTCCTAAAGTTTTAAATGACTTCTCACTAAATTGTTTGAGTCGAGTGTGGTACATATGCAATGAAGTTTGTGCAAAACATAAATACATTGTACATTTACTTTGACTTTGATTGTTCTGCCTTTAACGTATAAAGTTGTGATTGATTGCAGTTTATGGATATTGTTTGGTTGTTTGTTTGGTTGTTTAGCATTGTAAAGCGCTTGAAAACATTTATTAAGTGCTAAATAGATATTTCATATTATAATAATAATAATAATTATTATTATTATTGTTATTATCATAACTATTATTGTTACTATTACTATTAAAGAGGATAAATACCCCTGTAGACTAGCAGCCATTGCAGTGCACCAAATATAACACCTGTGATTAAACAATTTTACAAAACTTTTCCTTTTCCTGTTGTAGTAATATGGTACATATTTTTATTATTACTTTACATAAATTTATACAAGCAAATGAAATTTCGTAATAAGATTTAGATTATGAAACATATAAACCTAATATCGATTATTTTATATACTAATAGTACATGGCACTGCGTGCTTTTATCATCATTAATACTGTCTTTAATCTTTCTTTTTCATTCTGTACAGAAGATTCGGACATACTGAGCGATGGCTTGGCTCAACTGGGAATGCTACAACCGCGCCAGCAATCCTGATCAAAGGTAGTTCTGGCCCCGGTGGGATACTGTAAAAGTGGAAATTTTCGCGGTGTTGAAATTTTCGCGCATTTCGCGCAACCAGAAACTAGCGCGAAAATAAAAACACGCGAATATTTTTGCTTGCCATACGTTCCTGTGCGTGATGTCTTGATTCCGCGGAATTAAAAACACGCGAAACTCTTCTGACCCGGCCTAGCGCGAAAAATTAGTCACGCGAAAATATCCACTTTTACAGTACTCTTCACCCAAAAGGAAGTGTGATTTGTACGGCTTCGCGGCACATCCAAATCCATCGCAGTAGATAAACCAAATACAACTCGAATTTTGGTAACTATACAATATCTCAACATTCCTTCCTGGAACACCTATATTACAGTTCAGTGAGTCATACCAACCCTTTTGTTGAGTATAAGGTGATCTAGCATGCCTAGTACAAATGGATTTTTCCATTGTGTGTTCCCCCCCCCCCTTTTTTTTGGGGGGGGGGGGGGGTAGAGGTCTAGGGTGGTTATGAAGTCAATTTCAGGTTTCGGGCCCAAAAGTTAATAACATTTGTAGCCTTGACTAGGTATAATATCGATAAAAAGAATGCATCTAGCCTAACTTTTTATTGATTATCAGTGATTCAAATTGTAATCATTAAACTTGCCTGCGAACAAAGCTGGTTACCAGTCATAGTACCATAAGTGGTGTTGAACTGTGCACAGATCTCAGTCTTACTGATAAGATCACACCTCATGTAGAAGTCCTCATCTGTAATGATTTTAATCAGTCAAATCAAGCCCTATAACATACTTGATTGCACCAAGAAACCATCATTAAAAGGTTTTCGCTCGCCCAGATGTGGCTGTTAATGAGGTAAATGTACCAAAGATTAGTCTGTTAAATTGTTATTGCCCTGAAAGCAAGATCATTTTTGTTTGTTTGTTTGTTTTGATAAAGGAAATATGAAGATATATATGCTGCGAGAGCTCGCTGCTGTAACATATTCCTAAATTGGTTTGTAATAAGAGGAAATGAAGCAAACTTATATTTCATAATAGTCATGCAAATTGTCATTGATACATAGCTTTTTCTTTCATAAAACTGAAAGAATGTTTTGTGGGCAATTACAGAATAAAGTACGTTTTGATATTTGATTATATTTTTCTCTTATTTTTGTATGATATAGATTATCATAAAAGTCTTGTCCTGGCAAGTTTGTACCTTGAAGCTTACAAAACTATGATGCCGAGATACATTATAGATATTACAGCGAGCTGTATTATTTTGTAAATCATTTATATTGTGATTGATTTTGTATTATAAGAGAAGTGTTTTTGATTTTGATATTAAATTAGTGTATAAATGCAGAATACACATTTTCGCACTTTTGTCTTCTCCTTTAAGGTGTAAGTAGTGCTCTACAAGACTGCATCTTAACAATCTGGGGGGTTTGACAACATGAAATTTCATTAATTAAAGGACAAGTTCACCTTCATATACATGTGGATTGCGTGAATGCAACAATATCAGTAGAACAAATCAGTGAAAGTTTGGGGAAAATCGGACAATCCGTTTAAAAGTTATGAATTTTTAAAGTATCTGCGCAGTTACTGCTGAATGTGAAGACTGCTACAGTGTATGATGTCACAGCTTACAATACGTAAAGAAAATAAGAGAATTTCACAAAATTTTACTTTTTGAAAAAAGTGTACATTTCCTCACCTTGTCACAGACGTATGTTAAGGGTAATATTATTCTTCTTGCCTTCTAAAAGAGTTGAATTTAAAAGAACTTTTATTAAGCGAGGAAAGTGAAATATGATGAATTTTCTTTGTTTTCTTTACATCGTTGTACTCATGAATGTGACATCACAAGCTATAGTAGTCTTCTCATCCAGCCTTCAGTGAGCAGAAACTTCAAAAGTTCATAACTTTTGAACGGATTGTCTGATTTTCCTGAAACTTTCACTGATGTGTTTTACTAATATTGCTGCATTCACTAAACACACATGTCTGTGAAGGTGAACTTGTTCTTTAAAGCGGATCAAAGTATGCAGGAATCGCCCGGGCCATAACCAAGAAAGCTTGTCATTTTCATGAAATTTCTGTATTTCTATTTCTTCACAACGAATGAATTAATTATTGGAAATAACTCATTCTGTAAACTGCACTAGAGCTACTAGATAATGTGACAGCACTGGAAGGAAACTCGCCACGGAGTGTTCACAGTGAGAAGACTGGATGGAAAATCACCATAGAGTGTACACGGTGTTGAGTCTGGATGTAAAACTGCCGCAGAGTACTCACAGTGTGGTAACTGTATGGAAAATCTCCACAGAGTGTACACAGTGTGGTGTTTGTTTGGATGGAGAGCTCACTGAGTGAAAGATACCACATTGTGCAGAGAGATCACTGTGTGAAAGGTAACGGTGTGGCAGTAAAGGTCACTGTGTGAAAGGTACCATAGTGTGGCAGGAAATTCACTGGGTGAAAAATACACAGTGTGGCTGAACAGTCATTGTGTGAAAGAAACCACAGAGTGACGGAAGTTAATGTGTGAGAGATAAAAAGTGACTTCTGTCATAAAACATATAGTGAAACATACAGTGAAACACACAGTGAAAACACGTAGTGAAGCATATAGTGAAACACACAGTAAAACACACAGTGAACACACAGTGAAGCATATATTGAAACACACAGTGAACCACGTAGTGAAACACACAGTGAAACACACAGTGAACCACGTAGTGAAACACACAGTGAAACACACAGTGAACCACGTAGTGAAACACACAGTGAAAAAACACAGTGAAACACACAGTGAACCACGTAGTGAACACACAGTGAAACACGTAGTGAAACACGTAGTGAAACACACAGTGAAACACAGTGAAACACACAGTGAAACACACAGTGAAAACACACAGTGAAACACGTAGTGAAACACACAGTGAAACACATAGTGAAACACTTTCACCACAGTGTGAAACACACTGTGTTCATACAGTCATTCCACTGCGTTAAATTGGAACACTTTTTAATACAGTGAACCACACAGTGAAACACTCTGTGACTACACTATGAACCACACTGTGGTTGATCGGTTGAGATCACACTGTGGTAACAGTGTGGTTCATAGTGTTGTCACACTGTGTTCCACTGAGTGGTTCACTGTATTAAAAAGTGTTCCAAATTAACGCAGTGGAATGACTGTGTGAACACAGTGTGTTTCACACTGTGGTGACTATGTGGTGCACTATGTGTTTTTTCCGGCAGGGGAAAGAGAAAATGAAAAAAAATGTAGAGAGACAGAGTGGAGAGAGAGAGCAAGAAAGAAATGAAGAAGATGAAAAGACAGAAAGAAAACGGTACAGAGAGAGAAAAGGAGAGAGAGAGGATAGACATGCATACATACACACACACACACACACACACACACGGAACGGAAAAATAACCCAGAAAGACACAAAAACAGACCTTCCACTCATAAGATACGACACCGAAATGATAACTTTTCATCATTCATCTCTGTCTCACTGACTCAGTGTGTGCTTCAGAACATGAACATCCAATATTTCATCCAGTGCTCAGATACCGTCATTTCATATAGGTCTGCACTGTTCTTCGGTGAGCAAACCGACTGCAGCTCGGATGCTAGTCGTGGATTGGCATATTATTTTTACGACTTCTGCAACTTTAGCTCTTAAGGATCCGTCGGAAAGGAACTTCCATGCGTCAGCATTTTGAAAAGTGAGTGACATCTATTTGCATTCGAGACAAAACTGACTCGGAGTTGGCTGTCAAAAAAGTGTCTCTGACCTCCCATGAAGGGGCACTGCTGTATCGCATTACAGCTTCTGGTTTCGGTGCATCTGGAGCGATTGGGCGGCTGGCTGGCTAGCGGGCTGCATGGTCAGTCAGCAAACACCATGGATTCCCAGTTATTGTTTGTTTTTGTATGACTGTGTTCAAGTGAGAGTATGTGTGGGTGTATTGGCGTTGCTTTCAAGACTTGAAAATTCGCTTGTCAGCCTTGATGCACGCAGGGGAGCATCACTGTGCCGTGCCAGGGGACGGTTTGATTACAACGATGTTCAAGGTCAAGTCTCCACGACATTTCCGCTGCATCGACCCAGCACGACTCCTGTTGCACTTCCAGGTCATACCCTCAAGATTCTGTCAACCTCATGAGATCAAAGCTACCAGACTCGATCATTATACATTTCCTCATATTTGTACAAGCTGCCATTGCACGGTTCTGTTCAGCACTAAAATTGGCAAAGCACTTGCAACAAGAACATCGGAGTGTTGTCGAGAATTTTTTTTTCCTGGATTGGTTGTCAAGGGCCAGTTGATCTGTTGTATGACAAGGATGACACAATCTGTAATCAATGGCCCGTATTCTGCTAAAAACTTAGACCCGAGTTTAAACCCACGCCTGGGTCTAAAGTGGGTTTTTGGGGTTTAAACCTGAGTTTAAACCACCAGTTTAGACCCAGGTTTAAACCCAGGTTTAATTTGTATTCTACTAAGTCCAGCTGTGGTCTAAATTGGGTTTAAATTAAACCTACCCTGGAGGAGGTTTATTTCGAGTTTAAATCGAGTCTAACGATGACTGGTAAGGGTACCAGCACACGGATCAATGCCAATGGCACAAAACGAGTGGCTGGCTGGATGCAGCAGCTAGCTTGCCGGCCACACGCGAGTACACACGAGATACGCCTACTACTACATACTAGATCTATAGTACTTGTAGCAAATTGTACACTTAGAAGAGACTCGAGATCTAAATTGTAGCAATACTACTAACAGCTACCTAGTACTACCTGTACTAATACGTTAGTCTAGATAAGCTTTACGATGAAAATAACCTGAAGACTAGACCAAGAACTCAATGTATAGGACTAGAGGGTAGAGCCTGAGGTCGATTTGGCATAGTTTCTGTAGTGTTAGATCGAGAACCTAGATCGATCGTAGGACTAACGTTAGGACTAACGTTAGTTAGTATGAGTAGGGTCCTACTAACGTTAGTAGAACCTATTCGAATAGCTAGAGTACATTATTGTAACGTTAGGACTAACGTTAGATCTATTAAAAGTTAGGTTAGTGTGGTACGGTAGGTAAAATCTAGGCCTAACGTTACTTCTAATATCGAGACAGGGTTGATAGTAGATCTAGATCTATTTCTAAATTTTAGAATGGTTTTTATTTTTATTAACTGACAATCTTAAGAGAAAAGCTTTTATTCAATTTCCTACCTCAAAGTCCTGGTTTGATCAATTGCCAGTCCATTTCGAATTCACGATTCAATCGACATAAAAAGTCGAATGTCCCATCCAGCGCACACAGCAACCGTGCCGCCGGCCGGCGCGGCGCGATGGATCTGCTGGTACTGAGCATTCAAAGCTAGCTAGCCAAAAATATGATAGCGCTACGCTATTAGACGCTTACCATGTATCCTGTGATGTGCGTCGCACACGTACACAAACTGTACAGTATAATCACAGTGCTTCACGAGTCGTCGCAAGCAAAAATACAGCATGCCCTTATTCGACATAAATACCCGTACAAACTATTCAAAATCCAAGAAAGTCACGCTAATGTGGCTGATACACTGCCAATAATAAATTTAAGTGGATTTGTGGAGAGAAAAGTACTCAGAGAGGGAAAATTTCTTCTTCCATAGAGGGCACCATGGTGGCTTGACCCAAGACTATTTCGGGTTTAATTTAAACCCGAAATAGACTTGGGTTTAACTAAACCTCGCTAGCAGAATACAAAATTAAACCTCGGGTCTAGCTAAACCATAGGTGAGTCTAAAATGGGTTTATACCTTGGTCTACAGTAGAATACGGGCCAATATGTTTAATCAAGGATTCTGGAAATACCACTTTTATTTCCATGATGTGTAGACGGACCGAAGACAGTATACACAGAGACGAATACGAAATACAACAAGATCCAGCTCGTCCAAAACACGTCCAAATGAATTTAGGCGATAACAAACTTATTCAAACACGTGACATACATTATTGCTTGAAAAAAAAATATGAAGGCCACAGGCCATGATTCCAAATATTTTCTCCTTTTTTATCATCTTACAAATGTAATATAACCTGATGATATTAACGAAAAATATCTACTGTTACATTTTGCAGCAAATGCATGGGAAGGTCGGCGGTAGAACAATAATAACGATTAACAAAATTTAAGATCATTTTTCCTACAAAAGTGTACAAGGAACAGATTGTTCACGAGTTGAAACACTAGCACCCCTTCTCACTGCAATACAAATGGAGAGAGAGAGAAAAAAAAAACAAAGACAAATCACAAACATGTGAGAAGACCAAAATGCATAAACAAATTTAGTAACATAATAAATATGTAAAAAACAATGTATTCTGATTTGAATTCTTTCCTTGATGGAATAGCGAAACCCGAAACTTACAACTTACCGCAAAGTCAGTCAAATACTTACATTTACTTTTCTAGTCGACTTTTAGGCAGTGAAGAAAGAAACATACCAGGTATCCCAAATATTTGTTAAAGTATTGGACTGTTCAGTTTGGGTGCTGTTTTTTTTTTATTCTAAAGTCTATTTCAAGCATTACCGGGGACATCAGTACGCCTAACAATAGTAACAATGATTTATGGTATGCACTGACATAGTAATGCATCAATCAGACTCATTTATACATAACCCGTTGAATAATCTTTTCTTCATATTATTGGAAGCTCCGCAGTTATGGTCAACATATTCGAGTTACAGTGTTTTTAACATCAAATAAGTTAAGTATACTGCATGAATAGAAGACGTTGATTTATAGCCTTTGGCCAAATAAATTGATAACAAGACAGAACATTTCTGGCCAGATACGACTGATTTACACCAATCATTTTATATCTGCATGTCGGTGTGTATATACATGTACATAATAGATATATGCAAGTTTATTTATATATATATATATATATATATATATATATATATATCCATAGAAGGATAGAATCACCAAGTGTATATATTTATACATACATATATATATTACATAATATATATATATATATATATATATATACACTGTAATATATATATGTGTATATATATATATATATATATATTTATATATATATATATATATACAATTATATATGCACTGTACCAACTGTACCAATATGCACCATATAGGCCTATATGCATCAATTTTTCCGCTGCCTATAGATAACGAATCTACGTCTTCAGCGCTAATAATGGATCGCTAAGTGATGCATGCGGACTAGTCCTGCGTATTAACTATGTTCCCTCTCTCTCTCTCTCTCTCTCTCTCTGAGCATGCGCATAATGTGCGTGTTGCCACCACCAATGGCGATTCCGCTTTCTCTGTTTACACTTTGCGCAGTGCTGGTCGGTAGAGCCAATCAGAAAGCTTGAAAAGAATGCATTCACTACTGATGCAGATTGCCCGCCCGTTGCGAAGGCCAGGAGATATGGCAAATGCTGAAAACAAATGATATTCGGATCGCAAAAGAAACGATTGACGTAGAAAACTGCATAGAATAATGAAGATTTTATATTGTAATTAGTAGCTATGTAGTTATCATGTGCAGTTTAAGGATATATTCATTTACAGAAGCGTATTTAGAGAGACTTAGGTTTGTTCCGTTTTGGTGAACAGAGTTCTCTGCCATTGAAAGTCAATTTGAAAAAGCCATGCTTTGGATGTCCTTAAAAATTGTCTTTGATCCAAATGAACGCTTTGAATTGCCGCTTGTATTTAATTAGATACCAGATTGGCATGCGCCGCCACGGAATGACAATCAGAACATGGTGGGATTCGTCTAATTAATAGGACACCTGTGGTGGCGAGTCGCCTGATTTTCCCTAGCCTGCCCGTTCCTATCCCAGCTCTGCCGCCTCTCCTCTTCCCGCTATGAAGCCCGCTTTACAGCGATCTGCGCAGACGGCTAAATGTGGCCACAGTACAATGAATACAGAAGAGGAAATACACTGCACTAGCCCGTGCGTGCGCACACTTTACATCGGGTTTTTTTTTTTTCTCCGTGTGTATGAGTATGCAATGTGGTGGTGCACGTAATACGTGACTGCTCTGTGTGTGCCGACATTTGGCGCCACTGCAGTTAACATGCAAATGTGTTCACATCTTCAGTCGCCAGCAGCGCACGCCAAACACGGCGCACAGACGGATTGGGCATTAGTTGACAAAAGACCACGTTTCCTTTTCAAACATTTGGCAAGTCTTCTACCATCTCTGTTTTAGTCTTCTTTCAGCTGATTTTATTCAAGTAATAGTTCACTGATTAACCACATCCTACCGATGCCACGAGGATTTAACCTGATCTATTTTCTTGCTGTCTTCGAGGATTAACAGACATTAGAACTGTGGGTGTTCATTTCTTCTGTTTCCTTCGATAATTTGAATACGGAGAGTCTTCTGCAAATATCAAAAGCAAATCAGAGTCGAACTGGCACAACGAATGTATCACAAAGGCAAGACGAAATTAACCTCTTCATTCTTCTGACCTTACGAGTTTCCCTGAAGGCATGAAGCAGGGTTAAAACATCTCCCTCCTCTTTCATCCGCCGAACTTTTTTAGAATCGGGACTTTATCGAGCCCGTTTGCTGCTTGCTACCTTACTATGGCGTCACACGCGAGAACTTGAGAACGTGATAAATGGATTAAAGGCCCCGTCCATCTGTCGTCAGAATGGAACGCTAATACCGTATCATCGTCCGTGCATGAATACTTGACACTGTTTGATGAATTTGACTTTGATTTCCTCGTGAGTTCGAGAGCGTCGCTCCTCTTTCGTCGCCCCCAATCCAGTCATGGACCTTATTTGGTTGGTTTACGCCGCGGCCCTCTTGGGGGAGTTTTGGCGTTACTTGTGTCTGGCGGAGAAGACCACACCGGATATCATACGAATAGGTATGTGCGGATAAAACTTGCCTCCTATATAATTCTTTAATCACATATCTTGTCACATTAGATTTTTGTTAAAAGAAAACTACATTACTCCCTTCTTTACAGCTTAAAGAACTGAGATTGGTATTACAGGGAGACAACTTTAAAAAGCTGACGAAAGTTTGCCGTTTTCCAAACGCTACCATCGTCTAGCATAAAAAGGGGACACCGTTCGGTAGCAGAAAAGTTCTTACAGCACTAATGCGAAATCACTGATGATTAAGATGATACTAATTATGAAAGCACTACTGATACGTAACGTTACCACTATTATTACTTACCATAAATTACTATTACAATTACGCTCATTACCATTATTGTCATTATTTTGTAGCAAAAGCTTGACTGTTATTACTCCTTGTTTCTCTTTACATGATTATGATATGCATGATATTTATATCAATGATGAATACACATATCATACAAGTGATGAAGGTACTGCTTTTGGAGGGTTTTTTGTTTGTTTGTTTGTTTGTTTTTGTTTTTGTTGATCAGAGACTTAACATTAACTCAACTACACTAAAGGATGAGAAACAATGATAATGTGAACATTATACCTTGCGGGCTTTGAAAAGCTCCTGTGTGTCAAGACATCCTCTCACTGCCTTTAGAAAAAGTATTTCGATTAAAACGAAGTTTAATTTAAGAATATCTCTGCTTAAATTTAGTCCCCATTTTGGTAGGTTATGCAGAAGTGGTGAAGCTGCGTGGATATTGGAATGATACGGGGGTAAGCAATATACCACAGCTTTTTCCAGAGTTCGCCAATTGCGAATCTTCGCCGCACATGCCTTCATGCTATTTCATTTATCTATCATTTTGCTATTAGTCGGGGGACTGTAATAACGATGAGTTCTCTCAAACACCTTTGGAAAAACCTGGTAAGCGGGTTCTCTGTGTGCTGCCCGTTGATCTCTATGCCCGGGTTAGAGATCAGCAGGGCGGTCCCGTTTGTCCTATTTGGAATATCAGGGCAATGGCCAATGTGACATCCATGTACCAAATGCGCGTAATGAGAAAAGTATGAGACATTGAGGGAGGCAGAGAGAACATTTTCTTCCCTATTCTAGCAACAAAAAGGACATAAGTCACTTATGGTCTTCACACAACAATTTTCGAAGAGCGCTTTCACTTTAACAACAATGCGATCACGTCGTAATAAAATCAAACATAGAGTGTGCAAAAAGCTTTGTATTTGCGTAGAACTTGTTTACAAGAAATATCCATATAAGCGTTATCAGATTTTATTTGCCACAAACATTCAGTGCCGGATGTCTGAGTAGTTTAGAGAAGTCGTAAGCCTTTGTCGCAAACATAGAAAGTAATTTCCGAATATATTCTCGCGGTTTATAGGGTCACACGCTGACTGCCATGACTTGATTTCCAATTCGACCAGGGTCGGAAAAGTTTATGGCTGCATGCTGTCAGATATTCGCACTTTTGTGGCAAGGTTTCTGAAAACCTTACCTCATCCAGGCCTAGTCTGGAATGTCTAATGCGATATACTGTGCTCTATTAACCCGTTGAGGACGAGTCCCGAATATACTCGGGCAGGTGTCTATGGGAATTGCGTGTTGTAGCAAAATCAAACCGTCCTCAACGGGTTAATAAGTTCAAATGTGCAGCCGGTAATACATGATAATGTGTCCTTTTAAAAAAAAGCAAAAAAAAAATCTCAATAATCGTGAAATGATAGCATATTGGGACAACGTATGCGTTTCAAAGGCGGTGTGCTGATTCAGTTTCCATCCGATAGAGGCTGTTCGTGGTTCGAAACCTAGATGGGAATCTGTACATCAATGCTAAACATTCACGCCTACATTCCACTCTGCAGAGAGACACCATACTTTGTTCATGGTAGTAGGACATGAAAATGTCAATGAAGATGTCACAGGGGGTTAGGAAGCAGTAACCAGTAAATCCGTGGCGCCTGAATTCACTTGAGGGTCCCAGTAATTCACGATTCGCGCACCCATCATAGATGGGTGAACAGTGGGTGGCCAACATGCCTCGCATACACCCACTGGAAACGTGTTTGCGCAACCCTGACAGTGATACCAACCCCTGGTGGTAGTATTTGACGAACGATATTAAGCCAGGTCCTTGGGCTAGATGAAAATGCAGAGCGTATAGATGACTCGCAACCGTCTTGAGTAACTTGAAGTCTCTACCGTGATTTTGCACCCTGGAGCTTTTGATCGGTGGAACAAAGAAACAGGATCCCACACGGTTCTTTCTTTGCCGTTAATTTACATGGGATAGCACTGGTACAACAACGTGGTCGTATTGTCACTGGTAAATGACTTGATAGTTGGCAAAGTTTTACAAGAAATCGTTTTACGAGAGGAAAACAAATACACGTGATTCCTAGTAACAACTTTGTACTTTGTGTGTATGTATGTATTATATGTAAACATTACATACATGTACAAACATGACCATATATACGTGCAATATAAGAAGAGAAAAAGATTTTGTGCAGCAAAATTGATCGCACCAAGTAAAAAGATGTAGCTTTCAGGCTGAATGTGCAACACTGGTTGCGTAACGCAATCCAAATTAAATTAAGATATCATCTCCCGGTCTTCAGACTCCTGAATGCGTAACTAAATCGATGGACGTTTGAGCCAAAAAGAAAGAAAGAAAATCGACATAACAAGAGAAAAAGGAGAGAAAGAGAGAGAGAGAGGAATAGATAAGTGGAGACAACATAACGACAACGCACTAAATAGATTATCAGTTATTCTAATTATAGTAGTAACTATCACATTTTTTTTTTCATTAAAGAAACATTTCATTATTTCGTATTTATAGGCCGTATTTATAACATAGTGTCTTTGCAAGAAATGAAGATAGAACTTTTCAATATCCCCTTGGCTTTCATCCTTTCCAACCCCTCAAAGGCAACAACAAAGGGCAAATAGATGACAGCTAAATTGCGTGCTAAGATAGAGAGAGAAAGAGGGAGGGGCAGATACTGAGTTGGATGAGAGACGTGGATCCGGTAAAGAGAAGAAAATAACAAAAACAATGCATGCTATACAAACATGGATAATCAAATAGACACCATCAAGTTATCCCCAAAAGGTCAACGTGGAAATTGATTTCCATGTTATAAACGAAAATAGACTTCGCATGCGGGGAAGCAATATTTGTTTCAACCAACGCCAACACCAAGCCTTTGAATAATCTGGTCGGCAGAATTATCCGACGATTTTGAAGGGAAAACGGTATGCTCTGGCGTATCACAACCGCCCTCCTGGAGTCATAGGAGGCTTATTGCATTGATAGGCAGCCTAAATATGAAAACCACTTTTCCAGGATATCTTGGTTCACCGACGTGTGCGTCATTTCATCAAACCAGAAAATATATTCGGAGGAGGAAGAAAAATCTTTGCTATTATACCACAAAATTTCTAGAGTTGACACGCTAATTCCATCTTGAGCTACGATGACGTTCTTTATAGAGGAGCAAAATGGCAGAAAATGATGGAAACATGATCATAAACACAATTATGATTGGGAATACGTTGGCTGATGAGAATACTGGGCTAAAAGCGACATCAATCAGGTTTGATGTTGGGCATCACTCACCATTTTCAAGGCAATCAATCAAAAATGATGGAGAAACCGTCCGGCAAATAAATGAATAATATTAAGGCAATCTATTCAAAATAAGAGCAGAAATGGGTGTTTCATTTTGTGTGTGTGTTTGTGTGTGTGTGTGTTCATTTCCTCTTGTTATTATTCAAAGAGTTTAAGTAAGGGGGATGTGCAAGAGGCCAGGAATGTGCCATCGATTTAGTTTTCGTGCATGGATGCTGTTTTCACAAACTCTGCGTGCGCGGTATATTATTATCCTCCATATTCTTTTTATATAGGAAAAGCAAACAGGGAGGGAGCCAGTTGTGCGAACATTATGCAATTTTGTCCCCACAGGCTGTTTTCATTGCGTCTTCAACCTTGACAGGAATAGAGGAAAACACAGAGGGGGGAAAAAGGTAAAGAAGAAGAAAACCGAATCACATTGACAGACTTGCATAATATAGACACTTCACCATGGAGCTCCGTTGAGGATAGGACCACGGCCCGCCTCCGGGTAAGAAGACACATTCATGAGTGCTTATCTCAACACGATCCCTCCCCGATTCATAAATGATAATTTTGACTCTCTATACTTGGCACCCATCAGGGGCACGACAGAGATATATCACTGTCTCTCCCCTTCCTCTCGATCAGTCATCTGGCTTCTGAGAAATTTTGGGAAGCGAGGGCACGTCGATTGTACTAAGTTATGTTTTTGTTGTTGTTGTTGTTGTTGCTGTTGTTTCCCAAGGTCACGTGACACTACGTCATCATGTAAATTTTCTGTCATCTGAAGACAGTATTAATATTCTGTTATTTTCTTCTTAGTCTTCAGCCAAGACAGAGGCGCAAGCATGTTAGAACTATTTGTTTGAAGTTTAGTTCCTATATCAACCTCTCTTTGTCATCCTTCTATGCTGCACACACACACACACACACACACACACACACACTCACACACACACACACACACACACACACATATATATATATATATATATGTATATATATATATGTATATATATATATGTATATATATATATATATATATATATATATATATATATATATGTGTGTGTGTGTGTGTGTGTGTGTGTGTGTATAAACACATCCGTTTCTGTGTCAGGTGACATTGCTAAAATTAATGATAACTTTCACTCAGCTTCAGACGATTTTCTTCTTTTGTATCAAATAAAAGATATTTCTTAAGTTTTTTCCCCACGATAGAAACAGGGTTGGATGTCACACACATATTGAAAAAAAAAAACACGCACACACACACAGACGGAGAGACACAGAAACCTCCACACAGACAGAGTACTTTAAAGGGAAGGTAAACCCAAAGAGCAATGTGAATTGAGTGAAAGCAGCAACATTAGTAGAACACATCAATGAAAGTTTGAGGAAAATCGGACAATCGATGCAAAAGTTATGAATTTTTAAAGTTTTGGTGTTGGAACCGCTGGATGAGGAGACTACTAGAGGATATGACGTATGAGTGGACAACAATACAAAGAAAATATAAAGGAAATTCAACAAAAATTCACTTTTCTAGAATATTATGAAAGAGCAATGGACCAACCGCTTTCAGAAAGCAGGGGGAATAATAAAACTACCCTTAACATATGTCAATATCAAGTTGATGGAATTTGTAATTTTCATGGAAAATGTATTTTTGTAGAATTTTCTTTATATTTTCCTGGTATTGTTGTCCACTCATACGTCATAACTTCTAGTAGTCTCCTCATCCAGCGGTTCCAACACCAAAACTTTAAAAATTCCTAACTTTTGCATCGATTGTCCGATTTTCTTCAAACTTTCACTGATGTGTTCTACTAATGTTGCTGCTTTCACTCAATCCACATTGCTCTTGGGGTTTATCTTCCCTTTAATGGGAAAGTTTTTTTATTATTATTATTATCAGGTGCATGTACGCCGAGGTTCACCTGTTAAGCCCTTATTGTCTTCCGTCCACAGGCTTTTAATTAAAAATATGCAATTCTTGACCAACATTGAGCACCATACTGACATGCCTTTTCATGACAATATGCATATTCAATTTATGCTTGTGTGTGTGTTTATGTGTCAGTGTGTATGTATCTGTGTATGTGAGCACGTTGTCTTCGGTTTTTCAAACTGAAATGTCCATTTATGATTCACCATGTATATCCATATTTTCTGCTTTTAATGATTGTATGTATGTCAGCATGTCTGTGCCTGTATACATGACAACGAAAAAAAGAATCATGACCACTGCGATTTTTCGTACAACGTTATTGTTAAAAAAAAAATGCTGTGCAGATATATTGTATAATGTCATTCCGTATGACATTTGTTCATTAATGTGTCGATTAGCAATATTCAAGGTACACTGATAAAACCGGGCGACAAAATGGTAAGCAGAAATTGTGAGAGAGATAGACCTATACATGTATTGTATTGACAAATCCACAAAACTTCTTATTGTGTTTAGCCAAACGTGCGCCCCCCCCCCCCCCTTCAGCTGACATGAGTTGCGTCACAGCCGAGCGATTGTGTAGGTAATATCTATTCACAATTGCATTGTAAAGTTGAGTAATACCATGACGTCATCCCTATGGTTTTGTTTCGTTTCCTTTTTTGCTTTTAGTGGGAGGGCTGGCTAAAGCATTTTTCTATCGTCGTGGATGGTTAATTTTCTGTTTCCACTTAACTCGTATCGTTTTCGCCATGGCTCACGTACATTCACTTAATTCTCCAGATTGCTAAATTCTTTCTCACAGCTGCGTTTTGTCAGTGCTGCGATGCTGACTGATGCTGGCTTGAAACAGTGCTGAAATCGAATCAAAGGTGTAAATACAGCCAGAAAGGCTCACAACAATCCTTTCGTGGGATGATTCAGTTGAACGCACTTTCGTTTGACAAGCGCAAATCGCATTATCTGGGCAAATAGTTCATGTTGTTCTGACCGATTTTTTTTTTTTTCGCGAGGACATTTTGCATGTTCGTGAGTGCGTATGTGTGTTTGTGTGTATGTATGTGTGTGGGAGGGAATGGGAGAGCAGAATGTGTTTATTCTTTTTTAACCTTTCAAACACGGAAAGAGGGACACACATTTTAAGTGCTTACGAAATGATCGAATGCTAATTTGTGACTTCTTACAACTCTCTCCTCGAAGTCTCGATGAGCACTCGAAAAAAAGTGTGCATCGAGAAGAAGCCATGAATCATAGTTTTGCCTCTATTGAACATTAATTGAACATCAAGGATCAGACGCCTTTGGCAAGGTTACGTCCATACTTTGTACTTTTTATGCACATAAAATATCGCGCAACTACGTCATTTTTGTTGTTGCTTTCTTGCTATAAGTGACTGCGTCATTTGGTAAGCCCAAATCACTATAATCAGAATGTTGAGCTGTAATGTTACAAACTTTGCGCAGGTAGCAGTCATGATGGCTGGTGACATGACTTGCAATCATTAATTCTAATGAATTAGAAATGAAATAAAACTTGGTTGGATTAGACAAAGTTGGCTTGGAATGGTCTCTTCTTGAGATTCAGGGAACAATGTCTTTTGATCTAACTATCAAACGCAGATAAGGATGAGACTAAATAAGAAACAATAATTTTTATGGTGAGACAAAGATACAGAAGAGGAGGATTGAGAGGAACAGTAAGAAAAGGGCAATGAAAGGCAACAGAATATTACATGTATGGCGCTGCTTGTGAAGAGACACTGACAAGAAAAACTTGGAATGATGAAATGTAACATCTTCTTCCAGAGAGTCTGGCAAAACCTCAAATAGCCGGAGTCAGTTCGCTTTGAA
The DNA here is from genome assembly GCA_033980235.1 of Diadema setosum. Classification (NCBI taxonomy): domain Eukaryota; kingdom Metazoa; phylum Echinodermata; class Echinoidea; order Diadematoida; family Diadematidae; genus Diadema; species Diadema setosum. Next base: position 5,072,471 of record CM067062.1, on the reverse strand, counting down.
GATTCTATGCTCTCAACTGAAAAAAAAAAAAACCCTTGGGAGAAAGCGTGTCGCAAACAAGCAAAAGCAAGCCGATCGGAAACAACCTGCCAACAACAACAACAAAAAAAAAAAAAACAACTGCCGTCTTGCTCTGCATGGTGAATTTCGATATGGGAGCTTTGAATGTCTGACAAAAGGAATAGCTAAAAAAATGAGGGAATGTGATTCTTTTAACCCATCAAAGTGCCCATAAAGAAGAAGAAGAATTGATTGAAATGTCCTTCACTCGTCCAAGTGCCCATCAGGGAGATACCAATACGAGACAGAACAGACGAGAAATGACATGACGTTTTGTCACCCCGTAAAGACCTCTAGATTGAAAGAGGACACATTCGACAGAGATAAAGCTTTGTTGACATCGTTCTATATGTCCCGTCTCCCTTGCCTGCAGTAATTCACCATCCTGATTTACCTGTGCTGAATTTCTTCTACATCTTCTTCTTCCCCTTCTCCTTTTTTTTTGTTCTTCTCATTCTCCTCCATCGTCTTCCTCCACTTCTTCTCTTTCCGACCCTCTTCTCTTTCCGATTGCTCCTGTCTGGATTTTATTTCCTGTTCTACTGCTCCAGAAAGCGTGTCCCCGTCTTCCTGTATATTTTCTTTCTTTATGGAAAGTAATTACAACTGCACCAAACTTAGTTTGCCACTGACAGTGACTGAGGAAAGTTATTGAGAAAGACGCAGGAAAAAAAAAAACTTGAAAAGTTTCCAAACCTTTATGTAATGAGAGAGAAGGAGTCGGATCATAAGAAGATTTAGCTACGATTCAGATGTTCTGCCATTCTACCACTTTGTGGTATATTGTAGTCTCCTTTTTGTTTTTGTAAAACGATATCCAGTTTGGCCCCAAGGATAGGCCTACCATGTATTGTTGACTCGTGTTTAAGGATAATCCATTTCACTCACTGGATATCAATCTATTATTTGGATGAGAGTCAGCGAAAATATCAAATCCCGGAGGATGCTTCGTGGTCTTCATTGATACCCGGATTAAATGCAGGGTGTTAAAGTGAAATATATACTACTCTTCCTTTACAGCTAGAGTGATATTTTCAAGGCAAAAGATTTATCGGTGCCATGCAGTAATTGGATACTGGTATATCTCATTAGTCAGGATGTTTTCTTGGAAGAGAATATCTTATTTTTAAGAATCGTCTGTACCTTTCTTACTGTAGTCTTCTATGAAATATAATTTTTCTGCATACTTACGAAGGGAATTCCCTATTGTTTGTTCAATCAGAATGGGGGACATCATAACACAAGTTTATTTTCCTGCAGAAACGGGATACGGAGCAAAGTTATGCAAGTGACGTCGAAATCCTACAAACAGGTTAAAAGATATAAAGATTATTAATGACATTTTCACTCACATATTTACTCATGGCCTTCCTCCTGGAAAAAGACATGACGGTGTTCAAGTTTTTCAAAGTATTTTATTGTATTGACAAGGGGTATAATAACACAATCAGCCTGAAAGGCGTCAGGCAGTTGTTGCATTTCTACGTCATTATAACTATAAAAAAAAGGGGGAAAAAAAAGGAGTCCAGCATGAAAGAAATTATATACACTGCATGGGCTCATATCAAGAAAACTTACGTACTGTGGTCAAACAATAATTGACGTAATACTAGTAGACAAGTAGCGGAGGACACAGTCAGCATCTGAATCCATATCACAATATATTCATGGATTCGGTCACGGTAATTTTCCGCCAAATCATTCAGAGCGCACATAGAAACATGGATGATTGCACTTATATCTATGTGCCTCATCAAATCAGTTGCAAACTGCAATCTTTATATTGTTGTTGTTGTTGTTGTTGTTTTTCTCCTACATATTGTTTTTCCTTTCTTTAAAAAAAAAAAATCCCAATCTTTCAGTAACTACTCTCTTTAATCACTACGCCATGCCTAATCAGCGCCCAGACAAATCGTCAAAACAACTGCTGATCAGAACTTCGTCCTTTTTTTCCCATACAGCTCTGTATTTGTGTGTGTTTGTTTGTTTGTATTCTTCTTGGTCTATCTTGGATATTTTAACGAGGACATGGAATTCCAATCTTTGGTGACTTTAATCTCTGTACCTTCATTCTTGGGACGTGCCCCTTTTTTCTGACTTCCAATCTTCCACGCGGGACGCCTTCTTATTTGGCACGAAGCAGCCCCGGCGTCAGCAGGGGGGCCTGTTTGACATTTTAATCCTTGCCGGGACGTTCTCCGATATATTCGTTAGCAGTAATGCACTTCTAGGGCGAAAGTGTCGCTGTTACAACAAATAAGGGAAAGATGAGAGGGGGGAGGGTGAGGGTTCGAAAGTAGGTTTCTCGTCTGAGACACACATTGCTCATGAATAGACATGAACAACTTTATGAAAGAGCATGATATGTCATCCCTGAAATAAATCATTGACCTTCTTCATTCATGTCACAAATTCTGCATGAGATGGACACATGACACATCCCGTAAATCACTTTGAAGTAATATTGATTGATTATTTACACAATTACAACAGACATCAAATCTGATATTACAATGCAATGCTATTTTTGTTTCAATTGTTCCATATGAAAAGAAAAATCCTACTAATTATATTCAAATGTACAAATACTGCTTCGAAAAAATCATGGTGGACAAAGAACGGTAACAACATTGTCTTATAAAAAAGAAAAAATCTTCGTCGACAGTTTGTACGTTTCCCATGGACTCGTTTAATATAACAGGAAGCTTTTTGTTGTTTAAATGGCATCATACGCTTCTTTCTGATTCTTCTTCGAGGCTAATCTAATTTAAAAATCGTATAAATGGCAGATATTTTGGAAGCTGAACTTTCCATTGATGATTGCTCTTTAAATATATGGGAAATGAACCGCGCGCCACTTTCATAATCTCGCATAGACAGACCTGGCCTGAATATTGGGAATAAGACGGATGCCTCCTTTGCTTGCGTCACAATATGACACTATTGAACGCCGTCTGTAGTGAGAACATTTACAACATCTTTTTTAATCTACGGATCGCTGATGTAAGCCAGTTTGGATTCGTGATAAACACAACACAGCATGGCTGTCGCTGATACGTTGGTACTTTGATTTCGATACTCGAGCTGGTGGGATCATAATGTTCATATCAGGTCTCATCCGGTCCCTTCTGCTCAACCATGTCAAGCGCTTCAACGTAAACATATCGATTTCATTTTCCCTGGAATAGAATTGAAAAAAAAAATCCAGTGGAAGCAACAAGAGACACCATACAGTAAAAAAAAAAAAGTGTTCTTTTTTGTTAATCTATTCATTTTTTTGTTTGTTAAGAAGCATGTAATGTCATGTGCCTTTTGTGCGCAAGTGATTTTACAAGTAGGACCTACATTCAAACAGTAAATACTATCATCTTACATATCTCTTCAAGATCTCATTCACAGAAGTCTAGTGGACATTTAAACACGATAAAATGTTCGAGTACAATGCACATGATGCAAGCACATTCGCCGCTAAGAACAGCATGCCAAACTGGACTCCTTCACAGAAAACCTCTCAGAAAAACAAAATCTAGCACGTTATCAAAGTGCTTTATAGGTGACTTCACAAAATTTAGAAATCATTATTAGACAGGTTACCACCATGTTATATTTCTTATTTTATATAATTTTTGTAACTTTTAGTTTTTGTTTTTACTTGCGGTGTAAGGAAGATCACTGTTCACCTTCCTATTAAAAGTTTGCTTCACAAGAACAGTAATCGCCTTATCTTCTGAATTTTTCTGCATATCTAGAATTGAAGACAGATTAAATGGAACTGGTTAAGTTCATTTAATCTGCCAAAAATCATAAAGCCCCAAAATTTGGCAAAACAAGAACTTCAATCTTTTAAAGTGTGTTGAATAAGTTTGCAATTAACAGGTTTTTGAAATTTGCAATTAACAGGTTTTTTAGATATCTTCATCTGGAACCAACAGCTAAACAACAAAAGTGTCAATAATAAGGATTTTTTTAAATGATAATTTTTCGATAATAATGATGATGATAATAAAGATAACGATGATAATAAATAATAATAATAATAATAATAATAATAATGATAATAATAATAATAATTCTCATTTTAATAATGATGATATTGATAACATTTAATCCTTCTTGAGCGCAGAAACTATGTCTATGATTATAATCTGCAAGAGCTCCCTAATGCCATTTTGCCTCACTGTCCTACATGATTCAACCAAGAGCTCCCTAATGCCATTTTGCCTCACTGTCCTACATGATTCAACATAATCGATATAATATAAATGAAACATTCAAGACGAGATAAAAAAAAAACTATCATGAAAAGATACAGAACAAAAGAACAAAAACCCAGAATTGTAGTTTTGAATAAATTTTAGTTTTGTTTTATCTTGGTTTGATTCGGGGTTGCTTTCTTTTTTTACCGGTTAACTCGGCCCCCATGGGTCACTTTCCGCCGGAGATCCCCCCCCCCCCCCCCCCCTTATTGATACCATCCCATTCTCCGTCACGTTTTGACACGCTGAGCAGCCTGGGCTTGGCGTCATGCCCCCGGGGCCCCGCGTCGGACCGCATCGAACCCCCTACAAACGCGAAAAGAAAAAATCACGGACCGGATGTTGAACACGAAGTTTCCTGTCATTTTCTCTTCAAAGGCTACGCCTATTCCTTCTTCTCGACTCAAATATTATCTTCGAGAGAAAAAAAAATGAAACTACCCAAAATATAACCCTGTGAAGTTTAAGGCCGTATTTTCATATGCTCTGATTTTCAGAGGTTGTAAAAAAGGAAGTTTAGCTGTTATCACCAGGCACAAAATTTCAACCAAAATAACCGCTAAACATTGTTCTAGGTTATCGAATTGCGTTATATACCTCTCTTACTGTCGTGTGTTGCTTTAGGTTGTTTCGCATCACACACTGACAGAGAAAACCCTGAGGATTTACACTCTGATTGACTAAGTATCTCACATACAGTATAAACATAGACAGACTGCACTAAAAATACAAAAAAGTAAAACTGCAGAACAGCAAAAACAGCAACAAAAAACACAAACAGAACACAGAGTTTTTGGATGTCAATAATATCCAAAATACTGTTTGTGCATTAAACTCAATCCTCTGTGCTGCTGCAATATGACTCACATTACGTGTTGTTTACTATTTCTTTGGCTGTTTACGCATGTTGACTGCATATCTCAGTGCGCATGCTATCAGGATTGCTCATGGGAGCTGTAAAGAAAGGGTTCATGTTACATTACATGACATAGTATCGGTAAACTATATTATTATGCTTAGGGATTACAACGGTTTTCCTGTTTTTCCTGTTGTATAATGTATGGGGTAATTACGTTAGCGCTCGAACGCAGGCGCATTTGTGTGTTCCTTACTTTGTATTTTTGTTTGTTTTGTTTTGCTTTTTACTTTGTATGTTGACGCTTCCTCTGCTGAAGTTGGTTCGGGGCGACACGATTATTGAGAAAAGGACAGAAGAATACTGTAGGAAATGTTACGAATAGCATGCCAATGCCTGCAGGGTTACAGAAAAAGGAGACATGATGTCTTTCACAAAATATTTTTATATAGGTAGTTCCCGCATGTTCTTAGCGTATATACAACGGCCATGTCGTATTACAACGGGGGGGGGGGGGGGGGGGGATCACATTGTTAGTGCGCGGTGAAGGACTCTAGATTCTAGCAATCGAGAGTCTGTCACATTTTTCTTTAAAGATACAGAAAATCAGATAAACTTTGACAGCGATTTCTCTCGACTCCAGGATAGCGCCACGAGTCCCCAGGGCATAACACACCTCTTGAATTCCCGCCTTTTCCCTCCATACTCCTTTCTTCTGATTATTTTCCCTAATCTATTCAACCCTGCGCTTCAAATTTCAGTTGTGATTGAGTCGTAAATCCCGAAATGTTTTTTTCTGATGCCAGCAAACTGCTCAAGATACATTTCAATTAAATTTGTCTTGAATTACGTGTCGTGAACGTTTGACATTTCCTACGCCAGCAGTCACATGCAAAAAGAGAAGCCGAGGCAGCTGCAGAAGGAGAAAAGAAATCGTTGAAACTCAACGAATGTTGAGCTTGTGGGGGTCATTGTAGAATTCACCAGTAGGCGGGAACAAGCGGGAAAAGAAGAGTTCCAAGTAGAAATTTCGAAGATTAATGGCGCCAGTTGGGGTGATGTGAGGAAGAAAACTTTGTGATTAGGATTGTTTGTCACATGTGATGCTCTGTTGATACTGGTGAGAGATACTATAATAGGAGGACTTCAGACTTTGTTTTGTTTTTTTTTGTATCGTCTCCATCTGAGAAGATGGCTGGATAGCCCATAATCAGCTATGTTAAGATGGTCTTCCGTGGGGTCCAATTGGATGTGAGGCGGGACCACTTCATCGGGTTAAACACCCTGCTCTTTGCCATGAATAAATGAAGTGAGATTTCTTACGTGGATGAGTTGTGACTCTCCCACACACAGGACCTCGATTTTATGTCCTATCCCAGGGACAGAGTGCTTTGCCTCTTACTAGACCGGACGGTATGATTGCACCCAACGTTGCTCAGTGGGACCAGAGAAATCGAACCAAGGTCCTTTGGATCGTGAGGCAGACTCGCTACCGACTGAGCTAACTCAGCTTTACCATGTTTACTGCGTTACAATCGTCACAGCGAGATGACATCTTTGTGAGACAGGTCTTGAGGGTTTTGAAAAGAATAATACTGATGACTCTACGCACCTTTCGACAATGGTCATTTACAGAAGATTACCTTTTGACAAAGATAAAAGATGTTATCGCTTTTCGATCTCATTATCAACAATTCTAATTTACCTCGAAGTCGCAAAATGTCCTTATTTGGATTAATGACTACTGAGTTCAATCTACTGAAAAATTACTTTGTTTGTGCTTTCCTTTACCTGCGTTGATCAAACCATGTAATGCACTTTAGTATGCCACCCTATTGAAAACTGACCTATTCAAACTTAAAATCCTGCTAAAATTTGTTCAGATTTCCTGGCAGCTGGTATGAAGACGATGACCTTAATGACTGAGTCTAGGTTCTGACAAACATGACAAAGGGGCCAACACGAATCTAAATCAAGAGGAAAACCTTTTTGGTTTCCACCTTGTACATCCGTAAAGCTATTGTAAAGGGTGTTGCATTTTAGACGTGCTCGTCATGTCCATCGCTATATCGCGTGAAGTTCAACCGCGTGCAGTCGCTTCCATTCTTAAAAAAAAAAAAACAACAACAACAAAACAACGAATATGCTTCCGTCCATAACTAGTTCCCATGGCGACACTGTTACGCACAGCACAGGTGGTTATGTGGTGTTTTCCCGTTGATGAGTATGTGAGTATAGGACTACTCCCATTCGCGATATAAGAAGACTACCCGTCAATCTACTACGGAGAGGCAAAGGGGCACTGGACATGCTGGAGGTTTTCCTAAATTACCCTGGCAACAGTGAGGCGGCAAAATTAAAAAAAAAATGATAACACCACGTGTATGTTTGTCCAGCTTTTTCCCCCCATTACTATGGCTTGATTTTGTAGAAGTCGTATTCACATGACTCATACGATATCTGGGCAGCATTATTACGTTATGATAATTCGAAATCACGGTCCAGACATTACAACATGTCTCAGCTAATTGACTTTTTTTTTTTCCAATATCGAAGTAATTATATGCGTTTTTGGGAGGATGTGAAGTCCTTATTTACCGAAAGTGTAAATGAAGGTTTTCGGAAACAAGAATTATCCGAATCTCAGAAGCTGGCTATTTTGACATTATTGTATAAGAAGGGGGACAAACAATGTTTGGATAATTGGAGACCAATATCCTTATTTAACATATATTATAAGATTATAGCAAAGGTATTGTGCAAAAGACTGAAGAAAGTAATAGAAAAGTTGATCTCCTTTGATCAGACAGGTTACATCAAACGGCGTTCTGTGCACAATTTACGTTTAGTTCAAGACGTTATTGAATATTGTGATTACTGTGATTTACCTGGTATTTTATTATTCATCGATTTTCAAAAGGCCTTTGATTGTGTTTGTCACGAATTTGTTTTTCATTTATTGCATAAAATGAATTTTAAAGAATATTTCATTGGTTGGATTAAAGCATTGTATTTTGACGTTAAAGGGAGCCTTATAAATAGTGGATTGGTATCAGAGAAATTTGAAATAAAACGGGGAATAAGGCAGGGCTGCCCACTTTCCGCTTTATTATTTATACTTGTAGCTGAAGTAATGGCCTTGAGAATTAAGCAGAACAGTTATATACAGGGTATCACTGTTATTTCCGGCAACACAGCTCAACAAAAAGAATTTAAAATCTCACAACTGGCTGATGATACTGTTATTTTTGTTAATTCGATAGAGTCTGCTAATATAGCACTCGGGGAAGTTAAACGTTTAGGGCAAATTGCTGGACCAGTTTTGAATGTCATGAAAACAAAAGCAGTAACAATGAAATTTCAAGAAAATAGGTGTAATTTTAGCAAAGAACAGAAAGGAATCTGAACAATTGAATTGGTTTTCAAAATTAGAAAAGGTTAAAGCTATTTTAAAGCTATGGAGAATGAGAAATTTAACATTGTATGGTAAAGTGGTAATTGTCAAATCATTGATCATTTCACAATTTGTGTATGTATCTTTAGTACTACCATTTCCAGAGAAGTTCATTATGGAATTGAATAAATTGATTTATAATTTCCTTTGGAATTCTAGGAGAGAAAAGGTGAAGCGATCTATTTCATTAAATCCTATTGAAAAAGGCGGTTTGAATATGTTTGATTTACATGCTCGATTTCAGTCGTTGCATTTGTCGTGGTTCGCAAATTATCAAAATTGTCATCCAGACTCGCCATGGAAATCTATGTTCAAATTTTGGGTCGAGAAAATAGGTCCAAGTCCTCTGATAATGAAAACGAACTGTTCATGTAAAGATATGTTAGCACTATGCAAGAAGCATAAACTACCTCGTTTCTACACTCATTACTTACTTTCGTGGTGTGAATTAAGATATATTGATTTTCTTCATGTGAGCAACATACTAGATGAAGTACTGTGGTATAACAGTAATATATGCTTTAATGGAAAAACTTTGTTTTTTGAAGAATGGTACAAGAAAGGTATCTTGACACTTAATGATGTAGTTGAAAATGGATGTTTTAAATCTCGCGAGTCAATTTGTTGTGCTCTCAATTGTGATAATTTATTAGTGGATTTTAAGTATTCAAAACTTAAAAAGGCAATTCAAAAGATATGGGTGGAACGTATATTAGAAGTAGATCAATGTGAAAACGCGCACAAAGATTACGATATTGATCTATATGCAATAAAGGACAATGAATATATCAGATTATCTAGAACAACGTCGAAACAATTTCATAGTTTTTTATGTGAGAGTAAGAAAAGTGATCTAACTATACTGTTATATTGGAAAGACAGATTTGATTTGACTACTGATTTTGATTGGAATTCTGTTTTGAAACAAACATTTCGGAAACTAAGGAACATTAAAGTTAAGCAATGCTACTTTAAGACATTACATCGTATTCTACCTTATAGATATAATCTTTTCAAATGGAAAATTGTTAGTGATAATTTGTGTTTATTTTGCTCTGAAACAGAAACCTTTAGTCATGTTCTTTTCGAGTGTCCTAAAGTGTCTATGTTTTGGAAAAAGATTACTGATTTTATTCCATTCGCTTTTAGAGAAACATTCTTATTAAACGAGAAATTATTGATTATTGGAGTGGAATCAAAGAGTCCAAATGTAACGAATATAAATAAGATATTGATATATGCGCAGTATGCAATTTATAAACAATACATGATGCATTTATTTCAAGGGCATTTATACAATAGTTTGAAAATATGGATTAGTTTTAGAAATGAAATATTGTTAGATAATGTTTCTGAGATTGTAACAAACATGATGAAATCATTTACTTGATAACCAATGAAGAATCTGTACTTTTTGAGTATGTGCTCATTCATTGTTAAAAAAGAAAAAGAAATCGTCTGATGAAAGCTTTGGAAATGAATGAATAAAGTACCTCTGTAGAGGTTAAAAAAAAAATGTCGAAGTAATAGCAACTTGTTGAAGGCCGTATTTTTGTTCCACAGGTTTATATCGACTCTGTTATTGTTATAACAACACAACTTTGGGAGATTTTTCTGGTAAAACCCGGAAACTTAAAAACTCAAAGGAAACAACACAGGAAACAAAGCAGCAAGCAAAGCAAGCAAACAATAAAAATCAACATGACCGTAAATCAAGTTGGTTTTTTTTTCTTCAGTTGACTGCCTTTAAAGGCATTATTTACCATTTGCAGATGAAACAAAAACCCAGCTTTAGTGAGTTCCACAGGGATAGAAACAACAGTGTAGAAAAAAAGTTAATCAGTATAATCAATGTTAAGTATTGTTAAACAAACAAACTGCGAACAATAGCTGTTTGTCTCTAGATTGTCTCTAGATTAAACTGTCTACAGTTATGGTTTAATGAAAAAAATAGTGATATCTCCTTATATTTCAGGATTTAATGCAAAATTTTTCTGTGGAGGGATGTTTTGTGATACAACTGACTTACACATATGTATCAAATGTGATAACTCGAACATTTTTAAAATCACTGTTCCCAAAGGTAAACAAGACCTTTAATGTCAAGTAGGCTTAGACACATTTCTGGACGTTTCCCGTTCTATATTTGCCACCTCTTCCATTAACCACGCCACGCTTGAGCAGCTAAGGATACACCATGGACAGGATGAAAGTTACGGCCAGCCATAGAGGTGTGAGTTTAGATTGGTGAGGGGGTGGGAAGGTCAGCACAAACCAGGTTTAGGTGTTCCCCGGTGTCTCTTTCACAAAATGCAACATCCATCCCGGGAACGTCCAGGAAAGGGGAAGCTTCATAGTTCATCCATATGTTACTGGGCATATAGCTAGGACTATTTATATGACCCAGCTGCGCGGACTATCTGCATTTTATATCAACGCGCACGTCCGTCCACCCACGTCATAAAATTTGATCATATCAGCCCGCATCATCTGTTGGAAGCAATTTCAGTGTACAGTGGGTTGAAAACACGTTTCAAACTGAAAACACGTGCGGAGTGATGACTGAAGCTTGTCGTAGAAGTGGACAGTGATTCGTCAATAAGGCATCAAGTATTATACGCGCCAAAATAACGATAAACTGCGAGTGACTTTTGTTTTATAGTGAAATCAGCTCAATTCAAAGTACCGTACGCGAAGTTTGACTTGTTACAAGCCAATTTTTACACCACGTATGTGTATTGCTATAATGCAGTACGTAAAATATAAACATATTTATACATTGTATTATGATATGTACATGACGTCGTACACATAGATAGCATGATACCTCACATGATTGTATGTGTGTGTACATATGCGTTCACACTCATAACATAAATGAAACTGACTAGCACGAGAGATCATCTGTGCGGTATTTAATTACACCGTGATGTGAGAACACAAGCTTTTGTATCAATCCTTATCCTTCCCTAGAGTCCCACGCGTAAAGACAAACAGCATCAAAATCCACCACCTAAGATCCCCTGCTCCATTCGCAACCTGTAATTTCGCGCAACCGAGCCCCGTCGTTATAAACACTCGGCAAATCCTTTTCGCGAGCACCGAGCTGCCTCCAGAAAGGGAGCTAAGCCCAAGCTCGCGTTTCACGTCAGGCGAGGAGTATTATTCTTAACAAATTTACCACGATCTGTCGGGGTTTCTTGGGGGCCCCATGTAGCGAGAGAAGGGAGTGTGATCATGGTGTTCCGTAGAACTCTCCATCAACTATCCAACTTAAGCTGATCACTCCATGAAATGTTGGTAGTAAGTGTGTATGTTTTCTTCTTTTTTTTTCTTTCCACCTGCGCTGACGCATGACGCCCGCGTAGCAACAAGAGTTTGATGAAATTAGCTACCAAGTATTTAAATAAACTTTTGAAGCGAGGGAGGCCTTAAAGAGCAAAATTGCTGAAAGCTGAGAGGCTTTATATTTTCTCTTCCTCTTTTTTTCTTTTCTTGCCTGTCTCCACCAAAAAAAAAATCATAAATAAATCTAACCCTTCTAATAATCAAGCATGCAGTCATGCTGCTGCTGCTGCTGCTGCTGATGATGATGATAATGATAATAATAATAATAATAATGATAACAATAATAAAGATAATAACAATAATGATAATGATAACGAGAAATAATGGCATTGGTAATAATTCTAATGACCATCATGTTATTATTATTATTGTTACTATTACTTTGATCATGAAAAAAAATAATACATCATTATTACATGTTTGCCATCCTTTTGTTTCTTGTCTTCACTCATTCTTGAAGTCACCATTCTTACATCTATAACTTCATAATTATGATTGTTTCATATCTACAGAAGATCGTACCGTAGATATGAAGGCGATTTATTGCGATGTGAGCCAAGAAAATTATTTCACACCTAGTGTCAATCATTTTGCCATGACGAAATGGCTATCATCTCATTAAGCATCATTATGTATCTTTATTGCGACGAACTCATTTGTAGCACAGTACATGACATGCAAGAGAAAATGCTATGATTTACTGTAATTTGTATCCAAATGATTTATTGAATATGTTTGTAAGACTCGAATTTACGTAGAAAAATTTCATTTCACCAAAAATCTGTATATATCGTTTCATTTTCGTTTGCATCGACTCTGTGAGTATAATTACATGCACCATAATTTGTCTACACCTACGCAAAGTAGAATGTATGTTTTTTTTTGTTTTTTTTTTTGTTTTTGTTTTTTAAGGTAGGCCTACAGGAAAAGGACACCTTTGAAAATCAGCCCTAGCTTTGGCTGAAAGGGCAATCCTCCCCATGAGTGGAGAATATATAAATGAAGAAAAAAAGAAAAGAAGAATGCATTCCGGAGGGGAAAATGTAGAAATGGATTGAAATCATTGTTATCATGATATTGATTTGTTCTCCTACAATAAGGTATTCGAGAAGAATTTTCTATACCCTCGAGTAATATTGTCCTTTTCCTTAGTTTGGTCCTGAGTGGTATAACTGCTTCTTGTCCTGTTCTTCACACTAGATTTCTTTAGGGAAAGCAGGTCCCATCATATTTCTCTAGCATTTTTACTTAGCTTTAAACTTTGATATGAACAGTTATGCTATATGTAAGTTATATTTTATTGTTCATCCAAGCTTGATATCATAAATCATCTTATTTTGTTACATTTCATGCATTTTTTTTTCAATGAGAAATGTGATAATAAATTGGAATTGAAATTGACTTAAAAATTGAAGAAGATAATGGAGGGTTACGATTATAATAAAACACAACTGAGAAATATTCTCATGAGAGTTTGAAAAATAAAATGATGATGACATCATAATAACTGGAAACAATATCAACAATTTGCGAATTTCCCCATGATTATCAATACTTCTTCCCTTACTTCCGCCAGTCGTACTAACGCTTCTAAAGAGTTTCAGAAGTTGTATCAACTTATTAATTGCGTTTGACAATCCACGACATCAGTGGTGTCGAATGTCGATTCCCATCGTCTGTCTATTAAAAGCTACAACGTCTCATTAGCGTGCTGAGAGTGCCAAATCGGGTGAGCGGGAAACTGACTGAACAGAATGATCATTCTTAATCATCTCGGAAGCCATTTCTTGATGGGCTGTCTGAACGACGGACGTCAAGTCCTGATTTGACAGCGAAATCAAAGAGAGAGAGAGAGAGAGAGAGACTGATGGAAAAAAGGGCCAAATGGTTTTCCCGCGCTTTTCCAAGCCTTGCCTGAGATCTTGATGTCTTCTGCTACACCAGTGCACTGGTCGCGTGGCACCATGTGGTGCCGAGAACCAAGTGCGACTTGCGACTTCTCCTTTTTTGCAGGAACAAAACCAGCAGCCAAGCGTGTCAAACATTAAGCCGAAGACTCCTGGAAAAAAAAAAAAAACAGTTCAAACGCGTCTTTCCTTTTCTCTCTTACCCTATCTCCTTCTCTCTTTTTCTCTCTTTCTCTCTCTCTCTCTCTCTCTCTCTGTGCCCTCTTATAGCACCATATTAAACATCCGCTGACGACATTCCTAATATAAATGACTTGATTGGATTTACATCGACTGGTTTTCTATCATATCCTTGAATAGGATGGCGGTAATGACCGCTGCAATTAAAAGCCTTTCAAAATAGTATGGGAGATGGCAAAAACAATCTACCCATCTTCTTCGTTCTTCCACCCCCGGTCTCCAATGAAGACCTTCTCATTAAACATCCAACGTATGTTCTTGCAAGAATTATGAGGTTAAATGAGTTAAATGTGCTTTTCCTGGGAGCGTTATTCCATTAGGCATGCATGAAATGTTTCAGGGTCTCACAGCGTGGCTATTCAAACACTACGCCTGACTCCTACGGAGACCATCTCTGCGGAGGACTCGATTGCACAAACAGGTTGACGGGGGTCAAAGGCACTTCGACCATGTCAACGTTTCGTTGGAATCACGCGGCCTCAGTCGGTCATCAGAATGAAGTATACGGTACCCGGGCACCAAAGAGACGGAGTGTACCATTCATTACTGAAAGCAGAGGTTTGCCAGCTTAGCACTATGTTAGAATTATTTGTGATAAATGTTGGAAGACGATAAAATAAGCCTTTTTGATGACTTTAAATGAATCCGAGGTATACTGGTAAACAAGATATTTTGGCAGCGTGAAAATTTTCATGAATTGGAGCCGATAACCTTTTTAGCGGCATGAAATTTTCGCGAATTGTCACTGGCATTCAAAACATGTAGTGTAGACAAGAACTTTCGCGTGCATTTGAATTTCTCGAATCTTGGCTCTCAGGAAATTAACCTGGAGGAATTAATGTCTATTCAAGACAATCCTACTAGAGCAAAGAAAACAATGTTTCTACTCTCAGCTGTAAACAATCTTGAATACAAAAAGCTGCAAATTAATTTGATGCATTTTTATGTATCCTCAAATATCATAACAAAGTTAGGGAGATTTTTTTTCTTTTCATTCATTTTTTTTTTTGGGGGGGGGGGAATGTAGCAATGGCGTTTCACAATGTAGCAAAGGAAAGGGCATTCACCGGTGTGCCATTAACTGTATAACTGAATCTCTTCCCCTCTCTCCCTCTCTCTCTCTCTCTCTCTCTCTCTCTCTCTCTCTCTCTCAATGCGATAACATATATATGTATGTACAATATATATATATATATATATATATATATAATATATACATTAATGTACATATATTTATTTAGATAGATATGATAGATAGATAGATAGGTAGACAGACAGATGTAGAAAGACGGATATATAGATGTGAACACAATGAAGAGTATACTTCCTTAGTCCCTTATAAGTATAGGTTGTCAAAAATGCTTCGGAAATGATTCCATGTCTTTCGCATTTCAAGACAATGTCTTGAGTGTTATTTAGTTTGGACACTTTCACTCTTGAAAACACCCGCGGAGCAAGAATGAAGCGAAAACCTGTGTTCCGACTTAAAGTTGTTTTTTAGCAAAGCTGCCCTGGTTAAATTGCTGCAGGGGAAAGGGGAGAATACACACCTATTGCCTGCCGGCAGTGACGGCCATATGAAGAAACATTTTCGCGGACGAAATGCCTGCGAGCTATTTACGCGCGCTGTAATCAGCTTAGAAAATCGCTCTACTTACGTCGATCTGAACGCTCATTCCGAGCCATTTTCCCTCAAACCACGGACCCACTGCCAACACATCTTGCTAGTGCCACAGCATTACCTACCGTACATAGCTACAACTTATTTGGCCTGCATAACAAAATTGGCGTGTGTTATAGATTGTGATAGATAATAGCGTAATGAATGTAGAATTAACGTTTTATGTTTGTTTGCTAGCTATTACACTCATGATGAACTTAAAGTACCTATACAATGTAAATGCACGGTGGCTCCTGTTGATCTATTATCATACCCTCCAAATCACTCATGTGTCCAAATGAATATCTAAATAAGTGCCATATATCTTATAATAATTTCGTCCTATTTTTCTTCATTTTTCTTTATTTCGTACTTGGATATACCCCACCCCCCACATGACGCAAATCTCTCGTTTGAAGAGGCTACACCCCAGTAAATAATGCCAGTGCATATCTTGGCAATCAATGACTTAAAGTCAAAGATATAAAACACCTGTTTCTTGACCCTGGCCTAATCTAAGCATCAGTCATCGCCACAGCGCCACAGGAGGGGGGGGGGGGCACCGCGAGAGGAGGAGATTGTTTTGGTTTTGGCATGGGCCATGTAGCTCCATGGTGCGTGTGTGTGTGCGTGTGTGTGTGTGAGTGTAGACATTCACCCTTTCAGACAGAGCATGCCTGTACTGTAGTGACCGGAACTATTGTCA
This sequence comes from Diadema setosum, assembly GCA_033980235.1. Taxonomy (NCBI): domain Eukaryota; kingdom Metazoa; phylum Echinodermata; class Echinoidea; order Diadematoida; family Diadematidae; genus Diadema; species Diadema setosum. Next base: position 5,055,984 of record CM067062.1, on the reverse strand, counting down.
TTCCATTTTGCTCTCTCCTTTTCCCTCCCCCATCTCTCCCCCCTCTCCCTCCCTCTCTCCCCCTCGCTCTCCCTCTCTCTCTCTCTCTCTCTCTCTCCCTCTCTCTCTCTTTCTCAATGATCCAGTCAGCAGGCTGATTGTAACCAGGGAGGTAGTCTCACCTCCCCGTTGTAACTCACTGCCAAATAGCACTTTGTCAGCACCGGCAAACTGGCAATGCTCTCCTTCTTATTCCTGTATTTTCGTTATTTACGGGTCAATTTTTTTCGTTCGAAATGTAAAATGGATGACCATAGAATTTCTCAGTAGAATATAAAATTGAAAACTTTAGAAAGGATAGAGAAAATTGAGTTCACTTTGAATGGTCTGCCACAGGCAGATATCCTTATCATGCTCTTACGTAATACGACAGCTGCTTTCTCAGCGATCCAGTCAGCAGGCTGATTGTAACCAGGGAGTAGTCTCACCTCCCCGTTGTAACTCACTGCCAAATAGCACCGGCAAACTGGCAATGCTCTCCTTCTTATTCCTGTATTTTCGTTATTTACGGGTCAATTTTTTTCGTTCGAAATGTAAAATGGATGACCATAGAATTTCTCAATAGAATATAAAATTGAAAACTTTAGAAAGGATAGAGAAAATTGAGTTCACTTTGAATGGTCTGCCACAGGCAGATATCCTTATCATGCTCTTACGTAATACGACAGCTGCTGGAGTCATCAAACCCTGGCTTGGCCTCCAGGTTTGTCACGCCGAGCAGAAAGTTTATTTGCAATGGACAAGTACTTCGACTCCCAACTCTCAAACGACAAATAAATGCACCCCACTTTGGAAAAAGTTCGGCTGGGGTCTCGCCTCAAACGAGAGATTGACGGCATGCACCCCCCCCCCCAAAAAAAAAAGACCCTTCCAAGCCAAAATTCTGCCATTACATCATCTGCCAATCACTGCTTAAGTACAAATATGATTAATAACATAAAGAAAAAATGGAATGTGCCTTCCCTAGGCTGACAATAATTTGCATACTTCTATGTTACTAATATAATTTACGACAGATATGATCGAGAAAAAAAAAAAGGCTAGTTACGCTCAATCTAGGGGAAATCTATCTAAGTCAACATGCATTTATGCATTGCAAAGATCCTTTATGACTTCCATGAATTAGATTCAGTGAAAGTTATAAAACTTTGCTTTGAAAAGTCATAGGAAAAATGGCAAAATAAAGGAGAAAGTAAGAGCGATAGAGAGCGAAAGGAATAGAGAGAAAATTAAAAATACAAACGGACGGAATGCGTGTTGTAAGTGCTTTGTATAGTGTTTCCAGTGTGCTGATGTTTAGAGAGAAGCATAATGTAAGATAAATGCATATGAATATACAATCATATAGATATATTTGTATATGCCGGACAGAGAAGAGTTTGTGAAGTACGTCAGAGCACACATCTATAGAACAATTTTGAATAGATAAAGCATTCTAAGGTCCTCTGATGAGTGATGTTATATTCTCGTCGAGTTCAGCTGGTGAAAAAAAAAAGTCGAAATGTATAATTGCATGAGATATTCAGGTCAATTTCAGGTGCGTAGAATGTTTATGGAATAAAGAGAGTAAGAATCAAATAATAACAATTGGATTAACGGCGGAGAAATGAAAGTCGAAGGAAATAGAACGCACCTGCTGACGTAGGCAAATCAAATTCTCTTCCAACAATACATCACATCAAGATGCCTAGCTCTCCTGGACTCGAAATTGCGTGTTTGCTCTTCGTATTTAATGGCGGCAACTCCCTTTGAAAGCTGCTTAAGTCCCACGTCTGTTTATATAGCAAAATCGATTGTCTGCCGAAAACCACCTTTATTTTATTTTGCTTATTTTTTTTTGTCTTTGTCGTTTTTCGCGAGAATGATGCATCCATCACAATCGACTTTCTCTACCAGTTCGATCTCCGCTTTTTAGGGGATAAAATGTGCAGTTATTGCTGCAATCAAGTTTCCGAATTAACATTAGCCTAGATCCTTAAAGAAATAAAAACGTTTGTGTAATAAATACTCACTTGCCGGTCTGCTCAAAATGAATTGGATAGCAGAGCTAGAACCCTCTATGCTTTCAAAATTATGATAGAAAAGAATTAAAGAAAATGTTCCAAAAAATTACTTCTCCCCGAACCCCTCCACATTTTCTCTGCTCTTAACTCTTCTTCCTCATTTTCTAAACAATTCATGGCGTTTGTTAAACTGAATGTTTAGAATATTTTAGCGTTGTTCATCCATTAAACGACAATTTATGATCAATTCAAGTCAAGTCAAGTCAATGCAATTCATCTACACCCTATTTCCATCCAGAAAAAAAGGTGATACATAATACAAAGTGTATGTACATTTTGAAAATTCACACCATCGTTTAACAATTTGAAAGAAGTACGACTTATCAGATACATTTCAAAATACAATGTTATGTACGAATTATCATATAATAAGAAAACAATGCACGTTTTATAAGACTGATAACAAGTAAATATTATGGCGATGGAAAACAGTGATCTAATGAAAAGCAGAGCTTGTGGATCTCACGAAAAAAAAAGCATTATGCCAATAACAAATATATGCAAAATTAATGTATGTACCGTTAGAGCATTTCATTACGTTTATTCACATAAACAAAATCATGTGCAAATAAATTGATTTCGACATCTTTATCCTGCCTTAGACATGACTCTTGAATGTAATAACAGGTAAGAATTAACAAACTGGTAGATCGAGACAAAATGCTTGTGGCAAGATGGCTGTCTTGTTGTCATCGTGCAAATGAGTGCGAATCATGTTTATTAAAGTGTTATGTCAAATAAATTACCAAAATTCTTCACGAAGCCACTCAAAACATGTCACTGGATTAGTTCTCTAAAAAACTAAAACTACTCTAAAACTAAAAGATTGTTGCTTTATTAATATGCCCTCATCGTTCTGCAGGGCTTTGTATTTTTTTTTCCACCCAGTCAAAAGTTGGTCAACTTCCATCTGCCTCGCTGGAGTCGGTGGTGTTTCCCTCCGCCATGCGATACAACCCACGCACCTAGTCATGTCCCAGGTTTGAAAGCAGCCACATGAAAGGGAAAACAAGGCCTTAAAAAGCTCTTACAGACAAGCTGTACGCCAACACCAGGGGCCAAATGTGCGTATCCGTTACCATCGGAACGCCGTGCACACGTCACGTGGTGTTGCCGGGGTGCCTGCAGCAGGCAAGGTGGCCTCTACCCCTCTCTCTCTCTCTCTCCCTCTCCCTCCCTCACCTTCCCTCTCTCTCCCCACCTCTGTCTCTACCTCTCTCTCCCGCTGTCCCATCTCTCTAACCTCACCTTCTTCTCTGTCCCTGTCTTTGTATAACTGTACAACACTCTCTTTCATATTTCTCCTCTTAATTCCATGTCCGACTGTCAATCCATATATCTTTTCCATCCAAATATCTATCTATCTTTCTTTCTTTCTTTCTATCCATCTATGGTGTTATCTATATATCTATCTAGCTTTCTATCCATCTACATGTCTATCTATAGCGATCTATATTTCGATCTTTCTAAATATGTCCCCCGTCCTCATCCCCCTTCGTCCTTTTTTTTTTCTGGTTACTCATCTACCTTTCTCTCCTTCCTATGATACCTCCCTTACTCTCTCTGTCAATCTACCTCCCTTGTCTCGTCCCTTCTCTTTTATTCCATCTCTCTCTTTATTATCTCTATCTCTCTTTATCCCTCTTCTCTTGCACTAAAGTTCCTCCTTAAAATGGCGATTCGCGAATATGACACATGGACTTTAAAACATGAACTAGAATTACATCATGTAAACTACATTTTAAAGCTCTGTCGCATCAATAGTCAACAAGAGCAAAGGCCGCTTTAGGTACATTTTCTCTCAATTCGATTCCGAAGTAAATCAATTTTATGTATAAGCTCATAAAATATGAGCAGCCGTTCAAATATCGTATATAGGCCCTACGTTAGAAACTTACACGTATTTGTCGTCTCCAATATCTGTCCTAAGTAAAGCCATGAGACTCCAATTAGGCGTCCTTGACATTCATCTTGTCAACAGGACACGTGATAAACACAAGAGACTTCCATTCAAAAGGCGCTGAAGATTATCATGCATCTACAGTATTCTTCAAGAAATTGAAAGCCGATTTTGTGTATTCATCTATGTTCTCGCGAAGGTGTCTGCAACAGCTCATAAAGTAGGAGGCAGGTTATACACTTCCTTTTTTTTTCTTCGTCCTTTGTTGGTACAGGCGATTATCAGTTCATCTCTGCTTTGCCTTAAAATGTAAAATAACAGGGTCGTCTAATAAGCTCGGTTTTAAACATTAAAGGGGGTGTACACCAAGCATATATTGTGTAAATTCAGTGAATGCAGAAGAGAAGTTTGAAGAAATTTGGACAGGAAATAGTCCTTCAAAAGTTATGATTCTTTTTTTGGGGGGTAACTTTTGTTTAAGGTTATTAGCCATAATTGCAATTTGGGCAACTTTTGTTTAAGTCTACAAAAGCCATAATTGCTGGATGAAAAGGGTACGTCAGATCAGTACAAGGATGCATATAACGAAAATATTCAGTAAATTCCACAAAAGGTTATTTTTACAATGAAATGTCAATTCCTCGACCTCTTACGGACTCGTGTTGAGATCAATATCATTCCCTCTGCCTTCAGAAGGAGGAGAGCCAGGTGCTCCTTCGTTACGCTAGAAAAATAAAACATTATGCGGAAGATACGATATGAATGAAATCACCAACGTCCTGACACCATTATGCTCAACCCCTGTAGACCTCTCACAGATATCAATTTGCAATGTAAAAGTCGGTCTTCACAAACTTGAATAATCAGCTTTATTTGTGACAATGTTGGTACATTAACATTGGGTAGTTGATTAACCACTGTCGACTGTCGCTACTTTGGAAAACAACGATAATAAAGGTTTTTAAGAATTGGTGTGGAATTATAGGCCTACATGACATGAAAGAATGGAAACCAAGGCATAGAGCGAAAGACAGTGATCCTTACTTAAGAATATAACTGACCCTTTTCAAGTCATTGAGAAACAAGAACTTCTCCCGTCCCTCCCCCCCCCCCCCCCCCCTCCGGAAAAAAAAAAGTGAAAAGTTCAAGGCGGGTAATTTTTCATTCCTATTTGAGCTTGTAAAGCAAGAATTTCCAAGGTGCAAACATATCTTGTTCCATACTTTTTCCCCCCCACCTTCGGGTGATCTTCCTGTTTTCAAGTAAACCTGAGAATGAGTGTCATTTTGACGGCAATGGTATATCAATCTCAATTTCCCTTCAGATTGGTGGAGGAGCTTAAGAGGCTTCGGGGAACATGACAACAAGCCTCCAAAGCCCTTCAAAAGAATTGATGACTTGGTGGAGAGAGAGAGGGGGAGGAGAGGGAGAGAGACAGTGAGAAAGAGAGAATGACAGAGAGAGAAAGACAAGGGCAGACAGGGGAGAAAAGGGAGAAAGAAAGAGAAGGGTGCGGAGACGGAAAAGTGCTGACAAAAGAGCAAAAAAAAAAAGTGAACTACACAACACATAATATGATTGGGTCATTCATGAAGAAAAAAATGAAAGATGATCACGAAATGCACAGTGCAGGCTTGTTGTTAATAATTTTTCTTTTCTTGCTGTTGATAATGGCAGTTGAAATCTTACCCTTTAAAGTGAGATAAGAAATAAAACTTGTAATTTGCAAATTCTAACAGTCACACATTCCACATTCCATCCACATGGGATTTACACTCCACAGACACCAAGGGATGGGATCATTTTACCCAAAAAACCCCAAATCATATCGTTTGTGGATGATTTACAACAGAATGAACTCTCATGACATAAAGAGTAGTCAGTCGATTGGTAGATAGTATAATTTCACATATAATTATTTGATCTCACATCTTTCAAAGATCATAATTACACGTTGAAATTGCAAGCATGTGGATTAGTGAAAATCGTCGTTTCTTTCTGTTTTCTTTGTCTTTTGTGAGGCTATGGTATTGTAAATGGAAAAATGGTCATCCTTTCTGCATCATCTTGGCGTATTCTACCTGATGGATAGCAATATTGTTACAATCTCACCTCACTTCTTTGAAGGCGGGAAGAAAACCTTGCTCCTCCTGTCATATAATGTAGCTAATTGCGGCAGCCATAAAATCATGACGCAAACCAATTGAGCGCCTAGTGACCGGAAGTACGTCAGAGTCTCATCAAAGCCAGCGGTGTGGTGCGCATTTTGATATGAAAGGTCATAAGGCAGGGTCAATAATGGCTGCAAATGATTCCAAAGTTTCCTGTGGATATAGTACTTTCGTATGAATGTTATCGAAAATTACCCCTTCTCCATTGCTTTATCTCTCTTGGCGTAACTATGTCCACTTAGACAAAAGTAAAGCAAAAGAAAAAAATAAAGAAAAATGACAGTGAAAGAAACTATAGGATCAATAATAGCAGACGAAAGAGGGAGTTGGGAGCTCTTTATACCACTCGAAATGTCCTCCCTCAGGTCTAATCGCATATTCGGCAACACTCATTCTCCAGCTGGAATTCAAGTTAAAAGTCGATAGACGCATCGAAGGAGACATTTGAGACATATGTTGATGACATAACTCAATATTTTATTGTCATTTCACAAAATGTCATTTCGTCGGGGAAGCAGGACGAATTCAAGTTGAAGGGTCATTCAAAATCTGTCAACTTATGAAAAAATGCTCTCTAAATATTTTCTGTTTCTTTTCTTGTGTTTAAGTTACATTTTTCTTTTTTTTAAGACAGACATTGGTTTTACTAATACAAATGACTCAGTCAAAATTGTATGCTTTAATCTATATGATGTTATTTCCGCAAGTCTTGGCACTCGGACTGGCATTTGTGTGTAACAACGATTTGCACATTTTTACATACAATTACAAGTGGAGAAAGAAAACGCCATATATATTGCATATACAGCTATATATATTTCACTTATGCTAGATATCATATATAACATTTATGCTAATAGATATAGATAATAATGTAACTATAAACAGTGTATTATTTATGTACTCTCCGTCCCATGCTATTCTAGTTTTGCCCCTTTCACCCAGTTTCTAGCCCCCGAGAACAAAATAATGTTCGTTAGCAGGTGACGAGCGTTTCGAAGGGACAACTGCAAAAAGTGAACCCACTCAACTCGCTCCAACCACATCAACCAAGCCCCCCCCCCCCTCCCTCCCCCCCCCCCCCATCCCTCCTTTCCTTTCCCTTCCACTTTCCCGGGGTAAGAGAAATCTATGATCCGTTGCTTCACACGAATAAGTAATGCGGCCGGGTGCATGAATGCACCACGAGGACTGGCAACTACTGCTGCAGGCGTGAAGACAGACACATGCTCTCTGTCAATGGCCTTATTTTTTTTTTCTACCAGTGCTAGAGTCATCGATATTTTCCTTTTTGAGATTTTGCCTTCGTTACGGCCAAGGGTCTACGGGAATAGAGCGCTGTAAACGTCCTTGACTTATTGTGCGATGCTTAAAAGCAGAACTAGCCCATGAATTCGATGATATTAAAGGGTATGGTAAGCCTATGTTAATATTTTGTTAACTCTTTTCCTAACGCATTTTTCTCGAGTGATTCCCTTTCCTACCCTGGTTTATTTATTAGTACTGGATGATCATTTTTTTTTTCTAAATCACTTTCATCTCTTTCTTTTTTTTTTATCAGCCATTCGCAATGATGAATTCACAATGCAGAATGCAGACAATTAAGGCCACACCCATTGACCCTTTCAGAATATTGTATAAGTCCGAGTGATCGTGAATATGACGTCATGACTAGAAAGAAAAACCCTGATCTTTACAGAAATTAGCTGCCGAGAAGGTCAAATCAACAGGTGCTGTTATTGTCAGCATTACCAATGCTCTCGTGGGGTGATCGCGCATGCATTTCCTGCTCACAGACTCAAAATTGATCTCTGCGTCAGTTCTCTACCATTGAGCGGTAACACCTCCACCAGCCCTAAATAAAGTGACGAGGACCAACAATTTGTTGGGGGAATACGGCCTTTACGAAGGACATTGGGAAATTTCAAATATGATATGATATCATTAAAAATGGTGTATATGTCCACGGGATATTATGGTGATGAAGATGGTTGACATTGATTATTCTGTTGCTCAATTCATTGGTGAGTAAAGCACACATTAAGGGATTCTACGCTCCCATTTATAAGTATAATGTGAATTGTCAACACTAATCCATTTATCTCATAGATGTCACTATGCATACATACATGCATACATACATGTACATATACTATTATGTATATATATAAAGATATGCACACGATTCATATGATGCATGATATATATATATATATATATATATATATATATATATATATATATATATATATACATATGCATTTATATTCATTCATTCACATAGCTAGGCCACTGTATATTGCACAGTGGTCGTGGTACACACACAAACACAAACACAAACACACAAATACACATAATTGTGTAGTCCTATATGCGTATTATATACTATATATCAATGTCCTCTTTTAGTAAGAATGATGTCTATTGTGAGGTTGTTCAAGCCTTTCTTGATAGCAGGTACAGATAGACGAAAACAAGAAAGGAAAACACATTCATCAGACCTAGGAAAAAGTATACAAAAGTGGGGTTTTTTTCAATAAGGAAGGTAATAGACTATAATCATTAATGTTTCAAAACTATTTAACATATTTTTTCCGAGAAATATATACGCCATCAAAAAACAGACAAACAAATACAAACACACTGGCAAATGGCAATTGCTTTGTTATAATTACAAAGAGAAAATCACCCACCACGAAGCGTTTCCACTTACTGCATGGCGGGAGTAACGGTTTAGCAGTTTTGAAAAAGGGGAAAACAACATTACCACTACGAAAATAAACGCGTCAGTATTGAACATAACCATCAATATAACTACCGACCACATAAAAAAAAACAAGATTAAGGTGCCATTACATACCGATCCAGCTCGAACGACACTTAATGATAACCTCTCGTAAACATAAAAGTGTTTGCGGTCTGTCAGGCCGCCATATTATTTCGATGTCTTGCGCTCTTAACTTGCACATTACGAGTTATGTCATGTCTGTACGCCGCTGCCTCGGCGGTGGTAACTGGCGAGTAAAACAGAGGCCCCGGAATGTTTTTCAGCAGGCGAGGGGAAGGATGGTCATGGTCAATGGTGATGAAAATAATGATATTGAGATCATGATTTTATAGTGATGATGACATCTTGAATACAAAGTATAAATATCTCCATGAGATCTTGTTCAACTTCAAAAATACTAGCCCTATTTCACACTTCTACATCTTTGATTTATGCATGAAGTAATAATTTATTTATCATTTTGTTCAATCCATTACACTATTACAGTGAACAGATCAGGGGCAAAGAAACTTGGCTTTTTAAGTGGGGGGGGGGGCTTGGGGGTCAGGGATCAATGTTGTACCCCGCTTTTTTTAGACGTGAAGAATCTAAGAACGGAACCCTTTGAAGTTCATGAGTGTTGTTTTGTGATTTTCTTTATTTTTTATATTTTGTGGAAGAACAAAAAATAAATAGATAAATGGGGGGGTTGCAGTCCTACCTTCCCTCTAAACTCCTCCCCCTCCCCCCCCCCCCCCCTCCCCCGCATACCCGCTATACGAAAATATCGATTCTGGAATTTCTCTCTGATACAATTGAGTATGTCAAGTCTTCTGGTATAAAATCGACATCTTATGGTATTTAGTGTGACACGCAACCGAGGGAAAATCACTTAGTCTGATAACGTATCTAGGAGCGAAATTCGATCCTCTGTCTTTAACCCAAGCGATCACGAATGAACTCGGCTACCTTTCGAAAGAAAAAAAAAGTAAGTCTGTCCCGCCACGCCCCTTCAGGAATGTGTCTCTTCCCTGGAGGAAGCATTAAAGATGGAGACGGAGAAACCGGGTCTATAGACTGAAGGTGCTAGACAGCTATGCAATCTTTTTATCCATTTTTTTTTTTTTTTGTCGTTGCTCCGAAAGACAGGAAAGAGAGATAAAGAGAGGGGGAGAGAGAGGGGAGGGAGGGATGGAGAACAAGAGAGAATACAGAGAGAAAAAAGTTATGGGGAGAGATTGAGAGAAGAAAAATAAGAAAGTGAGATAGACTGAATGCCCGCATCTGTATGGCAAGCACCCCCCCCCCCCCCCCTCCGTTTTATGTCGTCCCAAAATGCTGTGTGTGGTGTGGGCATCACTACTGACAAAAGAGGACAAGGCATCCAACCAAAATTCAAACATGTGCAACAACGAGTATTTCACATAGGATGCTACTACATGTAACATGATAAAACACGTACACACACGCACACACACACATACAAACAAACATGTATAAATCGGCGATACTTATGACTTCACATTGGCTAATGCATACCTTCCTCCACAAGTTCTGTTTGACAATATGAGTTGGACATGTAAGGTAGACAAGTCACATTTTGCAAATTTCCTGCCTCTTACGTTCGACAGTACTCAAAGTCTGCTGTAAATGTATAGCATTTTGAATAAGAATACAATAAATAAGGGAATACTAGGTAAGTAAATGTCCCTTTTACTATGATATTGTAAAAAATTGGCAAATGAATATTGGTTATTGGCCATTGCAGATGTAGGCTGAGATGAACAGTGAAATGGTCATTAGATGGTCAAGATATTTGTAGAGGAATGTGTCTGTCAGTGCAGTAATCGTTTTCTGTCTATCCGTTGAATTCTTGCCAAAATAGCAACGTCCTTTAATTGTTGCTCTTGCCGTTGCTGGCCGTCTTTGTAGTGTGACAACCACTTTACTCCAAACGATGAAAAGCGGAGACCTGGAAAATTTGATGGAGCAGTGCTCAGTCATGTCCCCGCTGTGTGAGTAAACTGTAAAATGATAGTAGTAAACATTACACCTTCATCAGCCTTTTTCGTCCTCATTTTTATCTCCCTCCTTTTTCTTCTACCACCCTCCTTTTTCTTCTACCACCCTCCCCCCCCCCCCCGCCTTCTCTCTTTGTACCTACCATATCCATCTTTCTTTGTCCACTTATCTTCTTGAGATGTGTTTACTCGTCGTTCATTTACTCCTCAGCATAGACTGGCTTCAAGGCTGTATCTTTTTTCTTTCGTTCAAATTCCTATCTGCTTTGTAATTTGAAATAAACAAACGCATCAGTCTGTATGAAAGGCTATACGTTCTTTGAGTTTCTGACCCGCTAATTATACATCAGTGAGCATTTTTGTGAGAATACTGACGCAAACACAAACACAAACACACACACACACACACACACACACACACAATAATTTTTTTTTGTCACATGACATGACAGCCTGGAGAACAGTGTCTAGTAGTCTGTGCTCAGCTTAGTTGCTATCCACGGAGTCGCGCAAGACACACCGGTGACACACGGAGAAGGCGTTCCTGCAACATCTAATGAAATGCCAAACTTGATTATGGCATAAAATGATTGTCATTTGCCTTGGCGTGCCATACACGTGTTTCTTTTCCCCTCCCCTTCTTTTTACGTGGGTTGGGTGTACTTATTTCTTTACACACAAAAAGTAGATGCTGTATCGCAACCAGAGATGGTAACCCTCATAGGTATGCGATACATCGGGAGTTCCCCGAAGAAATCAAGTTACTGTTTGTATAATGATTGCTTTCGATCGTTATTACGTTATATACCTTCCGTTTTGCAATTATGCAGTTATGCTTCATTTTAATTGCTTTCCACTTCTTTAAGGCCGAAAGTGTTTCAATGAAAATTATCAAAAATAGAATTAATTCGTGCGTCATCAAGTAGGTAGAAACAAATGGATTTTCACGATTCTTGCGTTACATCGTCACGATATATGGAAAGTGTTACCTACTTTTATTGATAACTCAGAATCTTAAGGAAATCACCATCCAGACGAGTTATTTCGCAAGGAGTGTTTTTAATGTACTGAATAAATATTTTCAGCAAAACGGCTGCCAAAGCACAAAAAAAAGAATAAATAAATAAATAGAGAAATAGACGTATACCTTCAGATATAAGCTTAAAGTACATGGATTGGTAGATGAATGGTATCTTACTGACATATGTCTCGCAATCATTGAACTGACCTGCACAAAGAATTATGTCGGAAAAGAGACAACGATGATTTCAAAACGGAGGTATAGACTAGGGAAAGGAAGATTTGAGTAAAATACGTTACTTTCATCATTACCTTGTCTTCCTGGTCTCACTTAAAATGGAAGAATAGGTATATACCAAATGCTCGTACTATTTCATCTCGTGCGTCGATTGCGTTGCTAATATCCAATCATTGTGTCAAGCATGTCAAGGATATGAGCAAAATCTCGTCATTACGGGGTAGTTAAAGTGGGGAGTTTACCCCTTGAAATTAAAAAAAAAAAGAAGAAAAAGATGGGGATAGAACATTCCTCTGCATACTGATCTCATTCTCGATGCAGACATGCAGTCTCCAGTCTTATAAATAGCATACGAATTGGCAAACAGGGTCCAAATCGAATTGATATTTTACTCGTCATGCCCAACTTGAAGGTAAAGCGACGTTCATCATTTACCGGACGGGGCTAAATCAATGCAGGTCTCTCTCGACCGGGGGAACGCTAACCGTTCGACTAAAATGCCAGTGTACTTAGCAATTACTGAACGTTAGGTAAATGAAGCCCCTGCTCCGAGAGTGCACGATTTTTGATAGATTATGCAGGATTTGCTCATAATCACGAGTTTGGTGAATCAGATTTTTTTTTTTTTCATTTCGGAATACTGTTATGTTTGTTGTGACGAAGCGCAGTGACAATGGATAAGACTATAATTCAAGTTTGCCTTCGCCCGCTCATAGTGATCGTAGCTGTACATTGTGATGACAGGAAGGCTCCGTCAGATGTGGGTCTGTTTAGCATTTCAGGGGAAGCAAAATGTAAGGAAATGGTTAAGTCTATCTCTGAATTAATGGCTGGATAGGTAACAAACATGCAGCACGCACTTGTAAATTATAATCAGATCAAAACCCAGTGTAGTCCCTTGAATATTTGAGTTGATAGTGTGCGGGGCTTATTACGGGGGTTCCAGATGCAGCAGAGACTGGTGATGAAGGCAAAAATTAGCTCGAAAATTCCCCGTAATAAACATTTGAGACAAGGAACCGGACAATGCAAATAATAATAATACAGCTTCCATAGCAGAAATCACAGTACATTTGAAAATCTCATTTGGCAATCCTCGAATGGCATATCACACAGTGGCAGATCCAGGCGGGAGGCACCGGGCGCGCGCCACCCCCTTTATTTTTTGTTTAAACAAAAGAAATAAAAAGAAAAATGGAGGCGCACTCGAGGTTTGAAAAGGTGCTTCCCCTTTACAGAATTCCTGGATCCGCCCCTGTCACAGGTATTAAGGCTTACACTACCATTACTATATATTGATTCCTAACATAATATTGTGCGTAAAAATTTCATTAGTATAAGTCTTGGTTGCCAGGGTTACAGAAACAGTCAGCTCAATACCCATGGCCCTTGAACCTTCTTCTCCACACCACGACCAGTAAATGTGCAGTATGATTCTTGAAATACAAACACTACTGGTATATCATGAAATGCTCAAAATAGGGTCATTGGAAACAAACGTTTGTGGCGATAGAGCACATCTACGAAAAAGTCGACCTATGCAAAAAGTCAAAATTCTTTGTAATCGTATCAAGCAGCGTTTCCATCGTTTCCATTGATTTGTAGCCATAGCCTATTCGCTCGTCATGGCAATTAAACCCATCTTATTTTTAGTGATAGAGTTGAATAATGTGTGGAATGTTATAATTAGTATCGTCAGTCGAAGGCGATCATCTCCTACGTGCTTACTGGGTAATTCTGCCGAATTCGTCATCACTTTGCTCAACATCGACCTCGACAGGTGACCGCCATTTAATCAGAACCATGCAGGTACGCAAGCCCATCACAATAATGATAATCAACATCAGTGACCTCTCATCCCTGCTAGTAAACTCAGGTTTGCCTGGAATTTATGCGTGGTTTTTACGGTCTATTTCTTTTATATACGAAGCACACCCCCCCCCCCCCCCTTCCCTTCCCCCTCTTTCGAGCTGCGATATTCTGGGACATGTGCGTCAGTGAAAATTACGGTACTGATTTCATGGGAATGTGTTTTAAGCTGGCAGGGGCCAATGAGACTGCGGTTTTTGGTAATGGTACGCCCACCACCATCCATCCAAACTATTCAGCTGAATACAGAGCGTGTATATGTAAGGAAAGTGCAAGACAACTTCATGTTCAAGGTGACGTAATAGATACGTAGATTGCGATAGAAAATGCACGGAGACTCTCTATGATGTAGGTCCTACTAGTATATAGTTGAAATTAAGGATTCAGAGGTGGCAGATATAGCACTATTAAGTACGACAAATTCTGTCATTGAGGAATCCATGCGTGATTTCACTATATAGTGGCTCGAAAAAGTGCATAATATATTCGTTGTATATATATATATATATATATATATATATATATACATATCCCTACAACTGAAAAAAGAAAGTAATTATATTCCAGTGCGGCATGGTAAACGCGATTTTACACAGCAGTCTAAGAGGCGGATATACTGATAGCACATCACACACACCCTATAAAAAAAAAATAATAACAGAACATCGATTTGTCGCATATGTATGAGGACATTCACGATATAGTGCATTATACTATTTATCAGCATCATCAACATCATGGAAATGCTATGTTTAGTCACATGACGCTTGGTATGAACCAATCACAAAACAGGATTCCATTTATGAGGCATGTAAAATTGAATCGACTCAGCAATACAAGAAGTTTCATCAGAGGTAGATATGAAGACACCGGGAAATAAGATAGCTACAAGGCTCTTACCTTTTTACATGTTTTCCCCAGAACATCGAGAGTGCTTGTAACCACATCAAGTACTTTAGTGATTAGGGGATGACGTCATCACCTCACAGCTTCCAGACCCTCTCATCGGTGTGTACACAAAAACATTGACACATCATTTTTGTTAGAATTACAACCCCTCCCTCAACCTCAAGAAATTTATGAAGTTTAATATTTGCAGCACAACAATGATTTGGTCCTAAAGGGTAAAAGTTTTACTTGTATTAGGATAGTTGCATGGTACGATGACTTTTTTTTTGTGAAACCAAAGCGTTTAATTCCATAACTTACAATTTCATTCTATATTATGACCCAATGTGATGAAACATCTATCACTGGGTCATCTTGAGTTTGCTCAGTACATTAAACAAAGTCAGCTTTAAAATTCTTGAACAGGCCATGAACATCAAGTAGAGTTTAACTTTAACCGTTGGCAGCTATACTTTGTTGTCAATTGAACGTGTGTGTGTGTGTGTGCGTGTGTGTAAATGCTATTGTTTTTTTCTACACCCAGTATAATGTAGTTTTTCCTTGTACTGTGTGGTTTGTTTCTCTAGACTCTGTTTCCGTAACTCTGAACACATGACTCTAAATTTCGCTGCATGGTGATAACATTAAGATTTGAATGAAATCTTAAACATAAAAAGCGTGTGTGTATGTGTGTGTGTGTGTTCGTGTGTCTGTGTGTGCGTAAGGGTGTGTGTGTGTGTGTGTGTGTGTGTGTGTGTGTGTGTGTGTGTGTGTGTGTGTGTATCGGTGGCTGGGCGAGGAGATGAAGCTGCATTAATTTTCTTTTGGATTGTTCGACTGTACATCTATTAGCTATAGCATTCAGTACATAATCACAATGTGATGACATTTTCCTTCATAATCAATTCATGAATTTAAACGTTTTTAGCACTCAGGAAATTTTTAGATTTCTATAGGTCTCGGTAGTTCTCGCCACCAAAGTTAGAAGCTTGATAATGGACGGAAACCGTTCTATAATATCATAATGCAATTGTCACAGTATTTCATGTGCAGATGCAATTTCCTCGTTATCAAAGAATCTCTCTTCTCAACATTAAAAAAAAAATCTTGACGTTATATTTTCTTTTTAGACTCCATGTTACAGAAATGGCTTGACAAACATGAAATCCATGCCCAAGGCTGGTATATTTTTTCTCCTCACTACCCAGGCAGATACTTGTCTGCTGTGTGCGGTGTCTTCACGCTCGATCGAATAGCTACTTGTACGACCCATGTTCATATTTGTTCATCTACTTGCACCGTATTCTTTTTTTTTTACATAATAATGAGAGAACTCCAAGATATTTAAGAGCTATTATCGTTTAAGGCATCTGAGCTATACAGTATAATACTGATTGATGGATTGAGTGACTCTATTTTTCTACATTTTCTCCAAAGACGTGTAAATAAAATAAAAAACATTGTATGTATACCTTTTGATATACCTGATATTGTAAATGTGACAACATCCAAATCTGAACACCGTGTTCCTCACAACGTGTTGCCATATAACAGGAAAATGTGCATATTATGTTGTTATTGTTAAAAAAAAATAAAGGAGACCAATATCATCACAAACCCCGTTTGACTTGTATTGCGGCGTTAACTGGCATAAGGGAATGTGATTATACGTAATTACTAATTACATATCATACAAATGTAACTGAAAGTGACGGTACAATTATTGTGAAATAGATATTTCTTGAGGGGTTTTGGCAATTTTTTTTTAGAGCACTCTTTCTAAGAGAACGTTTGGACGTTAAAGTTACGATAGACTGTATACACATGTATGTGTGTTCACATAGGGCTTGGACTATCCCCTCAGATCACTTACTGAGGGGTAATTCCAAAAAACTTCAAATCATTGAAAAGTAATCTCATACTGACTTGAAAGTGGTGGAAGAAATAAGAAGAGGTTATTTCTTCTCTTCGGGAAAATCGTAACTCTTAATCTATAACCGTGGTGCTCAATGACAAGATTTTTAATACAAGCAGTATTGATGTTATCTTTATAGGAAGTTCACGCAATCCCATATTTGTATCATACACCGAATTGCCGAATTATCATTTTGTACAATCAAAGACTATGATCTGTAAATGTGTGTGTGTGTGTGTGTGTTTGTGTGTGAGTGTGTGTGTGTGTGCGTGCGTGTGTGTGTGTGAGTGTGTAAATTTAAACTGGCAACCAACGTGCCTACCGCTATCTGTGATTTCATTAGTCAAGCATCATATGTTATATCTCGGCCATTGATGTTTGCATTGTATCCATGCCTAATATAGATACTTGTGATGCAATTGTCACATATGCCCTTTCCAGCGAACGAGAACGCAGAAGACATCGCGACGCCACTACTTCCGCCGGCGAGAGCGGCGGGAACGTCGCTCTGACATTCTGGCTCTTGATGATAATTACGTCGTAAGCGAGTCCGCAGTGAGTGGGCCGAGCGATGGATGAACACACAAGCTAAACAAACTCTAAACCTGATGTTGAAAGGGGGAAGGGGGAGAGGGGAGGGGGACGAGAAATTCAGACGGCGTGAGATTATTCATGGCCAGTGATTATGAACTCAATAACTAAAATTCCAGGCTAAATTCATGTTGTTAGCACTCAAAGGCAGCTTGAGACAGTGCATCAGTTGTAGAACTATATGTGCCAAATATCAAACCTTGGTTCGTCAATTTGTGCTTGTATGCCAGTGGGCGCTATTTACGTAATGTCATAGCTTTGCCCGAGACCCGTAACTGTACAAAGCCCCAATGTGCACCCCTGACACCCCCCCCCCCTCCAAATTCCAATGCACCATACTCACGAGCAGACACTGCACTTGAGGCTTCCGTGAGTGCCAACAGGGATTTTCCCGGATTTCTTTTTTTTTCCATGATCCATTTTTATTTCTAATTTAGTTATATTGTAATTTCATAGAATACCGCATATTGAAACCTTTATGTCTCTACACAGGAAGCAAATTCACACGAGCAAGAAACCACTAGATCAGAAAATGACAGCCTTGATGAAATATGACAGCATCTTGCAATAGGTCACATAACCTCCATGTTATAGTGTCCTTGTTGTACTGATAATGATGCTACTTAAAATTCTTGTCTCTGAATCCATCTTGACAATTATAGCATTATTCGCAATCATAGCAACATTCGCAATTATAGCAATTTTCGCAATTATATAAATTATGGCAATTATAGCAATATTTGCTCGTACTCAAGCGTTCTTACTAAAAAAATGACATTAGTTGATTTACTTGGTGAAATAATTTCTGGACCACATCTCATTACATTATCTTTCAAATCTATCACCTTCTATCTAGTTGAATATATTCACCCCCTATCTCAGAACATGGTTTTGTTTTTGTGTGTTGTTATTCTATTTTTATCTAGCTCAGTGACATGTTTGTGATGTAGATCTTGTTTTCAAGGATAGGACAGACATGTTGGATTGTTTGACAGCTGCGTCTTCTAAAAAACGAATTTTTGTTTTCACAGATAATTCGAGCTCCTTATTTTTAAAAAGTTTTTAACATACTTCTCTTTTTTCAAAGAATACCTCTGAATTATTTATTTATTTTCAACAATTACTGCGTAGTATTTATCATCAGGTTCAAGCCATGTGCTTTGCCTGAAATCCTTCGAAACATAGTTTTCAATTCTATCAAGACTGATGTGATTTGATGGAAAACGCGCATAATCTATGTTCCTTTGAATGACAAAATGGTAGGCATCACATCTATTATTTTGAAAGAGAGACATAAGGATGGAAAGTATCCAGCGTTTTATTACTGCCTCGACATGAAATTTGACTGACGTAAATGGCCCTTCAATTCTACTTTGTGTGTTGTTGTTTTTTTCTGAACAAATTTCACTGTATTGTGATAATAAAAAAAAAATCCCGTCGATAATGACGGCGGGAATCTGATTTATGGTAGCGAACGGCACGAGCGTATGAGAGTTCCCTAACCTGGACTGATAAGATTCACTCACAAATCGACGCTCTAATAAGCCTCTACACTTTGTTTTCATTTCCAATTACAGCTGTTATTTTTGAAAGCTTAATGTTTTCCTTCAAGTCGTGACAGATCTTAAGATTAGCGTGACGTGACAATGAATGCACAGTTTGTAATGGTCCAATAAGGGAAATATGTATTCTCCCTCTGGTAATTGTCTACCGAACTCATTTATATGATGTCATTGTCCTCCGTAAAACTGCTTCAAACCCCAGAAGCCTCTCTCCTAAGGAAGATCAAACATACACTTTCCTCCCTTCTTTTTATTTTCTTTTCTTCCTTTCTGTCCCTGTTCATGCGTATGCCGGTATATACTTACATTATCTACCGAGCTCTCTCTATTTCATGTGGGTATCTCTCTCTCTCTCTCTCTCTCTCTCTCTCTATATATATATATATATATATATATATATATATATATATATATATATATATATTACTCACTTTAACTTTCATGAATATAATATATTAGTCATCAATTCCTACTGTCTGGATGGACAGGCTGCAATCATTATGATGTTACGTTTCCTTCTTTCTTTCTTCTGTTTGTTTTGTTTTGTTTTTTTTATTAAAGAAATGGCTTATATTCCGGATCTTACATTCAGACCTCTTTCATCCTGAAGCGGGACGTCTATATTACCTCTCAAATCTTCTTCATGGTACTCACTGATTCTTCTCCGTGGAATCCTTGTAGTTTTATAACTCGCAATCATCGCAATCGGACCCTGACGTACCATTCCCTTTATCTCTAAATTCAGATCTACGTCGATAACTTCTTTCCCTATCCTCCTTTCTATAAAGTTCCTACACAATCTCTCTGGTCGTACTCAAAATCCATACCCCGTGCCATTACCCCAGACCTACTCCGAGATTCCCGGATCCCCAAATTCCCGGAGAAAACAAGTTCACGCAGCGCTAGTAATAATTTTCCATGTCTAACGTTACAGATTAATTGCCGTACGGTTAAGCAAATACTCTTTCGGTCGTCTTTGTCATGCGTGTTTGTATGGATGAAGCATTCCAATGGTTGTTTGTTTACTTATTTTTACACTTTAGAGAACACACACACACTCACACACACACATGTAATCATACATCTTCCTAACTGTGGAGCATAAAGCATACTAAGTACAGGTAAATTAAATATAGGAGAGACGGTAAATGATGTTGCCAAGTCGCTATTGCACAAATCTCAATGTATTAAATATCGTAATGTAATGATACGTGAAAATCTAATTTCGACCCACCGGTAGTGAGGCAGGTTGAAATGATATTATGCATTGAAAACTGTATGCATTGAAAACTCATGTTAAAAGTCAACTCTCTGATAGTTTTGTTTCCTGAATTACCTCTCCATGTATTTTTTCCTTTTTATGTCGAGTAATAATTTGGAGATAAAAGAACTACTCGCAAGACCGTACCTGGTATATGAACAACTCGTTTCCTTTTGCCGTTTCCCTCCGTTTGGAAGGGGGTGGGGCATTAAATAAGGATCATTGATGTCTAGACATTATTGGAAGGAAATATGAGCGAATGGCCACCAGCCCCATGTCTCAATGTCTCACAAAGTCTCTCTAATGGTTCATTCTCTTCTCTTATTATGTCCTCTTCTCTTTTCTATCCTCCCTGCCTATGGGCTGTATGTTTGCTCTGTCTCACTTTACACCGCTCTCGGCTTCGCCACTCCACTCAGACTTCTTTCTTCTTTCACTTTGGTCCGTAAATGTCAAGATTTATGGTCTCATTTTCACCACAGATGCTTCTGAACAGATATTACGTCCTGACTTCACTAGAATGTGTTGGTCAGCTCATACACCGTTCCCGCCTTTCCCTATCCCTGGACATTTGCTTTTTATCTTTTTCGCTTTTGTTTTTGTTTTGTTTTGGTTTTTTTTTTTTTTGTATTTCAGTGAACTTTAAAGGACAAGTTCACCTTCATTAACATAAGAATTAAGAGAATGCAACAATATTAGTAGAACACATCAGTGAAAGTTTGAGGAAAATTTGACAATCGATGCAAAAGTTATGAATTTTTAAAACTTTTGTTTTGGATCCGCTGGATGAGGAGACTACTAAGGCTCGTGATGTCATGTGAGTACAACAGTATAAAGAAAACATAAAGAAAATTCAACAAATTTTCACTTTTTTCGCATAATAAAAGAGCACTTGACTTGCCTCTTTCTAAAGGCAATGGGAATAATATTACCCATAACATAGGTCAGTAACGAGTCAAGGGAATGTGTACTATTTTCAAAAGATGAAATTTTGTGAAATTCTCTTTATATTTTCCTTATATTGTTGTACGCATGTGACATCATACACTGCAGTAGTCTTCTCATCCAGCGGTGACTGCACAAAAACTTCAAAAAGTCATAACTTTTGAACGGATTGTCCGATTTTCCTCAAACTTTCAATGATATGTTCTACTAATATTGCTACATTCTCTCAATCCTTATGCTTACGAAGGTGAACTTGTCCTTTAATCTGAAGGTAGGTTCGGGCGAAATCCACCGGATGACGAACTATTATCAATCACAGGATGCTTATGGTTTTTATAGGAAGCTTTGAAACTTGTTTCTGTTTAGTTAGGTTTTTATCTTTTTTCTGGTTTGTTCACTTCTTTTTTTAAAGAAATAGAGAGAATCTTTCAGGTATCCTGGTATCTTTGATATTTAGTTTTACAATGAGGACAACATTGATCTTTCTATAAAGAATAGAACATATTGTGGAACTGTTGCTCCGTCACTGAAACATCATGCTGTCAATGTCAGTAGTCATCCTGGTTCAATGTAGATTTTATTTTTCTCTGCTTCTTTTTTTTTTTGTCTGTCTAAAAGAGTATGCAAGACAACACATTCGGCGATGAAATATCTAATATTATTCCCGAAACGTCCTCTATAACATTTGGGGAAAAACCCTATCCCTGAGTTGTGTTGTAGATAATTGGATCGTTTAAATTTCGCGTGTAGCTTCTTAGAAATTTACGATTGACATCAATCTCACGGTCGATTTCCCTGCCAATCAGTTCCAAGCTGTTGTCTCATTATTGTTGTTGTTACAGATGTTTAAAATCAATAGAATGTATTTGTTTACGGGAAGCGTCAGCCTCAAGAATATCAGTTTCACAGCTGTAACGCGTATTGATGGTCGATTTCAGTACATCTCAAGGCATGACGTAATGCCTGACATGCCTGAATCAAAATATAATTATAATTCCTCTGAAGAGACAATCGCTGCAAACGCCATCAATATTTAATTTCACACAATGAAAGACAGCGAGCTGAAATAAAGACATTGAATACGTAAATAATACTCCAGACGCTATTCGACAAGACACCAGTCGACAAATCAGCAAACTTTTGAGAGAAAGACAAAAAGAGCAAGACAGTTTAAAAAGAAGCAAGGGATACAGGGTGCTGAAATCGTGGGATACCTATTTAGTTGGTTGACGAGCTGTGCAATGCATGATAACAGTAGTGATCTGTCAATGGGAGCCTGAGGTATATAGTCTGGACCTCTCCACACAAAATAATGTATGGAGAGTTCATCAACTTGAACTTGAACTTGAAATGTAAGGTCCTAAGGATGATCTGTCTCCACCTGTACAAAGCGGCAATCATCGCTATGCTTTTTATTTTCACCCAAATCAGATCTGTAAGCACTCATGTAAAGCCTGCTGTTTCGCCTGTTTTCTCTATCTCCTGCTCTTCCTCCTTTTCCTCCTCTTCATCTTCTTCTTCCTCCTCCTCCTCCTCTTCCTCCTCCTCCTCCTCCTCCTCTTCCTCCTCCTCCTCCTCCTCCTCCTCCTCCTCCTCCCCTTTTCCTCTTCCCATTACCTTGTTGCCATGAGAAAACTGACACCTTTTTTTTCCCCTCCAAAGTCAAGAAAGAACATAAAAACTCAGAAAAGGAAGCGCCGAACCTTGAGGCAATGTGACGGCGTTGCTAAAAGTTCACCTTGCTAAAATCGATAAATACGCTCCCGGGCAAGAAAACAAAAGATTAAACCTGAGTTTCATTTTTCGCTTCAAAAAGATTTAGGCAAGAGAAAACTGGTCCGCAACCAAACACAGTCACACAGTGCCAGATAAGTTTGCGATATCAAAAAGATCAATACGAGAAGAAAAGATTTTTACTCCGCATCGATGGTGGTCCTCATCTTTTTTTTTTAATTCAATGTCAATAATTGATGTCACTGCAGAGACAAATTGTACGAAATCTGCTCTACAATTCACTCTTGTCTATGTTACTCTATACTGGTACACCTATACTTAGTTCAGTTCGTTGGATTTTCTCACGAATTATTATGCATACTCCCGTCTAGTCGTTTGGTGAATAATTACCTGCAGATTCCACCGTAAAGCAGTGATTGTTGTTGTTGGGTTTTTTTTTATTCAAACACAAATTAACAAACAAAATAAGCGTTGCGATCATGACCCCATTTTTATTTCCATATTTTGAAATTATATGACGCCGCTTCTTTGCACCTCATCAGGTGTTATTCATGCGTGTGTTTGTTCCCTTGATGTATACTATTACAGGCAGTCGTGTTGGTAACTCAGTTATGAAATGGTACACATTATCTTATAGTACCCACACTCTTGTATTATTCAGCACTATCTGGAGGGCATGTCATGAAGCGTTTTAGTCGGATATTTTTCTCACAAATTGTTACAAGCTACTGAATTCCTTGCATCTAATTGGCTGAGAGCAAATTTGTCCGACAACTTTGTCGGACAAAATGATTCATGAAATGCCCCCCCCCCCCCTCCCCGATCAAAACATGCACAGACAAGCAAACATGTCTCACAACTAAAATATAAGGTCAAGTTGTACCAACGTTCCACTTTGTCTGCCTATAGATGACACAGCCTTGAGGTCTGCAGGTAAACCGTTTGAATATTTCTTTCTGTCATGTCTGTTGGAGAAGTTGTGTGTACTTAACCTCTAATATCTATTTTGGCATGGCGATACTGTATAACATATGCCTCACACTGTAACTATATAAATTTGTCCACTGTTAAAAGAAGGGGGAAAAAAAAACTCATTTATGTGTTATATACATTGCTTCATGACAGGTTATTTTTCCACCAGACTTGGCAAAACATTCACACTCTAAAGCTTGCTGTGATTTGCGTTAGCAATCTGTGCTGTTGCTCCAGTTTCGGTAACTGGATTTGTGCTCAAGATATTACTCTTTCTTGTGACTATAAAATGACTATTATGCGTACATGTAGGTCATATCGAGGGGTGACTCTTCGGAGCATGCGCAGATCTCGTGGGACATATCTATCGCCAGGGTCCTACAATGCGCTGTTAAGATCAGGGGCCCGTTTCTTTATACAGGGGTTTGCTTCAATCTGCACTAGTTTTAGTTGCTATGGCAACTGGCAGAGGACTGGCTGTTAGAACTCAGTTGTGAGTGTGTAAGTTGTTGTAAATGCAGTTATTACGCAACATCGTAAACCCCCTTTTCGAAACGTGCCTCGGATTTTTTCTTACCGCTCGCGGTTGCACTTCATGCAGTGCAAAGTAGCTAAAGTACATTTATATCTCTGCCACGGAAGATGCTAACAGAATTACTTCCTCTTCTTCCATAAGAATTGTGTCAATTTGGCATCCTATAATTCACAGCGAATGAGAGCAAAACATGACAAACCCATACAGGTTGTAGTTATTAGGGTTGGTACTTATCCCAAGAACGTACCGTTACTATGGATAATGACAGCAAAGTTGAAACTGTGCCACATTACAAGTGAAAGTACAGTCGGTAAACTCGGTGCTTAATCCTTTGAAACGTAACAGAGTTTCTTTTTCTTCTACTTAACTCTTAGAGTACAGTACGACAGATTGCTCCATTTACTGTCTAAACAGCCTCAAATAGATTTTGACGTCACTACCTGAGGGGCCCATGATCGTAGTTTGATGATCTTAAGAGATATTCTTTGACAGAATCCTAGTTTCATGTCATCAGGGAAACAGTAATTCTCACTTTTTGTGTGGGGCATTTGGAGCGGCTCTCAGTGGGGAAAGGACGCCAACTCAACAGCAGTGATGCCAAAATATCAAAGCACCTTATTTCCTCTATTGTGTTAGAGCAAAAATATTGAGATGGGGGAAAATCAGACCGCCTCAATATAACGATTTGGCTCTTACCTTCCCTATCTTTGCTATTTTAAAAAGATCGCATTTTGCTCTATTCTGTTTTATGAGTAATACCACTAGTCAAACAACAACCAGAGAGCCAGTCTTGATGTGCCCAGCTATTAGGATTGTTTTGCAACAGCAATAACATTATCTAGGTCTCATACTTTGCATTAAAGGTGATCGCCTGGCAAAGTCAGTTTTTTTCCATGAGTTTTTGTTTTTGAAACACATATTATGAAGTAAATATCACTAACACGGCTATAATTTCTTCCAAGAAACAATCAATGGCGTTTGACTTTCGTCTATTTGAGCTTTTAAATAATACGTCCATATAATAATAAGTCCGCTGCTTACCGTATTGCTTCTCAATATTGTCGGGACTAAGAGTATCGATAATATCAAGCATCAGCCGCGCACAAGCCCCTATACAGTAGGTGTGTAGCACAGAAATGTGTGTGTAGACCATAGATGTGCTACTTAGTATGGATGGTGTAGAGCAGGTATTTAAACACGCATTATTGCACGGTGGTTGCAACAAGATGCATGCAGTAGCCAGCGATATATCGCTCTACGTTGTATAGATCACATCGAAAGATATCGCTGCAGAGCGCCAAAGAGAGCACGATTTAATGTTGCCCTTTTGTGGAGTCAGGAGGAAGTTAAAAAAAAAAACATTTTGTGATGTAATGTTCCATGCGTGGTGTATTTGTGGTCTAGAAAAAAAAAAATTAAAGGTCCTCATCCGACGATACACTTCAACACGTGTTGAACGAAAAGTCAATAACAGAAACCAGAAATCAAATCAGATTGATTCTGATAGTGAACTTTATCTCTGTGAGGATGGATTTATTTGTATTTCCTAAGCAGACCAAAGCACGTGGTGAATAATTGAGTACACATCAGCACGAAAAAAAAAATCAATACAGGATAATTGAGCTCTTATCTAAAGCCTGGAAAGTGTCATGACATATAGGCAACAAGAGAAAGGAATTTAAATGGGTCAGACTTTAGGTCTCCACGCCGTGTGCCCAGTCGATCTGGCCCGTTGCCCCTAAAGCTCTTGACCGGGACGGTAAAAACTCGATCTAAGGAGGTCATCGGCATGGCTGACCCTCCGCCGCTACCGCCGCCCATCAGGTTTGCCCCAAATAAAGCAGAAAACAGATGACGGAATTTTGATTTTTGAGAACGAAGGATCGATGATCATAACCAAAAACCAGTTTTCAAAGTGAAAAATTCTCGAGTAGTTTGCATTTAGCCGGTCCTTGTACCTTGCTTATAGAAGACGATCACTTGTACTAGGTGGAATCCCATGTAGGTCGATTATTCCACAAAATGCCGATATACTCTTTTTGCGAAAGATTAGTCCGAAAGTTTGTTGCTGCTGTTGTTGTTGTTGTAGTTGTTGTGTTCCTCGCAATGCTTATCAAATGGTTATATACCTTAATACTATACACTGCAATTCGCTTCATGGACATCTCGGGGGTTTGGGCTTTTTATTACTATTCTGACATATTTTGGGACAGACTTTGTTCTTCCTATTAAGATTTGCTATGGACCACAGTTAGGAGTTGGCCAACTTATACTTCATCATACTTCATATCTAAGCAAGATAGCAGTGGAATGATTGAAATTCTTATCTATTGTGGCCCTGTGCAGCACTGTTCTTTTTCATTTTCTTTTCTGTGCAGCAGTTGCGCAGATTTGCCTTCTAACGTGCAGTATATCAAAGTGAAACGAAATAAGCAGCATATCATAATTGATATGTACGTTGTATATCTTTGTACAAATCTATATGGATAAATTTATATTATACTCTGCAAAGAAAACAATCAAATATTTACAGGGACACATTAGGGAGGCAACAGAGACCGTACAAAAATGTCAAAAGAAATTCGCCCCTTCTGAAAGCCGAAACAGTCATGACAATTTTTCAAGTGCACAGATGAGTGAACCACTTTTGAGATGATTATTTTGCAGGTATATTCAAGGGCTTAACTTTGACATGTACGCATGCATGCTAACGGTTCTCTCCTGCGGGTGTATTATGTTTGTGTGTCGATTCATCCGTTCCGAAGCTGTAGGCAAAGAGAGTACACTTCGGTTGGTTTGTCAAAGGTACTTCAGGGACGACCTGACGAAATGAGGGTCCCGATGATGGATGGGCGAGCGGCAGCCAATCGGTTAAGACTCCATCCGATCGCCGTGGAATGAGCTCTCTCACCGGGCGAGTATTGTCTCAGAAAACAGTACGCGCATGAAAGCCAATCAGTTTAGTTTGAAGCGGAGAAGAAGCGTGACTCCTCCTTCGTCACCAGACATGAAAAACGAGGTGATAGCTTCACGCTGGTTCGTTTCACGAAAACATCTCTGCCAAAACATGCTCTAGGGGGTGGGTGGGGCCAAGGAGACATCCGCGACTGAAATACCTCTTGACTATCAGACCCTACGTATATCTCTAAGCCTTGAAAAGAGCGCATCTTTTCCAGCTTTCTATGGATAAAGCGCATTGACAGACTTGGTTTCGCAGAGATCCGTAAAAAGTTCCGCTTCCTTATTGCAAGATTGAAAGACTTAAAGGGTGCCAGGGAAGAACCAAGTAAGTTGAGCTTTGAGGTATATTTGAGAGGTATACGTCGCTACACACCATTCAAGAAATATGATAAGGTCTATAACACTTATTTTTATTCTAAAATCAAAACTCTGTTTTGGTCTTAATGCAATAGGAAGATGTCTCCTTTTAATGGGAATATGCCTTTTAGGATGAAATTGAGAGGATTCGAACAAAAAACTAAATACCAAACAGCATTACTTGCCAAAAATGCCAAGGAAAGAAAACTACAAGCAACAGATAGGGAAAAATAGATGAATCACATTGCCATAAAACTAAATTGCATACCTTTGCCTTTTTTCAGTCCAAAGGCTGTGGTCCATCGCCCGTTTGTGCTTGACAATATGTAAATTGTAAATATGCTGCTATTTTATTTCATTTTATTGTATTCCATTCAATATACGCCATGGAATTGAAGCATGGTACCTATTTCTCTATCTTTCTTTGAGGAAGATCTGTTTTTGAAATCTTTACAGCATACTTTTGTTAACTCATTAAAGAAGGAAGATATAACATTCGTAAGAAAAAAAGAAAAAAAAAGATTCCTTCGCGCTTTTACATAAGAGGACGTCTCTCATGATATTACTTCGTAATACATGAACCGGAGCAGAAAGGTGATGTGTCTGATTGATGACGTCACTCTCCAGATCAGGAACACCTTGCAGACACTGGGAGGGGGGGGGGGTCACCCTTGTCTCAATCGGCTGTATTTCTCGGGATTCTTCTATCCAAATAAAACATTACGTGTTTGCATAGTCTCCGGGCAGGCTTAAGTTCTCTCGTTCACACTCACTGCACTGTCTAGGCAAGGTTGGTTACCAACGTCGAACTATTGCGCATGAGCAAAACCTATAAATGAGACTTCCCATTCGTACTCAATAAAAAGATTGCCAAAGTCAGTCGTGGCTATGACGTAAGACACAGAATCACATTTAGAATAAAAAATCAATCGAAAATATGTTTCTTTTGCTTAAGTTTTTGCATGACATCTTCATCCAGTTATCGATAACAGAAGGGGAAAATAATTGACGTTGAGTAGTAGAAATGATGGAACAGGCAGATAGACTTCAATATTGTCCGTGTCACAATATGTTATAATGTCATCTTTCACCGCACTTCTCAAATTGACTTTTGATCGGTGATGTAAGATGTGTTCTTTATAGCCATCATGTTTGTGTGCTTTTGTTTGTTTGAGTGCGTGTGTTTCTGTGCGTGTATTTGTATGTGTATTTGTGTATACGTGTGTGTGCATGTTATGGCGTCATCTAAACCATTTTATTTGGGGGGGGGTCATTCGTAACAATGACTGTTTTTCACCGCCATGAAGATGACTAACATAATTCATTAGGCCTATGTTTTGAACATGTGGATCATTAAAAAACAACAACAACAACAACAACCAAGTCTCGGTGCATTTCATCACGTTAGAGGGACATCCCATGTAGTCGTTTTTTTTTTCTTCTCCATTGGATAAATATTTCTTTTCATGTTCGTGGAGCCAGCGTTCATCAGGATCGCAGCGGTGTAAAGACTGCAGTTTCAGGGGAAAATTTCTCCTAATAGATTCTAGGTCTTTTCGTGTCATCTGCACAGCTACATAAATGTAAACCATGTAATTGCCTTATTATTTCATCCTTTTAATCTATTGGCTTGATGTGTCTGGGGCGCCCGACATTGCAATCTTTTTTTCTTGAAGTCAAACGTCCTCGTTCGTCATTAGTAGTATTAGCCCTCTGCATGTACAACATTCCTCCTTAAAGGAGATCTCCACACTATGTTACAGTGTGCTTTCTTTAACTCCCCGCATGCCACTTTGATTTCCTGTTCATAGGTATGTGTGTGAAAGTTGCGCATATTTGATTCACTGGCACAGATAGTGTTAAAGGGTGAAAGTCAAACACGCAGAACAGTGAAAGATTCATTAGATGTGGACGTAAAATCGCAAGAGGGAGTTGAGGAATTTCATGTCGTTTCGCGGAGCACTGATTTAAGTCGAAATCTGGATGTTATGATGTCACTGCCCTTGAAACTCTCCTTCATACGAAAGTATGTCTTATGGAAATCATTTTTGCAACGCATTTGCAGCTGTAACCATTTTCATGATGAATTTTGTGAAGGTCTGACTAAAGATCATGACTGTCGAGTCATTTGCTAGTGTGATTTTGACTTATGACATGCTTGCGCGAAAAAAAAAAAGATACTCTTTTAAAACGTTGCTTTTGAGCTTTCTGGGCTCAATGTTGGCCTTCATGCATAAACGCCACACATAATGTTCTCTGAAGAGGGTATGATCTAGAATGCACTAGACTAGAATACATCCCCCACCCACCCAATTGAATGATAGCCCCTCCAGCGCGAGGGTAGCCTTTTGTCAAGGTCCTCTCGTTGTATGGTGAAGAGAGCCCAGCTGAGTGGGGTTGCGCGAGGTCGCGCTCGGCAGGGCTCGCTTCGCTCGCCCGTTACAGCGAGAGGGCCTCGACAAAAGGCTAGCACGAGGACTAATCATGCGTTTGGAGTGTGTATAGTCTACGATGTTGCATGACAGGACATGCACCATTTGTTATAGTAAATGAAATGCAATTTCCCGTGCTTGAGTCCGTGGTTATATGGCACGATCGTGTGCTCCGGTACTAGCATGGAGCTATCTCCATGGTACGAGTAAACAAAAACCTTGAGTAGCACGTGACACCGATTCAGCCAATCACAAACCATATTATGTACACACTATCTCACAAATGGCATTGCACAACAGCGAAATAGAAAATAGATTTTATCGTCAAACGTTCTTCTGAGCATCTGTCTTCACTTGTTGTTGAAGCGTACCTGTGGCTCTACGCTTGCTTGTATTTGGAGTTTTCTGGATGTGCGTAGTATTTATTGTGACAATTTGCATATTTTCATGACGTGGAAGATATCCTGGGATGAATACTTCCTTTCGTGCATGGCTATGGTTACAATGCAGACGGTGATTGAAATATCACGTATTTCAAGCATGGTTGACACCATTCTGGTGAAATAATTCTCATTTCAATCGTGTAGGTCCGCTCGTGTGCTTCGAACACAAGCAAGCAGACCGGTGTGATCGGGTAACCACGGCATATCCTTACCCTCCTCAAAATATGTCTCTCGCATTTTTTTTTTTGGAGGGGGGGGGGGGGGTTCCCTCCCCTCCATCTCATTCTCTTTCTCCTCTGTCTCCCTGTCTCTCCTTTTCTCTGTCTGTCTGTCTGTCTGTCTGTACCTCTCTCTCTTCATGAGACAAGGAACCCCGCCGAGAGATATTTATTCTGTCATGTTTATATACGACCTGAAGGAGAAAAGCATCGGGGAGGAAGGGGAAAGACGGATAGGGTGACCACCTCATAATGATTTCTTCCTTACATTCGTGTGCCTGAGATCAATGATGACTCATTCATCATAATGTGATACCATGAAATGAATATGTAAAAAAAAAAAAAAAGAAAGGAAGAATCACAGATCTTGTCTTCCCTGACTACAAACCATATTTGGAAGCTTACGGTTGAGACTCTTCATTTGGCGAAGTTGATATTAGCAGGGGCTGCTAATACGGTTTATTGGCATGACTTCATCCAGTTACGGCCGAATTGGCGTCGGGTGCTAAATGAATTTCGCACCCGTCACCGCAATAATATCACGATGACGAGCTCAATCGGAATAACAAGGCCGCGGCCTTCTGCCTAAATCCTCGCAAGGCATTTAACAATTTGGGCAATAGAATATCAATCGGGGATATAAATAGATTATAGTTTCGCTTCATCATTCCTTATCAAAGTTCGATATTACGTAATGGGTTTCGAAATATCCCTATTCAACAGGATACAGTACAGCAGCACGATGGGGATATTGCTCTTTGACACTGCCATCGATTTTTATCGAAAGAGCCATGTTGCTCTCTGACAGATTTATTAGCCAAGGCATACATTTCAAATTTATGTCGTTTGGCGTTATCATTGCCTATGTTATTGTTTATACAGTTTATGAACAAATATGAAACCTCCTATTTCTTGCAGCGTTCCACGTGTGGCATCGAATAATAGGTTTCCGTCGATATTGTTCAAAGCCTTCCTTAAGGGTAAATTCGTTGATTTCTCTGAAAAAAAAAGATGTGGTATTTATACGTATTATGCCAATATTCCACTGCAGTGGCATAAGCTTTCAGTTATACGTGCATACGAATACCAAATAGTATCATATGAAGAAGAAGAAAAGAAAATGAACGAACGTAACTGGGGCATACAAGTAAATAAAAAGAAAAAATCCTAGCAAAATGATAGCAGAATCGATTTCAAACTTTCTATATGATAAGTAGTATAGGCTCCGATGATCGATCTTCGCTGAAGGATTTCTTTGCGTTTGAATCCCAGCATGCATTGACATAGAGTGTTTTTTTTAATACAAAGGTCCTCATGGAAAACATGGACTTACTGCTGGGACACACACACACACACACACACACACACACATTCATTGTACGTAGTTACGGAAGGAGAGGGAAACGAAGACATTATACGTGCAGGATGACACACAACACTGTATGTTCGCCATGATAATGTTGTTTCTTGCAATAAAGCAAATGTCTTTTGTAATCTAAAATACACTGTACTTTCTTTTAAGAATCTTAATTTTTCCTTCATTAAGAGAAAATATCAAATAATAATGGTATGATATCAAATATGGTATGATATGAATTCTTCGTTTTACGATTAAGTATATGCACTCTTTTGAGCGCCTTTCTTTAATTATTACAAAGTTTCACAAGTTCACATCTTCGTGCAACAAAGTGCGTTCAGAAACTTTGATTTGAATAACTAAGCAGTGATTTCAGTTGAGTTAAAATGACTTTTTTCATGAAAGACAAAGTTTTAGTAGACAGATTGTGTTGTTGCTGATCTTGATGGTTTGTGGCGTTGTTATTATCTCTGTTATTGTTAATGGCTACAAGTCTGCGTATCAAGACACTAAACTGATACCTGGTGAACAAATAGACAAAGAAAGAAAACAGTGTTTGAAGTAGCTTGGGGTCAATAGCATGCGAAGTCACGGGGGACCATTATTCCGTCAAATATTGTGGTGCGGAAAATCAATAAGGAAAGGGCGATATTCTGTGAGAAGAGGAGGAGAAAAAAACAGTGAAGACTCGGCGAGTCTGCGGATAGAAATTTGGGAAGACCAAATTCAGCACTAGAAAGAAACGACAAAATCATAACACTCAGTGCTTCAACGTCTGCAGACGATTCCCCGTTTTGTTTTATTTTTTGTAATTGGAACGACAAATAGTTATTCTGCTAAAATTATGAAGATTTTGATAAAAATTATCCGATTGTAACATATCTTTCCTGAATGTTTGCCTTCTATTGGGGGTCATTTATTTCTGTCATGCTTCATTCACTGCTGCTATATTGCCATCAGACAGACAGGGTATATCAACTTTGACTTGTTATACCCTTTCATAAACAAACACTCTAACAAACGCCTGTACAGTGCTACATGTTGTCGATGGTCCGGTGCCGATGTATGCGGTAGAGGCGTGTTGTCGCCATGATTTATCTGTCTCTATCTCAAATCACGTCCATGGGACTGAGAACAAAGCGTGCGCACCATTTTAAGATAAGTCCTTCCCAAAATCCTCACAAATGTATGTTTACTTGTTTACTTATGTAACCCGAATGTTACACTCCCGAGTTCATAAATAAAGAATATCACACCTGGGATTAAGTTTTGACAAAATAATCCAATGACAAACTTTATTAGCTTGTTTGTCGTTCAACAAAGTACATCATTCAATTCAATTTGTTCACAGACTCAATTGTAACCTTTGTTACATTAGCATAACAAAATATTTGCCAGTGTATGACGATAATTCGACTCGTTGCTGTCTCTTTGTCCCTCTCGCCGGTTATCTTGTCGACGAGCCCAGAGAAGTCGCAAACCAGTCGTACACGGTAGCTGATGCAATGCTCAGTAACTGTAGCCGTCAGTCACGCTGAACCAGGCAAAGGCTGGCCAAAGCTCTCGTCCAAATATGTATCTAGTCAAAAGAGTTTACAAGACACAGGACTCTCCTAATATTGTGTCTTTCTGATCAATAATATTTCTTCAGGAGTATGGAAGTCCACTCCAAAATCTGATCTGATGTATTGTCTTTACATACTTGCCTCATAAACCTATATGAGCGCAGTAGACATTACAGATACAAACTCCGATCGTCAAATGTTTGTCAATTCACTTTGACATACATACACAAGTGCTTATACGGTCAATGTAGCTTCTCAAACTTCAGTTTAACATTTCAACGTTCTGAATTATATTATGCAACACTGCTGCCACAAATAAAGCTTTGATCTATCTGATCGACTGGCAGTATAGTCGCTTCATCTGGGGTCATCATTTAACATTTGTGACTCCAATTCAAATCTCACAATTTGAGTGGAAATAATGCTCCATGCACACAATAATTACACTGAGCAGTTGTACACTTCAGCACGCATGTACAGTTAACATGTATACATTAAAAAGAGCATGAATATCTCCATTCATATATTCACAAGCGCACAGCTATTCCTCACATTTAGTTCTTTGCAAGGTTCTTCACATTTAGTGGCTAGTCCTCCCCTCTATAGAGTTTCACATTCCACATTTCAATAGTGCAGTGACCTCTACCACTCACAGCGAACGGTCAGTTGACATAAATCTGTCAATCCAGACGAGGGGGGGGGGGGGGGTACTCATTGTAGACCTCAATGTTTACGAGCATAGCCTCACTTTCTCTGAGTATGAGGGTCTACAAGGCATTTCAATATGCATGTATGCAAACATCTGACTTCTAATTCCAAGTCAGCTTCCCAATTTTGTCTGTCTAGCAATGAACTTGAGTCTATGCAAAATCATGTCCATTCATAAAACATTCGAAGCACAAATACCTTGAAGTACATTGCAATATATCTTCAAATAATATACAAGCATCAATCATCGATCATCAGTACATTTAGCATATCATATATACTAGCTTCGGAATTTATATACATGATATCAGCGTCTCTCAATACGCAATCTCCAAATCTATTGTTTAGAGTTCTTAATTAACAAACACTCTGCAATGCAATACACATTATGAAAAATACAATGACTTACCTAGTCAAAAGAGCCAACACTCGTTTTCACTACAAGTTGCTCCACACGGCAGTCAGTAGATGTACGTGCCACAACCAGTTGTATCACAAGCACATAAAACTTGTATATAACAATACAGCTGATGCTTATGAGGGTTTACCAGTTATTTTGTGGTAACCTCTCAGCAGATAAATGTGTGAGAGAACTTTCTGGATCACACAGTCGATGTAACAAGCAAAGTGGGTGCAGGCCTCAAAGCGCTGGCAGGAAGCAGATATGCCTATATTGCTCCAAAGCTATGGGCTTTTATACTTTTCTGTCTCTATGTAAAATGTTAATATTAAAAACTTTCTCGAGAAAATCAGAAACTTCCAGGAAGTTAACTGACCAGCAGAAATATCATTGGTTCATGTTCCTATGACATCATTCAAAGTCTGCCTCATTGGCTAGAGGTCACTCATTCCCCTTGACTTCCAGGAACATGACTGACGTACTGACCATCCACTTGGCCAGACAAAGTCTTAACATTGACCAAGGGCAGTAACGACAGGCTTTCCAGTCACTCTCAAGCCTTCTGGCTACAGGGCTTTAAAGTTGCACTCCTGTGACCTTGGTCACTAGAGCTGCTGCCTAACCAGCATAGCTATATAACACATTGTTTATACTCATGCAAGCACTGACCTAGTTAACATACTAGACAAATCATATATCAGAATCACATAAGCACTCAATTAGGGTATAGAGACATAATTATACCTCATTTGCATAATTGATGTATTAAACTTAACCACTGCACATACATATCTCTTATGCAGAAGTGCGTGGATCACACTTTGTTCTGAACATATGACATATAAAATAATAATCTTGCAAACAGTCATTCCCTTACAGCCATTGTATATAGCACAGCAGTATCTGTAATCTAAAATGTAACATGGTTAAAGTAAATCTAGTAATGTGTGGAGTTACTATACTTTAAGGCACACGCAGAGCCTAAACAGTTCATTGGAAATGGGGGGGGGGGGGGGCAGAGAAATGGGAAGGGAAAGGAATAAGAGAGGACAGAATTTGGGCTAGACGTGCACTCTACGTCATTGTCACAGAAAATGTTGGTCTACAGTTAGAACCAGTCCACTCTGTATAGGCTTTGCCCATGGTAGGACACTGTCCCTAAATCCCAAAGCAACTACTACTTTGTCCTAGCAAGAATGACCTTCCTCTTCTGAGACATGGTCCTTTCGTTTCTCTTGATGTGCCTACACACCAACAAAAGGGAGGGGTGCTTAAAACAATATCCCTAGACTGGCTAGCTTGCTCCATCCTTGAGTTTTATTACACCTACATAGTCTAACACCAGCAGGGGCGTTTCACAGGGCTTGACCAGTCTCAATACACACAGGGTTACAATTGGACATTGGCTACTGGGGTCAAAGGCTGAAGGGGAAATCTTAAGACTAATCATGGGGGTTACTAGTGCACTGATCGAGGGGTTGTTGGAAAACAGGTGGGGTACGGACGTCAGAGGAGGGATGAATGGAGGGGGTGGTGATAACAGTGACCATGGGTTTTCCAAGGAAGTAGGAATCTAGTCTGACGACATTCTGGAGAAATCTTAGTAACCCAAATTTTGGTGGGGTTACACTTAGAAATGAAATCGATGCGACGCATATCACATCTTGTCCCCAGCGCAAAAAAAAAAAAGATAAGAGAATAAAAAAGTGATAGCCAAGAAGAAAGCATTCACCGTACTCGCTCGGGACGTTAGCCTCTCCAATATCACACTGTTGATTGAAGGGGGATC
Source organism: Diadema setosum (assembly GCA_033980235.1). Classification (NCBI taxonomy): domain Eukaryota; kingdom Metazoa; phylum Echinodermata; class Echinoidea; order Diadematoida; family Diadematidae; genus Diadema; species Diadema setosum. The sequence continues at coordinate 5,019,263 of CM067062.1, read as the reverse complement.
ACCTGAAGAAATTTTGCCCCGGGTTGAGGTCCTCGTCTTCAAATTGGCAACGCTGTGACGTCGCTTTAAGGGGCTGCACATTAACGACAGTCACTCCCTATCTTGTGTTATCTCTTATTTTGACGACATGCTTGTTATTCCTGTCGAAAAATTCCCCATTAGGATGTGATTTTTTCACGTCATATATTTCTATGTTGGTTTGTTGTTGATGTTGTTGTTGTTTTTGGTTAGTTTGTGTGATTTCCGAAGATATTAGTTGCCTTGTTTTAAGGTCAGTAACCGCTACAGGATACGTTTGCTGATTGAATGAAACGGCAAGTTTTAATTGTCATGCCGAGAGCAATATTGGACTTGAGGTGGGTGCATCGTTATTTCCTCATTGAGCGATCTGCTGTGATGATTGTTCAAATTGAAGAATCACGACGTTTAATGAATTCATTCCCAACCGCAAATTATCAGTGCATGTCGTTATCGTTCTGGTGGAATTAGAATAGCGTGCGCGTAAGATTAACATCATTTTCAATTCAAATCTTTCTTTAAAATTTGTTCATAGTATTATAGAGCGGTAAACGCAAGGAAATGATAACAAAATCAAATAATCGTAAACTTGTTCTGCGCACATGTTTTGATAATGACTGACAGAGACGTTCTATGCATCAAAAACCACTTCATCATTTGACAGTTCCATGCTCACAATAAAATTTTAAACTACTATCGTTTTTACCAGTATACCAAGAAGAACGAGACCGAGAGAGAGAGATAGAGGGGGAGGGAGAGGGAGGGAGAGGGAGAGAGAGAAAGATGTGAGAAATAGAGAGACAGAGAGGGAAAGAAAAAAAAGAAATGTCGACAGATATTATGACGCTGCCCTCAACCAAAAGGTACGAAGATATCGATCTCCATGTTCCATGAGTCATACAACCCATGATTCATGTGGCCCATGAGTTCGACACCAGGCAAATTAGGCCCATGAGTTCGACACTAGGTAAAAACAGCCCACGAGTTCGACATTACAACACGGGGCTTAATGTGTCGGTCTCATGGGCCTGAAATTGTTTGCTTCATGTCGAACTCATGAGCTGTATGGCTCGTGGGCTGTATAACTAGTGAGTGTCGAACTCTTGACGTGCACCCTTCCCCACATACAAAAAGGAACAGACAAAACAAAACAAAACAAAACTCGAAATTCTATTTCCTTATATCTGCATACTTCAGTGAATATTCAATGCGTACTGTACAAAAACTGCTGTACGTGTTTTTTCATGTACCACTGACAGAATTGCAATATTAAACGTTCAACGTTCATAAGATGAGAGTGGGGAAAAACCCGTTACACTGTGGTTGTGGCTTACCAAAAGGTAATGGGCAAAATGTATCGCCCGATGGCGAAGATTCTTGGAAGTGCTTAATGTGGAATCAATTATTGGAGACAGATATTATCCAGACCAGTCCAAATTCAACGAAACTCAGTTGCTTTAAAAAAAAAAAGGATGGGGAATATAGTGGTGAACATAATTTCATGACAAAATCGTTACGTGCTAATATAGATTGAGTGCTCATACGTAGACAGATTAGATGGTTGTTACGTGTGTCTATTTTTTTTTTTGTATTTTTCCTCCTTTCGCGGCTGTTGATCATACCATATACTGATCATGTTGAACGCAGCTGCCTGTATTAATTCTCCCAAACTCTGATCAATGACGCGCTATCGTCCTACTTTCGTCGATAGAGCTAATCTCATGAGATCTGTAAACGGGTTCACCGTGGTCTACATTTCATTGAATGACAGGCTAGATCATTTGCACTTGTCCTTTTTCCCAACTCCCTTGTGAGACTGATTGTTTGGAATCTTTTTTTTTTCCTCTGCTTTTTTTCCGCACGTATTTCCTATCGTCGTCCATGAGCTGTGCTATATTATTATGTAGCCTCATTTCTGCGTATCTGTCAGACTCGAATTGCGTTTCTGTGTCCGCATGAGTTTTTTTTTTTTCCCCTTGATATCTGACATCTTTATATACTTTGGCCACGGGACAAACATGGTTTGAAATTGTATCTATTTCAAAATCGTCTCTACTTTCTAATTATGCGACGCCGACATTGTCATAAGCTGCCTCAGGTTTCGGTAATACATCAACATCACCTTTGGTATTCATTGTAACGTGATTAGTTGTAATTGCTTACAAGAGCCTGGTCACCGACGCTACGTACGTTCTTTCAAAGACATTAATCATTCAGGATTGTTTCGAAATTAAAAGATAGAATATAGCAGAAAATATATAGTAGAATAATACTCTCTTCCTCCTGTTGACTGACAAAATTCATGCACCTGTTCTTCAAAACAAGACTAGGAGCTAGATAGTTCATACTAATAGACTCCATTCACTATATTTTACTCTTTCATTGTCTCGGCCAGGAGAAGCAGCCTCGATACGCAAGCACCTCAATCTCGGAGTTTGGCTCCTGGAAAGAGAGCTACGGCAATAACATGATTGTAAAGTTATATCATGTTCCTCGCTTTCTCTGATAAGGTCAAATGATGTCATCCTGAGCGGGCAAGGAAGACAATCATCTTGTCGTCCTTACGTCCGAAGTCTTTTGGTATTAAAAACTTTGTCCAGTTTGTCTCTTGGATTCATCATAGACTTCTTTTTTCACGAGCTTTATTTGTTCGAGACAAAATGACGGACTTAACTTCGATTGAAGTTTTTGCAGTATCACGTGTGACGTCAGAGCCACTCTCACGTAAACTCTGACCTACGTCTCCGACTGAGGAAAAAAAGTGGTAAAAAAAAGATATGGATACAGTATCTTTGTTGCTTCGGCCATTTATATAGATGCGTAACCACATTATTCTCAAACACGTCTTTCCGACTATAGAGTCTAAGATTTCATCTTGAGATGATTTTCAACACTTTTGCATGTAATCAAGCATTAGCTGTATACATTTCCGTATACCTTCTCTAGATTTTCGTGTACATTTGTGGTCTGAAACAAAATGGTCAAAAAGTATGTTGACATGAATGCACTTCTACAAGCCCGAGTCACTAGTCTTGTCACTGCGTGTAATTCAGCGGTATTAATCTGCCACTGTGCGTAGCAAAATTTCATATAGGCCCCAAGAACAAGACACCTTGTCATCGTAAACGAGAATCTATGTATGTCAATCAAGATTGACCATGTTTGAACACTCGAATTTATCACAGACTTCTTAATAGTAATCAAGACACGACTCGGCCATTAGGCTGCTCGGCACACATGTCGGCACCCAAGTGGCGGCAACCAGCCCTTCACAACGACAATTATCGCCGGGAACGAAATGCCAACGAAATGCCAACGCCAGGATATCACCAAAGGTAACTTCCTCTGACGGCTGGAATTAAGCCAGTGAAAGAGAGCTCGTGGTATTACTTACTCTTTGTTGCTACTTCTGCTCCTACTCACAACTGGCCCTTTGACCAAGCACTAGGCTTTGCATAAGCCTATAGTTGCACATTTCATATATTTGATTTCATTATCGAATATCAGTGCCTTTAGCTCCAAGAAAAGTCTGACCTGCTGTGCTTTTACAGTGTTTGTGTACTTATTATTTTAAAGACTTGGTTAACGAAAATGTTCATTTTTGACTATCTCTAGCTTCACTGACAATATGACCAAGACAGCTACATCTTATAACTTTTCAATTCATTCTTTGACATCATTTTGGTGATTTCAGTTTTCCTCTACTATCAATGTTAGTTGTGCATGTCAGGAAACATCTGACGTCAGAGCTTCGAGCATGATTGAGTGGACCTTGCTTCATCGATTCCTGGTGTAGTATCTGCGTAAAAACTCAACGGTGCATTCTTGTGAGCTTCAGTTTGTAATGTTATAAAGCAAATTCACGGTCAATACTTGAAGTATGACATTGTGATTCCTTTTATCATTATGACATCATCAGCGTCATCAGCGTCTCCGTGAAATGGTCCCCCATTATGTCATCCACACCAGGATTATCATCATTATTATTATCATCATCAAATTATCGTCTTCGATATCATTCTGTTGTTTCAACATCAAATGTTGTTGTTACAAATGCATCATCATCACCACCTCAGCCAACACCACAACTGGCTATCTTTTCATCGTGGGAACCGATACGGTGCCCATGAACACAAAGCTGGGAAAACTGAAGGCTCATCAGAGCCATGTCATGAATTTCTCATTGCAGAAACTCCATCTCAGAGTTTTGTCTCCGGTGCTTACAGGTGATACCTGCGGTCACAAAATGATTGCTGGCTTTCATCACGCTGCGGCGCCATGCACCGTCTCATCTTGCCGTTATAATCAGTCAGCTTCCCGCGCAATGTGTGTTTTAAAGTGTCGCGACTGATTGTTTCGTTTTCATTACACGGCGGTTTGCAATTATACCTTACCTGCAATGTTGAGCTACATCATGATCCTTGTCATCACCTATACCAGTCTCCTCAGCAGCAGCATCACCATGACTCCATGCCAGAAACCTGTTCTTACTTGTAACAACTCTGCCTTTCCCTTCATAAGGTACTTCCGAAAGATGAAATTGTGCCAGCGTGTAGAAGGTGGTATGTTATCACTCCCAAGAGTTCTTTCCCTCGTCAGCTTTATCGAGAATTAGAAACTCATTTCATGTGTTGTGATTGAAGTGATTATTCATTCAAAGAATTATACCGATGGTGTCATCAATCATGGATATCAAAACGTCAAAATCTGGTCGGAAATATTTCAGATCATGTAAATATTTAATATCCACATGGACTGAAGTATTTCTTGTACAGATGACCTTAACAAACACAGCGGGAAAAAAAGATGCAGATAAACAGAGAAAGCCAGGCAGAAAGACAAACAAACAATTAAAGAGGACAAACAAGTGAAAGCAAAATATAATGGTTTGTACTTATATTTCGTAAACGATTACGTAGTACTGCGTCAGCGCAATAGCATCGGCCGACCAGTCTCATTGTCAAACCAATGTGGAAAATCGAAATTATTAGGATTATGTCACTGGTCGTATAATGATGTTTGCTTTATCTTCAAGGACGTTATTCACGTCTACACAACCATGACGATATGCATTCCTTCTTCGACGTACGTATACAATTTAATCGCTCTGATCTTTCCATACCACTCCGCAAATTGCATTTATCTCTATTCTTTCTTCTCTTTCGTTTTCGTTCTGTTGCTTGAAGGGTTTTTTTTTTTTTTTCATTTTAAGGAAATTCAAAATCCTTTCCTGACGTGTTTGCAGTATTGCCGATAAGACTATGCGAACTCAAGTCATATGTTGGTCTGAGATGAGACTAATCTGATTGTCACGTGGGAGGCTTCGGTATTTTAATAAGACGACGCCCCGTGGGATCCTTTCGACTATAATTACGATCATACCTTCGCGATTCATAATAATTTGTACAGATTTTACCCGTCCATGTTGCAGAGGCACCGCCAAGACGTGAGAGAGAAAAGGGGTAAACAGAGGGAGAGAGAGATAGATATGTGTGCATATATATATATATATATATATATATACATGATTACCTCATTAATTTCATGAAAAATATTCTGTGCACTATATATATATATATATATATATATATATATATATATATATATATATATATTCATTTATTATTTATTTATTTATTTATTTATTTATATTACAACATAGATGGATATTGCTCTACACATATATTTTGTTCATGGTTTAGGACGCAATACATTGTATTTGATACACGCGTTGCAAAACAGTCTGATGGGCGATGCTTACTACTATATAACGACACACCTTGTGTGTATGATTATTGATTTGCTATAATAGGGTGACCGCATGGCATCGCATCACCGTCTGATGTAAGCTAGTGCCGTTCATTTTCTATTTTGACGAGGTCGACTGCGATAGCTACAAGGATAGTGCATCGAGTTCCCAAAGCTGGAATGATAAAGAGCACTCGACCTCATAAATAGTCAAATAACATTTTTATTATCATTCTGAGTACTTCTTAGCAAGAACAAGACGCTCTTTGTGGAGACATGACTGTGCATAACTGCGTTGGCAAACAATCGGCGAAACCCCGACGCTTTTGACCGATTAAATGTCGAAACCAGATGTTGATAATTTTGATTATTGCCATGGCAACTGTACCCTTACGATCCTAATCAATGCAAAGAGCACCCACGACTCTTTGCCACTTGGTGAAAGTCTGAAATCGACAGTCAGCTCGACGCCAACTTGGGGGAAAAAAAGGCACTTTCAAAGGCTGCTTAAACTCTCCTTAGATTTCGACATAGATGGAAATTTTGATTCAGTGAGTAGTTTTCAAATCCCTTCAAATCCATCGTTAGTACCGATGAAAAACTACAGGATTATTGACACCTTCCTGTTTGAAATTCACCATATCAATGCACCTGAAAACGCCGCTCATCAGCGCCCTGCAAGGCTGTCAAATCTTTACACAAAGACGGATTGATGAACTTCTCAAACGAAATTTATCTTTCATTTCAGTCATTGTATTATTTCTGGTTAAAAAAAAACAAGATCACATGAATTGCTTATCACAAAGATTCTTGGTTCTCGTAGAACACCGTACAAAAAAAAAACACAAAAAACTGCCAGCTTGTCCTTTGTGTTATCAGCATCGATTCTGGTGTAATCTCCTCAGAAAATGAACCGCTCGCTCTCATCAGTCACCTCTCCATCCCAAAGATATTACGAATTATGAAATATGAAAAAGTGGCGAAAGAGAGGGAAGACATTTGGACGTTAAGGTACCACTTTACAGCACGCAGTACTTCTCTTCAAGGAATCTTTGTCTGCCATACAGAGATCGGGTAGAGCCAGAACTGTTATGATGTCTTGCGGACTGGAAATCCCTGGCAATCAGCGCGGAAAGATCGCTGAAACATCACGTTTTCCGGAAACTGTCTCTCACCACCCCCCCCCCCCCCCCCCCCCGCGGTACGATTGTGACCATTATACTCTTTTACCCAACTTTGATGTTTCTTTTAATAAAATGCCCCCACGACTGACTTCTCTTAACCCTGGAGACACAGCAGGCCATGGCTATTTGCATTTCGAGAGCTTCCAATATAGAGAATGATGAATGTGAGACAATATATTGTCTGAAAAGATGAACTTGTAAACTTGAAGAAGTAGCAACGGTACCAAATAATGTAACACATCACGTCATGCTTTTAATGGAGATTAACCACCTTTCACTGTGTAACATGACTTTCAGGTGACGTGTATTGATGTGTACAGTCTACTTGGAACGCCGTGCTAACATTGCCAACAAAACTTTCTTGTGAAAAGATAAAATATAATATATTTTATGATAGTTATGCGATACGCCTCTTATTAACGGCACCTGATAATTTTTGCAATCAACTGCATGCCCGTATGTATAGTTCGATTCTATTTCTCTTTTAAACAGTTTAGATTCGTTTAATACAGTTACACAGGATTCAATATTTCACGTTTGAATTCTTAAATCACATTAAAACTGTGGATGTCGTGCAACATTCCCCCACTCACTTTCTGCGATCACTAGCAGACAGAGAACACCAACAACACAGATCGCGCAAAGTTAACTTGATTTTATTTCACGCATATTTCTATACAGGAATAGTAGAACTTGCCTAATGCTTTGAGGGAACAATGATCATGACAATTGGGTGTTTTAGTTAACTGAAGCTAATTTTAGACAAATCATTTACTTGTCCAGTGCGCATGCGCATGCGCATTTTGTTTGTTTGGTGTTTTTTTTTTTTTTTTTTGTGTGTGTGTGTGTGTGTGTGTACATTCCCAATACTATTTACCCACGTAACCAGCTGCTCCGGCATTTCCCGGTAAAACTCCTCACATATACATTTTCTGCATATACATGCATGTGGTAAAAAAAACAAACAAACAAACAAACAAACCAGTGACAATGACAGGGATATTTGTCCTTAGTTGAAGTCTTATATCGGTTAACTTGGCAAATGAGGCACTGCATGGCAATATGGTTGGAACAAAAGTGGGCAAAACACAAGGACAATCTCTTACGGCGGTATCTACGTCACAATGAGCTCCGATCAATCAGTTCCGAGCCAGTACGAGTGGAATTTGTCGACTGATGGATACCATTTTCATCCTGCTCACTTTCAGTGACTCACAAAATGTGAGCGATCAAAAAAAAAAGCAACACCTTGACTGCTTTGATATTTTGAAAGGTTCTGTTCATTCATCAAAATGAGTTTTGTTTGTTTTACTATCTAACAATAATAAAGGCAATTAAGTCTCTTATGAACAGAAATATGAACGGCTGAGTAAGTTTTTCTCAACCAGCATGAACACCAACACGTCTTTTTATTTTGCTTTTACGATGCCGAACATCGATGACGCTCGTTGAAAAAAAAAAAATTGTTAAGGCAGTTACGTCTCCGTTCAGCAACACGTGATCAATGTCCGTGACGCAATTCTATATCGGAGCTAGATCACAAAAGATGAATACAACAACACCAACAACAAGAAATACCAGGTGGTCTGAACAACAATTACTATGTTCTGACCCGTAAACTAAATTCAGATACCGCTTTTCCCTTCTGCCTAGGCAAGGCGCTTTCGTTTTCTGTTATATTCAAACCAAGGCGGAATTGACTTAATAAACATCGCTCAAACGTATTCTTTTTTTTTCTTTTTTTTGGTCTCTCACAAATCACTGGACCGACTTTGTCTACTAGCACCTAATCAAGCAGCGCTGTTTGATATTTCCGGTTCGCCGTGTCCCAACCTTCGGCCATTACTGTCGTCACTATCGTCGCATGCCATGGAGGAGGGTTTTTATGGTTGAAAGCGAGGCTTTTTAATAATCATCAAATCAGACTCAGTTCATAATCTCGCGAGCCAAGCCTCGATGACTTTCATCTGGCTCTAACGGAGAAAGCTTGAGCGGGGACTTAACTAAGGTGAATGACGTTATATACTATATCATTATCAGGAGACGAAATCGCATTTACATATCGTGAAATTCATTACAGCATGAAGACGGACGGATACCCCATGCAGGTATTTCACATTATCTCACCCTGATTTTACGGCGGTTCTTCAATGACCTGATTAATTTGGAACTCAGTATGTTAAAAGGTCAAGACAAACGCGCAAAACAAAACTCTGCGGTCCTTAATGCACGGAAATGACACTAATGAAAAAAACTGTGCCATTCAAATTGTACTTTTACTTGTTTGTCTGTTCGCATGATGGCAGACACAACGATTTTAACCCCTTTTAACCTTGGTAGAGGTTGACCCTGTCCTTAACTCAATCTATCTTCCCTTATTATTGGTATGCTGATTTGTTTGTTTGTTTGTTTGCTTGCTTGCTTATTTACTTGTTTGTGTGGACTAGAATATTTTTGTCCAGAATATTAAACAACAAATCTGACAAACATGCTCATAAAAGGAGAATGGCCTGATGGAAGTTTTTTTTTTTTTTTGTATTCTCTGTACATTGATCAAAGTGTAAGCAACCTTCTTTTGAAATGTTTTTTCTCGGAATAGAAAGTGTAAAATCTCTACGAATCATAATTCTTGGGATCAAGCTGACACATTTTAAGGCGCTCCAATGTAAAGTAATCACTTTCGCTCCAGGTTTGTGTTCAATCACACTAAAAAGTTGCTGTTTCCAAGGGGGGGGGGGGGGATGGGACGATTGGCAAGGTCCAAAGGTTAATCGTTGGATTTCGGACTCGGTTGGGAGCGTTTCTGCTCGAGTCAACAAAACGGGTGTCGATCTAATTTCCCCGCTAGGTTCCTTCTTCAGCCCTAAATGGATACGCAAAGCGGAGTGATTGCGACAGATGTCGGGCCAGAGATTTTCCAGGGAAGACAAAAAGAGGAGGAAAAAAGCACGGCGCAAAGATGCGTATCCCGGTTCAATCGAAGTAAAAAGTGCAGTATGCAAAATAATTCTAGACTTGAAGTCTGGCTTTTATGACTATCGACTCTTCTGCGAAGGAACATCGCGTTATCATCCAGAAATCGACTGCAAATTTCACTTCACACCTTCTTTTTCCTCTATTTTGTTTTTCTCTATTGCAGATGAAAAAAAAAAAGGTCAAAGTGTTTTCAATAATGTGTTTAACATGTTTGGCCCTCTCAAAAGAGGTTCGTGAGTTTTTATTAGATCTTTATACAGATTTTAGATAGTGACGTCATCACAGATAGAATAATCGGCAAATGAACAATGTTGAATGTTATGTTTATACATTATGCAAGTTAGCTAAATTGAATTCTTCGACCAACTGTCGTCATTAATAGCGTCCATGTTACGATCACGGAAGTAAAAGAGACTTATGTACAATCTATCAAGAATTGAATCATTCGACCACGTAGGCCAACTCATAAAGATATCTTGCACATAAAAAATATTTTTTGTTCTTGATTTCATTTGCATCAAATTGGAATAAATCCCAGCAGCTTATGCTTCATCTATCTATCTGATTTCTTCAAAAGTTCTTCTTTTTTTCCAGCAGGGCTGTTTTGATTGTGCTGATTATGCTTTCAGGATGTTCTTGTCGAAATATCCCGGGACAGAAGGTCGCAGAGGGCACACAAACTTTTTTCCTTGTGTGTGTTTATCCTCTTTGCAAATTGTCAGATCCACTGCTAATAACGCAAAATGGAACATTTAATTCCCCGAGAGTACTTGTCATTACAGGAATCTTTCAGATAAGGCCGTAGTATCTTCCCAGATGGGATGCCGTACGCTGGTCTTGATGACCTTACCGACCTATTCTTGCTTGGAGGTGGATTCGGATTACTCGGGGTTATTTTCCGGTCATTTCAGTTAAAATCTCCGCGGAGTTTTGGAAGAGTTACACGACATTTACATAACACTACAATAACAGGTTGACATCCTATCGGTTTGAGCGGCGTAAAAGAATACACAAACATTAACTAACTAACCTTCGAATAGAATCTTCAGCTTTAATTAGGAACACACTTGAAATAGGACTATTTTTATCGTTACAGCTAGAAGGTCTGTTTCCTAACTAATCGTCCAAATCTACAGCGGGAATATTGATATTCACAAATTTGTTATCACCGCTTGTTTTATCTTTCAGCACACTTTCTACAATTTAGGGAGTGGAAAACAGCTATATGTATAACATTATCATTTACACACAATTTGAAAGCGCTGAAGCCCGCTGCGGACCAGCGAGATGTCATGCTTACATTGTTATTATCACTGATTTCTCCTCTTTCAGCACAGAGTTCTGTAGAGTTATCTTCTTCTTTAAAGGGATGATACACTTTTGCTTTACATGAGGATTCAAAGTTGAATTTTTGTGAGATGATTAGAAACCACTTATATGAAATATCAATGATCATCATCCAAGAGCTATATTTAAAGTTTATTTGATGAAAATCAGTTTTTAAATGGCTGAGATATCCAAAAGCAAAGTAAAACAGAGGGATCCTAATAAAAAAAAGTAAGCATGTTTCAACACAAATAGCAGACGGACTCTGCAATTTTCTTATATAAGATAATTATAGCCTTATTGACGCAGCATGTAAACACAGAACATTATGTAAATACATTGCGTGTGTTTTTGTGTGCACAATATATGCATGATTATGCAGTTGTGAGCTTATTAAGTCTAAGCAGGTAGATAATATTGATGATAATTCTGTATGCATTGTTGCCAACAAAAATGGAACAATCCAGAGGTGTATTGCTGTTATGCAAACGGATAAAGCTTTGAGTGGTTTTTGAACAGCCCCTTTAAATCAATTCTCACCGGCCCACTGTGTGAACGGGAAATTGGTTTATCACTGAGCAATTTGCTATTTTTGGCGTGGAGGGACTTTAATTATGTATACGGTGGCCATAGGTGTAGGAACAATTTTTGTTTGGCAAGGGGAATATATATATATATTTTCTAATGATACATTGAATTTGTTTTGGAAATCTTCTCAGTATGAGAAAAAGAGGGATGCAGAGACATAGGAGTTCACGTATCAATTTGTGAACATTCGTATCAAGACTTCATTAAATAGTCCAGCTTCCTAGGTTTCATTTAAATTGATCACTTACTTTATATCATAAACTAATTATAGATCCACTTTTTTTTGTTTTTGTATGTGCTTAAATTTCAATATTGCAAACGGAATGATACAAATAAGAAAAGGCTTCTTTCACAATGTCAATGCAGAAATATCTTTTATAGGCTATTTTGAAATATTTGAATTGTCTTTGGGTATACTGCCGCAACAAACACACACACACACACCCACACACACACACACACACACACACACACACATGTATATATATATATATATATATATATATATATATAGTTCTTTGTTTTGCTTTTTATATATGAGTTTTATTTTCATTTCCCTTCATTTATGTTGTGTTTTATCCGCACGGACCCGGGGAAGAACAGTCCCCGGACTGAAGTATGTGCCGTGCTTAAAGGAATGAAATGATATGAAACATAAATATGTATATATATTATATATATATATATATATATATATATATATATATATATATATTATATTATATATATATATATATATATATATATATATATACTCCGAATTACAAAGACGACACACAAGTGACACATCTTGACCAACTGCCTTCAATTCTATGTTTAAAAGATAGTTTCTTCGAGTATAGTCACAATTTTGTTTTGTCCACAATTTATTATGCTCTGTATGGTAGACAACATGGACCGAATATGAGCTTTCTATTTAAACCGATTTACTCCCAATATATGTTTATCATTACAATTATAACTGACAAAGAAGTTAATCTAAGCCACTGTTAAAAGGTAATTCCCTAACCCCGCCCCTGTCCGCATGACTATGTTCATATCTACGGTAGATAGCACCGTATGGCGCCTCGGGGCGTTCAACACACGTTCGTTCACAGCCCGCTGCATGAACTCGCATTATAGGTCTGGCAGAGATAGAACCCAGTGCTGGAGTACACGAGGTGACAAGGCGTGAATACGAGACGTGTTTCATCTTAAATGGGATAATAGATTGTTTCCGACAAATTGTTGTTACAGGAGTTCTCAGGGGACACGAGCCTTCACATGGAGGCATTTGTCTTGATTTTACAGCTGACATGAAAACAGTATATGTTGCGTCTGATTATGCTAGGGTATTAATGTGCTCAAAGTGTATTTAAAATGTTATTTTTCATTTTCAAATATAGTATCATTTTCCAGGTTGAAAAAAAAAATGTCTAAGTATGCTTTCAGTCCTATACCGAAAGAAAATATTTGAATTCGGTAAAATTTCTGGAACAATCGAAGCCTATACTGCCATTCGAATCAACCAGCATGTAGATTTCGAGTTTGCTTACATGACTCAATACAATAAGATTTAGTTTGCATGTACAGTGGACCCATTAGTAAACTGATGCCACAAACGTGACGGGACTCTCCTTGCCAAAGAAAATTACTTTTCGTTTGAGGAGGGAAGAAAAAAAATGCTGTATTTACCTCATTATGCACCTGCGAACGGAAACGGAACATGCCATCCCCCCTCGGGAGAAGATATGACGCCAAAGCTGCCGATGAGTTGAGGATGTTGAGGGTGGGGGGAGGGGGTGTTGAGAGGAAGAAGGTGGATGAGAGGGGATGGGGTGATGTTACGGAGAGACCTCGGCAGTACAGTAATATAGTCAAAGTTTGGAGGCGGCAATCCTCCAAGTCCCACCCCACGCTTACCCCTCCTTCTCCTCATCGTCATCCGTCCTCCAGCGATGTGTGTACTGTTATTATGTGAAATGGCCTGTGGTAAGCCGCTCCACAGCTTCACTCATACTATACTCTCAACAAGGCATGAGGGGAGGGGGAATCGCATAATCTATCCACCTTGCTCCAACAGGACTGGCATGATGTCAGTCTGATCTAAATGGATATGCTTCTGGTAGGAGCGTGCTGTACAAAATTGACACAATGTTGTCACATGAAAAAGTGAATCAGTATGAATACAGTACTTTATGATATACGAGAGGTCAAAGGACCTACATCTGCCTCATAATATGAGATGGAGAGATAAATAGTATTGATAATGATGATGCATTTATATAACTCATTTTCCATTTACATCTTCAAATGCGCTTTACAATATGTACAATGGAATTAATAATCAAACAAGTGAGTTTTTAGATGCTTTTTGAGGATGTTGAAGGATTTCTGGTTGTCGAAAGTTTGGGGTAGTTGATTTCACAGCAAATACAGGGATTAGGTGAGACCTAGATGTACAGAGTCAGATCCAGAGAGTGATGCAGAATGGAGGTGGAATTGGAAAACAGTAGCAAGAAAACCCGGCATAAACAAAGATAAGAAACGTGTTGTTTGTCCAAGAAAGCCACGAGTTAAGGAAACAAATCCCCGTCTCAATTTCAGAAATATCTTCCTCATCTTCCAGGTATAAGCCTAATGCACCGCTCCTATACGCCCACCTGTGAAAACAAAAGATGTTTATTTTCATCTTCAGCACTTGTTCAGCTGGATATTTCACAGGAGTTGTGATGGGCTTGCTTTATCTGTATCATTACAACTGATATTCTTGTAGAAGCAAGAAACAAATGCAAGATAAAAAAAATAATACCCTGATATATGTACTAGTTGTGGGCGAATCTTCAAGAGAAACACACACGTTTTGCACCCATAAACGTATATATACCGCTGTAGCTTTTTGAAAATTTCTTTTGATGAAAATGGAAAACATAAAGATTCACTACTTTCTGTTCTATCAAATACATTTGTTAGAAATTTATTAGCAAGGAACACAAACTAACAGACACACTCACACACACACACACACACACACACACATACACCGGGAGGCACACGCATAAACACAACCCGCTTGTTGTGCATTGCGGAATATCAACGACAGAGTCCTTATAAGGTGCCTTTAATAAATCACTAGGCACGAGTCCATTGTGTGAAGGGGAAATTGACAAATCAACCAACGTTCCTTGTCTGTGTGGAACGCTATTTTTGTCGCTGTTGTTGCTGTTTGTGTTTATCACGAAATGAAATAAACGTCATCAATGGTTGTCATGGACGGATGTGGAGGACCGGACACACTGTTTTGCTTTATCTTTTTGACACACTGTTTTGCTTTATCTATATGAAACACTCCAAACCAAGAACAGTTTTTAATGAATCGATTAGATGAGTCAAATTTTGATGTTTATTAAAAAAAAAACAGAAAGACGGTATTTATGTTTTAAGTGAAACTTACTAACGCGTCCTATAATCAAATGAGTGAAAAAATGCTTATTCTTCATGATTTTTTCTTCTTTAAAAAACGTAGATGACCCATAAGGGTCATGGAGCGTATATTGCATAAACTTATCCAATACGCTGCATGACTATGAATAATTGCCGTGTACACATCCATAAAGGTTTGGTACGTTCACATGTATTTTGGTAATCTATAAAAGTTCTTTCACATCGATAGCTTTGCAATGTCACAATTTCTTTTTTATAAATATGAAGTAATTCTTCCTCAAGGTTAGTCTATCCAAGCACTTTTCTGAAAATATTCCCCCTCACCCTTAGATTACGAGAGGTTCACAGAGTTAGGAATGTTTTGTTTTCCGCTCAAAAACGGCAGTCCTGGTTATTGCGCGGTCGGCCGTTCAACGCCCGGATTATGGAGTTCGCTGTTCGTCACAGAACGCAGGAATCTCACGCTCGAACTACCGCGTCCTACTTTCGTGTGAGTGCGCTTGAAGAGATTTCTTCCCGCGCGCTCCATTGGCGATGCTTTAACCTGGCCGTGCACTCGGGCGGTTTATGCGCACGCGGTGGATTTGAATTTGCATGACTGATTTTAAATGCGATACGTATCGCATGATCCACGGCATGTTCCTTCAAATCAGATTTCCCGCCACGTGACATTCTACACTTGTTACTGCCAAGAGAACGTTTGGAAACCTATGCAGCAAGGAGCTCAATACTAGCAGTGTGCATTGCAATGTGGTATATACAGCGTAACTGCCATTTTCTGTCTGTTCAACAATGATTAATTCACCCCTCCCCCCCCCCCTAAAAAAAAGTACACTTGCTTGTTACCTTATAGCTGTTTTTGGTGTAAGAAATGGGTGCTGTTCATTATTCCGAAGGTTCGTTATTCCGAAGGTTCGTTATTTCGAAGGTTCGTTAATCCGAAACACACAAATTCCCTATACCTAGAGGTTCGTTAATCCGAAAATGAAAAAGGGTTCGTTAATCCGAACATTTGTGGCGTTAGGCCCTACTCCGAAGGTTCGCTATTCCGAAGGTTCGTTAATCCGAAAATGAAGTAGGGTTCGTTAATCCGAAGGCTCGTTGATCCGAAGTGATATAGGGTCCGTAACAAACCTCCGGAACAACGAGCTTTGTTTCATTTTCGGATTAACGAACCTTCGGAATAACGAATCTTCGGTATAACGAACCTTCGGAATAACGACCCTTCGGAGCAAAGAACCTTCGGAATAACGAACCTACGGAATAACGAGCTGTAACCGTAAGAAATATCTGTTCTCTGAGTAGGTCCTCCGAAGATTTACCAAGTTTCTTTGGAAAATGGGTACAAGACTATCAAATGATATTGTGTTGAGACAGTGAACACATCAACTCTTCAATAAGAAAGTACTAACAGACTAATATCGAAAACTTTTATCACGTGAACTATAGTGAACGTGAACGTGACTAGTAAGAGTGTATGATTTATAACATTGTGTATACGATTCAAAAATAACGATTCATAAATTAAAAAAAGATAAAAACAAGACGCTTAAATTCAAACTTTCGCTACAAACATGATGCAGAACTAAAATATTACCACTCAGGAACATTATTAATGTTTTGTAACCAAACAACCGATGTTTATTCTCAATAGATAGTATGGATATATTTTCAGATGTTTTATTTTCATACGGATAACGACGTGACACAGTTCAAGCCAAATCCGTCTTTTAGGGCCCTTATCTTTTATTTCACATTAAAATCGCTTTGACTATTTCTTTAAAATTCAAACCTCAACCTTCCACCCCTCTACTTTATATTCTTTACATTTATTTCTCTATCATTTGGCAATGAAAATAAATCCTTCATCATTATTATCATGACAATCACAATTAGCATCGTCAACAATATACCTCGTATCACATTAGCTTCTCCAAATACAACTTGATTTACCTGGTTGTTGTATTATTGATTGAAGTGAAAACAATCCACTTTTTTCGCTTCTGGGCATCGTCTTATATCACACGACAAGTGCTTTCTCCTCTGAAGAGGATATTGTGTCAACACAAAAATTATCATCGCTTGAACAATAAGAGCGAAATCTTGTAAACTTTGATGGTATCATCTTTCATGTCACTTGTGTGAGTGCGGTTTGTCTACAAAACATAGTTTTCGTTCCTTTTCTGAAACCCAATAGCTTCCGGTCGTCTGCCCAGTTCCCTTCTTTCATCCTAGTCATAAAAGCAGGCGCATGGACTACTGTTATCACATCTGGGCCCCGCAGGGGGTCGTGTAGAATCGTTATAGGGATAATACACACTACTCTCTTTCACACACAATTATCTCACAAGACGTTAACTTGGTATATCTTCAGTTCGATCCAAGTAGATAATAGGTCTTATATGGTGGAATTTCGTGACGAACAAAACGCCAGCGCTTTGCTGTAGAAAGGGGAAACATTTTGTTTAAAATACAAGAAACAATCCTCCCTGACACCCACCGGTTGCGGCCCCGACGAAAGCTGGCTAGAGTTTCACCGAATCGTGCTCCGGAGCAGATGAGACCCCCTGCGTTGGCTCCTGATGCACAGCGGATAAAGGCCAGAGGTTGGACGGGGTACAATCGATGCCTCCAGGCCCCGCGGGGGCGGTCGGTGTGTCGAGGGGAAAGACCGAGGTAGCTTCATGACAACATGTCATGTGATTTATGTAATAGATGACATACCCGGGAAAAGAACGGAAACCACAGAAGGAGAAATCCGTGGCCTGATTTAATTTACTTCACCTCTATTTGATAACTTCGCTTCAGGCGACCACTCTCTTGTATGGATGTACGATTTTTACTCAGTTTCAAATGTCTTGCTTGTTATAGTACACTTAGCACGTTCTGACTTTGAAGAAAAGTCTACCTGGTTCATGAGAGTTTAACCATCTTCTTCTTTTCTCACTCTTTTTGTTTGGGTAATAAAAATCGACAATTTCACTTTTTTTCTCGATTCACGTTTTTCTCCTTTTTTTTTTATTTCATTAGCTTATCGTTTCACAGAATAGATTCACATGTATGTGATCTTTTGTATCCTTTCTCTACATATAGGCCCTATATCCTCGAATTCCAGTTCTGTGAGAACCTAATGACTTTCCATACCATCGAATTATCGAGAAAAAAAAAATCAAAAACTTTGGCACTTACTTCCCCGGAGGAGCGTTTCTGTTTTTTCGTTAATGCCTTGTCATGATGCCCATCGCTATGAATACATGCATACTTACCCCAAGCACGCTTACCCCTAGAGGAATTTTCGCATTGGTTTTGCTAATGCTTCCCGGATGTAATGTCATAGGTTAAACAAAAACAAAAACTGACAAATCCGGTCAGGAAACGAAGGTGGACAGGAGGCTGTCCCTGAAATCATTAAAGCCAGCAGAGGGCCCGGGAGGTCACGCCGCGTCGAGTACCATCCCGTATCCGATTTCACGGCGACGCGCGAGGGTAAAAATCCTAAGCTGAACAGGCCAACGAAATGACCGGCGGATATTTTATCAGACGTGAAGAGTGTGGGAGTTTGTGGTGACGTCACGCTGGTGGGACGGCTGGTTAGTCAATAGTTTGCGGTGCATTGTACCAAGCCCCTTTCTCCGACCCCTCCCCCTTTCTTTCTCTCTTTCTTCTGGTTCTGTAATTCGGAAAGTGATATGACTCCGTTGAGCCTTTCTTGACATGATTTATTGTGATAGTGTTATGAAAGTGCAAGCTTCCCAGTGTGTATAAGATATTCATGATATTTGGTAGGCAAGCCGTGGTGAAGAGACTGTCGCGTTGCCCGTAAAAGCGGCACCTAGTTTCGCGGTTTTTCTTTTCACTTGTTCGTGAGTTGTGTCCTGTGGTGGCGCCTCGGTTGGCGTCGGCATTGGCTAGAACACCACACATAGTACGTTAAAAAAGTGGAAAGGTGACGTGGATCCATAGAGCCATTCGAGGTATGATTTATGGCGGATGTGCTATGAAAGTGCACTTCGTATAGTGTATGTAAGATATTCATGACGTTTCTTTAGGGACGGCGTCGTGAGTAGCATCTCACTTTTTGCGGGGAAGCAAATGGACGGATAAAGTGGCATCCAGTTCCCGGTATACTGTTTGATGCTATGCTAGAACACACAAACGTCAAGTGCAATCGCACACACACAAAACACACATACACACACACACACACACATTATATATATATATATATATATATATATATATCATATCCTTATCATTAAAAGTAATTTTACCGAAATGGAGTGAGAAAGACAGTCAGATGAATGCTTGAAGTACAAAAAACAACTACACATTTTCTTTGTATTTATCTTATTTCACAGAAAAACAGCAAATCTTTTCATACAAACGTTTCACTTTTTTACTAGCTTTACTCCCGGATTGGGCACCAAAAAAAAAAGGCCTTCTAATGAACTAAAAACGAAAAACCGTTCTCTGGCCTTCTTTGCTCTTTTCGGCATAAAGTTGCCCCAAAATTTCGGGGTGATTCAATAGCTAGGGTGGGATCAGGTCCCATATTCCATGTATTCTGTCAGAGTTCAAGGCTTCGCTGCCTTCAGCCCTCTTCTCTCTCTCTCTCTCTCTCTCTCTCTCTCTCTCTCCCTCTCTCTCTGCCTGCCGGAGTGTCCATGTAGGCCTTGGCGTCACCCATCTGAGAGTCTGCTTGATATGACCAGATGGCGATGGAGCAGACGACTTTAAGTAACTTTTTACGACGGGCTTTGACTCTTAAACTGGAAAAGAAAAAGGCGATGGCGCACGATTAACCCTCCGAATCCTAAAGGACTTCACCTACATAGGTTATAGCATGTGACACATATAGTTTAAGCATGAAATGTAGTAACACAGAAAAGGAAGGGGGTTTCTTTTTTTTTCAGGGCATCGCTTAGTCTTCAATGCGGAAAGTTAGTGGTATGCCGTGAAGAAAGTGATGAGGGATTTTGAGACAAAGCCGTGTCTGCTATCACAATCATGTTTGGTCTGTCCAATTTGTTGGGGTCATTACAGTTAAACACCAGCACTTTCAGTGACGTCAGCCATGTCTATACTAGTTTGTAAGTACTTAAATCGTTTTACCAGTATCAGAAGAAAAAAAAATGTGTGATGAAGATGAGGCAGCACTCTAATCTTCATGGGAAAGGCTGAGTACACCTTTCGGTGGGATGCTGCCGGGTGTCTGCCCGACTTCCGGTATATCGTAAAACATCGACGATCGTCTGTTTTTAGGCACAAATACATTCAGACGCCAGTAGAAAATGTCATGTTATGTTGAATTCATGTATTCGTGCATAAACATATGCATACATTCTAACACAGGCAAACATTAACAGACCAAACCAATTCAATCTCTTGCTTACGGGAGCCAGATCTACCATCATAATGTACGAAAGCTTTGGGAAGTTTTCATCTCTCGGCTGCAACATTTTCAGATACTTACTTTCTTCTCCTATTCCAATTGTCTTTCACCAATTTAAAGTTTTCGCGACAGCAGGAACAACAGTGACAATTGCATTAATTCTACGCGTGGGTGAGGGAGCCATTTTTTCTCTCTCTCCAAAGAGGGTAGAATAGCGATTTTAACGACTTAAAAACGTTTGGCTGCATCCATAGTAGACAGAGAAGCACCGAGTTCGGAAGAGTCGCTGCATGCACGCTCCTATGATGTATCACGCACCGATAGCAGCGACACGTGTGTCAACATCGAGTTTCGGCTACAAATACATTAATGGAATCGGTCAGGTGACATATCGATGTACATCAAGGTACATAAGAGCTGCGAGGAAGGAAACGGAGAAGGGAGAGATGCAGAGAGGAAGAGAAAGAAAAGGAAAGAGGGAGGACAGAGAGAAAGAAACTACGGAGAAAAGGTTTAGTGCCCAGAACGAGATAGTTTGAGAGTCGGTAGGAAAAAAACGGGAAATGAAAAACGCCCATGCCGTTGACCTTCTGGCCGTGTAAACCTGCATCACAGAAAATTAAAAGATAATGCAGAGCATATCCTCACAGTTGGTGATTCGCTCGTCCATGTTGGTCTAACTTCTTGGCATCGTTCTTCCATACTGCGTTTCTTAAACGAATTAAAAAAATAATCTGATCATAATGGATTATAGCACAAAAGGACAACGCTAGTAAAATAAATGACACAACAACTTCTTCAAGTACAAGACACTTTATCATCCGTTGTCTTTAAGTGGGTGCATTCCTGTTTGTTTATGTGTGCTTTTTTCACTTTGGTAAAAACACAGTAGGCTTACACATATAATTATCATTTTGTTTACTTTCAATTTATCAAAAATACCATTGTAATCATCATATATAAAGCAGAACGAACATATGTGTTCGTTCTGCTTTTCCAAATCAGGAACTATTTTGTGGTGTGGAGCTATTTGCATCACTCAACGTTTGCCAACACGGTATCGTACATGATGTGATTACATCTATTCATTATTTTTGTGCTTTTTTTTATCTTTTCCTCTGAATGCAGGAATTATCTTGGAAGATGCAACTCAAAAAGATCTGGAAATCATCGAGCTGGCGTTCGAACACATCAATAACGATAAAAGTATACTCCCCGACACAACGATAGAGCCGAGATGGGGTCGGATACCACGCTCCGATCCCTTTTCCGCCATTAAAACTGGTAAGACTCGTCAGTCTCTTTCGTTCATAGCAATACTAATGAGGACTTGCAGAGCTCCCTCTTTTATCTCTCTTACTATCACACACGTACCTATGTGAATAGGAAATGAATGTGGCAACATAGACTGTATAGTATATTCCACATACTAAGAATCTTGCTATAGGATTGGTCAAGAGCTGATCACGTGATAAAGCGTAGTTTTGCCCATCACATCACCTGAGAAGGAAAGTTCGTTACACTCTACGATGATAGTCATTTTGTTTCGCTGATCTCTTAGTCCACACAGTCCTAACGCGTGATATAACTTACAATTTTGAGTACGCGCGAAATGAAAGAGCGTTGCACTCACCGAACTAAAACATAGTTTTAACTATGTTTTAGTTCGGTGGTTGCACTGTGGTCTATCATTTGACCTGGGTCAAGTGATAGACCACAGTGCAACACATCTGTGAGTGCAACGCACTTTTACTTCAGTGCCACGCGCGGGGCGAGGAGCAAATTTTGTTGTTTTGTCATCTACGCGCATACGTCATAAAGTAAACTACGTAGCCTAAGCCCTGAGGATACCCTAAGACAGCTAAAACGGTTGCAGATGTGGAATAAAATGGGAATATTATAGGACCCTAGATGGGGAATATAAAGCAAATAATCAACTTTTAGTTTCAGGCAATGGGACAAACTATCACTTCCTCGGCGATCTGAATGTGTACGGTATCTTTCCTCAGCTGCGCTTCGGAAAGATAGCTACATCCAGATCGCCTCGGAAGTGATAGTTTGTCCCATCGCCTTCACCAACGTTGATTATTTGCTTATTGGCAATAAGGAAGAGTATTGCCCTGGGATTCAAAAGGTTGAAAGTCCTGCTAAAAAGAGCAGAGGTAGTGAGGAGGTGGTTTAATGTGATCTTAATGGATGGCAGAGGTTTAGTTGTGATGGGGCTTCAGGTTTCCAACTTCTTTATGAGATAATGAAAAATCTCTTAATCAAATTAATCTTAACTCAGTTCTCAGAGGAATTCAAAGTTTATTTGATGGAAATTGGTTTTGAAATGGCTGAGATATTACCAAAAACAAAGAGGTCTTAATGAATGTTAGGACCCGCCTTTTATTATGAATATTTATATATATATATATATCAGGCATTTCAAAACCGATTTTCATCGAATAAACATTTAATTCCCAGTAGAATTGTATGTTCTTTAATATTTCATGAGTGGTTTCTACTAATCTTGCACAAAGTTAATATCTGAATCCCCCATCTCAACAAAGACCATATCCATATCCCTTTAAGTTACTGCCACGAAAAAAAAAAATGCAATGAGCAGCAGGCATCGAATACCATGACGGGCGAAGGACGATTTTTCCTGCTTCAATTGAACGAGTCAAGTATCAATGAAAGTCATGAAAGTGAGGGAATTAAGTCCCATGTCACGTGACCAGAGATGGTAAACAAAAAAGTGCAGTTTCCCTTCCTTCCCTCCCCAACCCTACCATTGGAATCCGGGTTTGCCTATTGTGTGTACATGTGATTGTTTTTTCTTTCTTTATTATTATTGTTGTTCTTTTCTGTGTATTGTGGTTTCTTCTTTTTTTTTGAAAGGCAATTTATACGCAATTCAGGGCGCGATCGACCTTGACTGAACAGCATTGGAATGGACCGCGGGCGGGGGTGGGGGAATTCGAGTAGGAGTTCGAAAGAGGGGGAAAGGAAGGAGAGAAAGAAACGAATTTATTAGCAAAGCCAGATGATGCTTCTCCTTCTCAGCAACGGTCACACAGACCCCCCCCCCCCCCCCTTACTTCGGGTTCCCCTAACCTTGGGAGAAGACAACGGAGAGAGGAAAAAACACACAAACAATCAAACACACGAGCGCACGCATTCACACACACGCACACAAACACACACGCACACACACACACACATACACACACACACACACATTCACAAACACACACACACACACACCATCACCACCGCCACCAACAACAAATTCTTCCCTGGACCAGGACAATGTGCGAGGCGCCGCCGAAGGTGTTCGTGTACTTTTGATACCAGATTACGGAAAGAATTTCACTGCAGATTGCCCGCTCAGCGACTGCAGGGCCTATAGATAGGAGTAACACTTACCGTGAGAACACGGCAAAGCATGGGCAGGGAGCGAAGGGGTGTCTTTCTTACCATTCTATCATTATTATTTATCCCCCCCCCCTTTGTTTCTTATCATTGCATTTCCCTTCATCAGAAGTTGAGAAGAGACTCATTGTCGAAGGAACCGGAATCTGTTTGCTCCATAAGCTTTGCTAAATACATTAGGAGAAAAGATCTTTTCATCACATTATGCACTATCACATGCAAACATCTGTAAAATAAAATTATATTAAGAGGTGTTAAATGTACGATCATCACAATATATATATATTTATATATATATATATATCATAATGAAGAATGATAACTCGAACAAATATTGAAGAAGAGCAAAACGCATTTACAATCATGACTGTTGCATTTTAATTACGTGGTGCAGTGCGTTTATGACATTCCAAACCATGCAGCCAATCCGTGTGTCGAAGCTACCTTATTCTTCTCCACCTTACCCTTAGCGTGGTCACTTTGAGAGAGATGGAGAGGGGGTGGGAGTAGGGAGAAAAAGAGGTAGAGAGAGGGAATAAAACGAAAAAGGCAGGTTGGTGACGCAACGCACCGCCAAATTAAACTTTCGCACCGCAGATGCGCGAAACTGGCGTGTTCTCATTTCCCTTGAACTGTTATAGAACATGTTAGGTAACACTCCACTCTAGATTAATTTTGAGATATTGTGGTCGAAGACAGGTTAAATATTAAAAAAAAAGGGGGGAAGGGGCAATGAACGCTGGGGGGGGGGGACTCGTACACTGCGACCCATTTCCATTCTCCTCTTCTCTGTGTGAGATACCCTTGCCTTTGCAAATTTGCATCTAGTGTGAAGCGATGAAACTTGACCGTATTTCCATCCATGTCCACTGCAACCAACTCGTTTCTTTGTTCAATGGAATACCGCGAATAGGTAGGTCGATGCGAGAGGGCTTATCAGTTTGATCTCACGCAGATATAGCATGACGTGAGTGCATTATTGCGTCACTGCCCTGCGGCTTTGAATGAGATGAATTTTCATTCATCATTATATCATGAATATGATATACTCTACTTGAAGATTATTTTCGATTTCGATCCCTCCTTGAACAGTCTTCAATGGCATATCTAATTTACGGGAGTGTGTGTCTGTTTTGTTGATAAAAGGGCGTATGAGCTAGTGCCATAGTTAGCTACAAGTACGTCATATATTACAGTAACATCTGTTGTGAGGCAATTTGAAACCGCTGATTGACTTTCTATTTCAAGTAATGGTGATCATGGTGATGCATGGTATGCATGATTTTAGTACCTTAACATTTTCCATTATTATAAAAGAGAGCTAAAACGTTGTAACGAAGTGTTGTTGTTGTTGTTGTTTATGGGAGGAATTGGGGAAAATGTCATGCCTACTAATACGCTGTTCTCATTGTTTGAACGTTCTCTTGTCATTTTAAGGAACATCCGAATAACATCTATGACTCAAAAAGATGCATCAATATACACGACATTTTCACATTCAAATTCTAATGATAATAATGTTTTTGTTGTGTTCGACTTGTAAGACACTTTTTTCCCACTTTCAAACGCAGAATCCCCCACCGGTAGTGATTAATAAAGGTTAGGACAGTTCTGAGTAAACGTTACATGTGGTTAAGGAAGGGCTATCATGACTATTACGAGAATGTCGTAAATGAGAGGGAGAGAGAGTGAGAGGGAGAGAGAGAGGAGAGAGAGGAGGAGAGGAGATAGAAGGGCTGATAGAGAGAGTAGAAAGAAACGAATACCCAGCTCCCTTAACCTGACACGATGTCCATAACCAACTGTCAGCCAGAGGTTGGTGGTTGAAGCAGTACCATGAACTCTACCGAGTTTGCTTTCCCACCCCCCCCCCCCATTTTTTTACGACGATGGTTTATATCTGATTGCACCCGATGAAATCCCGCCAAGATTTACGCCCTCATTTGAACAGCGAAAAAAGGGCTCCTGACAACTCACCCCTCAAAGGGCATGCCGAGTATCAAAAGAATCGACCCTCTCTGATTTCGGCCGCTCTCTTTGTGTGCTTGTTTTCTCTTTCTCCCTCTCCCCATCTTTCTCTCCCTCTCTCTATCTCCATCTCTATCTCCCTCCCTCTTTTTCTCTCTCTCTCTTTCGCGCCATTTCCGGCGTCGGCATTAATCAACGTCCATTTAAGCGACTGCGCTTCCGGTCTACTTTGTCTGATACTGAAATTGTCGCCATCGATGTAGATCTTTGATGAAGCTGAACTCTTGGGGTTCCCGAAAAGAAGAGATATCGGTCCCGGTCAATAAGTAGGGGCGTACACAGGTAGCATAGCTCTGGGATATTTTATTTGCTTGTTTTCTTTCTTTCTTCTTATTATTTTTTATTTCATTTTTGTCTTACCGTGCGATTGTCAATATCAACGTGTAATATTCTTGAAGTTAACATCGTTTTCCCCTCTGGTTCTGCCGTTACTCCTTTTGCTTCTCGTGACCCGTATAACGTTACGAAAAGTCGGCTTTATATAACAAACTTGTCCTCATCTTTGATTGTCATGGGGTCCATAGTTCGGGTTATGTCCGTACGTGATTAAGCTCCTCTCGATAAAGCACATCGAAAGACCCCACCCCCCCCCCCCAAAAAAAAAAAAAAAAACTAGGCTGATTGGGCTTGGGAAAGGGGATTATCAAGGGACGGCGTCGTCGCACGCCGAGTGGCCACAGTTTTCGTCGACGTGTTCGTAAATTGATGGATGGCTCTTCTACTTCCATCACTTCACGCTCTTTGACATGATTTTCTCGTTGACACCGGATCTTTGCTTAGGCCTCACTCGGATCGCTGTCATGGCGGCTCGTGCTCGTAGACCGATCCGCCCACTCCTTATTTCCATAGTTCTACGACCTTTTCTCACTGTGGTATATGCAACTACATTACTTTCCCTCTTACTTCATCTTCCCTATCCCTTCCCCTCCCCGACTCCCCCCCCCCCCCAAAAAAAAAAAAGAAGAAGAAATATTCAGGAAAAGATAGATATAAGATAATTAATAACTATATCAGCAAACATGCAAAATCAACCAAAACGATAAATAAAACCAGACGAACCACCCAAGTAAAAAATAATCTTGAGCTGAATAAACGATCTTTTCTCGTTACTATTTCCGAATTCATGTATGATGAGATCAGGGTTTGCTTGGTTTTTTTTTTACTCTCTCTCTCTCTCTTTTCCATCAATGATTATGAGTAGATTGCGGCTAAGCTGCAATGTTAGATATGCAACGCACACGATTTTGAAATGTATATATATATATATATATATATATATATATATATATATATATGTGTATATATTTATTTATTTCAAAATCGTAACTTATTGGGTGAACTCATTGAGTAAACTTTTTTTATTCTCATTAGCATTACATTCATTATTCTTTCTGACTCTCAAATTGGTATTTGCAACTTTCATTCGCTATTAGATATAGAATCAGAATACTCTTGTGCTCTTCACGCTATCGTCCCGGACAAGACATAATTTTCACAGCAATGCAAGACACACTCATGTCTCTTTCAATATGTGGAACATTATTTTCTGTGTGGCGCCCCGGTCTTCTGTTCTTTATTCAATCAGATGTGATCAAGCCAGTATTTGAAATTCAGGTTCTGTCAATTGTGCAAGCAGTGTATTGACATGCCCTAATAGTGGTGTTTCCCCTTCCTCAAAACCCAAACGTTTTGCCGCGAAGTTAGTACAGAATAACGCTCATGTTGTTTCGGCGGTGTTGACACTACGAATTAGCCTCTTTCTGTCCGTCGAAGTTTTGCCCGCCTCGATCGGGGGCATGACTTTGTCGCGCGAGCCTCCTTAAGTCACCTTCAGACAGCATCATCGCAATATAAAGAGAGCTGCAAGCAATGTTTCGAATTCGTTATCAAATAGAGCAAAAGAGGATGTGAATACAAAATTGTTATATGAAAGGTCTCAGTCCTCCCGTTTGAAGAAATTAGTCGGACAGATACAATAAACTAGCGGCATTACCTTTCTGCATCTGTGTCCACGTTACAAGTTATCAATTGAGTACATATTTTCTATGTTTGCCGAGTTATTTGCAAAGCAGTTGTTATATTCATCCGTCCATCTTTTATATGACGAGACGGTTTGATGGCTATGATTATACTTCTGCTGCTGTCCTCACACGTAAAACATGAATACTTGTGCACCGCTAAACTGCTTCTTTACAATCATGATTGTTCGAACAACCGTGGATTAAAGTGGCGTTACAGTAGTCATACTAAATCCCGGCGTGCTGTTACAATCTGGATGTTATCGTCTCCAGTATGGAGTCATGGCTCAAGTTGGAAAACTGATGGTAATAGCCATGAAGCTATAGATCATCGAAGAGATCTGGAATGCGTCACTGTCGATTATGTTCATTTTCCCAACGACAGCTCTCCAACCTTCAGCCTGTCCTGTCACATTACTCTCGGTCTTCAGTCCCTTCACTGGTTACAAGTCGAAAAGCGCATCATCTTCAAAGTTCTCTTACTGGTCTATATACCACACAGTCCATGGATCCTTGCCACTCTACCTCCAGAGCTCCATACATTCATATCAACCCCCTCGTAGACTCCGTTCAGCTGGTACTTCACTCCTCCAGGTTCCTCGATCCTCTCACTCTTGGGGAGATCACAGCTTTTCCCACGCCGGTCATTCTCTCTGGAACAATCTTCCCCTTTTTCTTTGTCAGGCTTCCTCAACCAGTTCCTTTAAGCAACTCCTTAAAACAAATCTGTTTAATTCTTAATTGTGAATGAAGCATGATTGTTATAATTTGAGTTCTTTTGTATACACTATTGCATATTTCGCACATGATGGATTTTTTCTTATGTTCTTAGATTAATGTTGTTATGCATAGTAAAGCATTTTGTTTTTGTTTGTATTTCATTTGCTCTGATAAGTTATCGTATTTGAATATTGTATGGTTGTATTATGTACTGTTCGCCATGAGCATCATTCTTGATGGACTTCAGCGCATTATAAGAGGCCACTATTATTATTATTATTGTTAAACTATGTTATTATTGTTTAGCTATCCTCGACGCGAACGTTAAATCAACGCAGCCTCGCCTCCCGGGCTGCACAATGGAAACAGCTGTCTCGCGCATGTGCAGAACACCATGGCTTGCCTATTAGCGTTGTCTTGAATAGCGTTTTCGACGCAGATCTAAAGCTCGCTATTAGCAGGATGGGCGAAGGCATTCTTGTCTGTATTTTCGTATCTTGGCAATCAACGATTCCATAAGATGAACGTATAATGAACGTGAGGACTAGTCTTGACGAAGTCTTTAAGGTGTAATTTTGAAGATTTTTATCTGTATTATTTTGTATTAACGTAAATCATTACCCCGTTGCTTACCTTCGACAATACTCAAACGTCTCAACACAGAACACAGGCATGAAAACATACACACACAGCAAATAATTTGAGGCAGCTAAATTCCTCGCTGATTCTCTTTCCGCTGTTCCCGTCTGAGTGTTGCTTGGCAGGGTGAGTGAATTATCTCCGTGAATCAGCGGATCTGATTGAATGAGCGATAGTCCATGTAAATTGAGACCACTCGTATGTAGCCTGGAGAGCGGCGCGACTGTACCGAGTGTGAAAGTGGTGCATGTCGGGATAGCAACCACTTTGACTAAGTTTTACCCTACTCTTAAAGGTCCTGTTTACCATTGGGAGCAGTGATTTAAAAAAAAATGTTCGAGATGCATGTGATTTGATGCATATGTGTGTATAGGTCAGTTGTACCACAAAACATCCTACCATATAAAAATTTCGCAATAAAACCTAAAATATAAGGAGATATCACACGATTTTTCTCAATAAACCACAACTGTAGACGGCTTCGTCTAGACACATTTTTATTGTGACTTTTGTTCACATTTTGTATATTCAACAATACTTAACATTGATGATCCTGATTTTTTTTTTTGACATTGGTTGTTTCTATCCCTAACGTACATAACTATTTTCCTTTATACTCGCCCAATATCCTCAAGTTGAAATGGCTTAGATAATATATGTGAATCTTAGTTGATTTTTTTAATAACCAATAGGACCAATGTTTTCTGATTTAGAAAAGATCTGACTCATGTCATTAACTCTGGGGCCAAAAAGCCGAGCATCCTTTGTTCGAGTTGCACAAACACTGAGTACCATTTCAACTCAGATCAAATTAGCGAATGCTTTCACTTCACAGCAAGCCAAAGTGTGACCATGGATCTGCAAGGTATAAGACTAGATACAGAACGAGTTGTGAGGAGGAGAACCGCTTCAAATGGCAATCATGATGTAAAACCGGGGCAAAGTTGAACGTACTACCCTTAACACTGGCACGACATCGTATCAAATACCATCTTTCCCTGAGTAAGGGACACACGATTGTTAAAAAGAGAAATCATTTCACCCTCTTGTTGGAAATCAAGACTGGAATTGATACTTAAAACCCCTTAGAGCTTCAAAACTGTATGTCTTTTTTTTTAAACACTGTTTTTTGTGCAGTCTTTGTGGCATGAGTTACAATCGTTAAGGATATGTTTTCTCTCAAAATACCACATCGATCTGGTTTCCTCCTCAATCACGAGTTCATTTCAAATAGGAGGGATTTCAGCTAAAGCGTCCGCAATCCCGGAAACTCGGCTCATTCGTACCGCTATTGTACGCGCTGTGCTCCCGAAAATGATCGCTTCTTGGCCTTCTGACGAAGAGCATGAAATATCGGCGTATCATCATTATGGGTAGCTTATGTATACCGTTCACGGGAGTTCGCCGCAAAATTTAGGACTGAAAATGTGTTGTTTTTCCCAAGAGGTACTCTCTTGACCCAGGTATTTAATTGTACTTTCATCATGTGCTGAATTTACCAGCTTGCGGACTCTAATTTGATTGTTCTTTAATTATTCCGCGTGCTACCTTGCCTTAATCATTTTCATCTTTGTCGTATAGTCAGTGTCGGACTAAACTCAATTTCTCTAAAAAGCGATAAATTGCATCTCAAGAGTGTTGCCGTAACTAGATTATGACAACCAACTAGATTATAACAACCAAACTTCATGTCATCAAAATTCTGTTGCACTCAATGTCTTTCATGTGTTCATTAAAATCTTTCATGATCTGTTTGTTTTACGATGCCATGGGTACAAGATTAGCAATTTATAACAGAATAGAAATGTATTCTAAATGGCAAGAAGCAGCAGGTACCCAATATGCGATTTACAATAAACAGAATAAACTAGGAGCGTGCTGTCTGCACTCTTAAAATTCACTAAACTTATGATATTTGTTCGGCTCTTCTTCTTGCCTGCCCGTTGATTACTCTCCCATTTTAGTTCAGTGTTGTGACCGAGCTAGATTTATCTCACAAAACATATTTTGAATGTAATTTGTGGTGAATGGACGTACGTTTCAAGTCTTATACTCTATATGAATTGAAAGAAAAAAATCTCTCAAAATCAAAAATCAAAACTGCAGTCAGGTGTCGATATAAATAATCATGAAGCAAAATCCTTGATAATGTTCATTTTCTCTTCTTGTACATTCGTAAAACAAATGGTTCAAAGACATCTTTGTTTCTCTGTTTCTTTCCTTTTTGCGTCAAATATTCAATTTAAAGCAATGTCAATAATATACCTCGTAATCGAATCTCACTCAATTTGTCTAGAGATTAGTGGATACATTCATAGAGGCAGCAGGTATACCAGCACCAATGTGTCTAAAGAGAGTGATATAATGCATTCCACAGCCTGGCACGGATGTTATACGTGTATAAAGACAATGGCTAGACCAAAGTCACATGGTACCCTCCACCTAAATCTGTAATAATGTTTCGCTCCATGGTGTGCAGTCCTAAGTGAATTTTCCGATTTCTCGTCATTTTTTTCCCTCAATTCTCTAGCATCATTACATTGATGTGTTCTAATCAGACCCATCTCACATCGGCAGGCGTGTATTTTGAGTGTGCCGAGACTGTGTGCATTCGTACGTTGAACGTTGCTCATAAAGACATGTGTGTGTATGTGTGTGTGTGTGTGTATTGTATGTACGTGTCTGCAAATGGACTGAGAAAAGCCATATAATTGGATTTTATTTCCGATCTTGGTCACCTGAGAATTGCTTGCGACCTTTAATTCCAACACCTTGGCGATTTGGCGCGCTTTTGGTGATCGTCTGCTCAGCACTCCGGCTGTTATTTCAGCTACTTATCAAGATTGAACTTGGGATGGCTTGATCGTCCGCCACGAAAAAAACTTCGACCCTGAGACAAATTTATTCGAGGCACACACATCCCGCGCTGCTAAGTACAGTCTCTGATCGGTGGCTTGCAAGCAGTTCTGTATTATTAGTACAAAAGAAAATCAAGCAAAGTCATTTCTTGGTTGTTATGCGCAAAGACAAAGGAGCTATTGCAACTGATTGACAAATTGCCCTACATCGACGTAAATAAGCACTGAATTGATCAG
Organism: Diadema setosum; assembly: GCA_033980235.1. Taxonomy (NCBI): domain Eukaryota; kingdom Metazoa; phylum Echinodermata; class Echinoidea; order Diadematoida; family Diadematidae; genus Diadema; species Diadema setosum. Next base: position 4,986,691 of record CM067062.1, on the reverse strand, counting down.
TGTTTTAGTAGTATAGCCATGATAAAAAATCATGGGCGTACATACTCGGGCAGGATTCGAACCTATGACCTCCTGATCACCGGACAGGCGTTATCTCCACTAGACCACCGAGCTTTCGACATCTCGACGGAAGAACTTCATGAATTTGAAAGGAACTATTGATTAGCAAACGAATCAGATGAGAGAGAAATGAAAGAAATTGCACAAGAATCGTCGAAAGCAAGTAAAAATGACACCTAGATTTATCATGTCTTCATATTTTTCTAATGCCTTAATGACATATCCAGTGGATACCTCAAGCTGATGTTTTTTTATGCATATCTAGGGAGAAGATGAACAGGGGTGAGAGATGATGAAGGAGGTGAGAGGGATGGGAAAGACAAGGACGGAAGAACAGAGATCGTGACTAAAACAAAGAGGGGAAGAAAAGACACAGGAGGGAGGAAAGGGGAAGGAAAGAAAGAGAGAAAGAGAGATCACGTCATGAAACGGATGTACACAGAACGATGGCGATTTTAGTCACTTTGAATCTCAGAGATAAAATTGAAATCACTCCTTGTTTACTTTCCCTCAGCACGAAAGCTGCATACGTGACCCAGGAAACTGAAAATTGTCTAGCACTGCTTACAGTATTGTCGTTTGAGACACAGTCATGTGCATATATATATATTTGTTCTAGGGAATCTTAAGATTATATGGCTCTTCAACTGCTTGGGTGCAGGAAAATGGTGTGGGTTGAAGTTCACTCTTTAATCTGACTCTTTGATTTAAATGCAGCCATCCAGTTTCACAGTGCAGTATACTTTCTCTTGACCTTTTGGACTTTCATTTTTCCAATCCTTTTTTTTTTTTCGAAACCGAAGTTGTGAAAATTGGACACAACTTTCCCAGTACACGTGACCTATTCATGACGCAAATAGCGAGAGCCCAAATAGTCAGGTTTATTTGGCGGGGGAGAGAGAGAGAGAGAGAGGGAGGAAGAGAAAGGGGCGAGTGAGAGAGATTCAGCCTAAAGGGAGAGAAGAGAAGAATAGCTGTACAATGTAGACTTAATCAAGGTATCGCCCAGGTAACCTATATCATCGTTATTGACATTTTGCGCTACATCGAAAAACGCATCCGAGGAGATTGCCGAAGGACAATACAAATCGGTTTTGTTTGTTTGGCATGGTTTATTGGCTAGCATTTTGTTACCTCACCCAACAGGTTTCACGAGTGGTTGGGGGAAGGCGAGATGAATTAATTATTCTTTGCAGTAGTTATCTCAAACCTATCCGCGAAGACACGCAAGAAAGATAATCACGCGGAAGGTATACATATTCTTTTTCAAAAGTTACACGTCATGGATAGCGAAAAGAAAATACCTAAACAATTTAAATTGTTCATCTGAATTCACAACGAAACTCCTGGTTACCTATAATCTAGACAAAGTATATGACAGTGAGAGCTATGGCTGGGGTAACTAGAACTCTGGAAGAAAAGACAAGAGAAGCCGACAAAGGCGAAAAAAGTGCCAAAGTGAAAAGCGGAACCTGTGATCATCGGAAAAATAATTGAATTTTGTTACCGGAGACAGCCTTGCCGAAAGTCTACTCTAGCTCGATGGCCAGATGTGGTTGTCCTGTACTTGTGTGTCCGAATAGACGGGGATCTGTTACACCCACTGATAAAGCGCAGAGGTGTGAGGTGTGACATCGTCACCGATGCGTCCGCCCCAGTGTCCGAGCGAGAGTCGATCTAGGAGTCGCCGTTCCTGTCCACCTCAAAGTAGCGCGTGGTAAAGGCATGTCACAATCAGAATCCTCCGATAGCACAGAATCCTCCGCCTTGTAGGTGAAGAAAAAAGAAAAATTGGTATCGCACCCTCATCATGCGCATTGTTCAAAAAACCTTCCCTTTATTCATTGCCAAGGCTACCGACATGGATGAGATATTTGAGGTGATGATAATGATGACCCTGAACATTGTACTCTATGTTCCTTTACTCAACTTGACCTTTACGGGATCGATGTAAATGTCAGACCGATCGATCAACATGGAACGGCTCCCGAGTCATTATGAAGGCGCTATTTTCAAGATAAACAATAAGGATATGATATACGCAGTACGGGGAGGAAATTTGTAATCTACTGAGGTTTTTGATGGGTAGTAAACTGTACCATCATTCGTACGAGATCGGTGGTTTAGTGGAAAAGGCTGTATAGACCCTAAACATGAAATCCTAAAGTTCGACTCTTACCCAATATACCCACACATCCTTGGACAAGGCCTTCAAAGCGCAAAGTCTTTATTAGATATAGACAGGGCCGGCGGAGTGTTTTCAAAAGTGTGGGGGCCCACTTCCGGCTTTCATGAGCTAACAAGCCAAAAAAAAAAAAAAAAAAAAAGGTCCCCAGCTCATCTCTTCTCGTCCACTTCCGGATTTCTTCAGCTGACAAGCAAAAAAAAAAAAAAAAAAAAAAAGGTCCTCAGCTCATCTCCCCGTCCACTTCCGGGTTTCTTCAGCTGACAAGCAACCAAAAAAAAAAACAAACAAACAAACAAACAAAAAAAAAAGGGCCTCAGCTCATTCTCTCCCCTCCCATTTCCGGGTGTTATAAAAAAAAAAAAAGGTCTTCAGAGAAAACACATAACCTTACCGCCGCCATACTTCAAGATCTCTATCTATTTCTATTTTAGTGCCACTTACGTGGAAAAAAAGTGTGGGGGCCCAAAGTGATGACACCTTATGTGTTCCTCTGTATGGTGCACAAAAAGTGTGGGGGCCCGAGCCCCCACGGCCCCCGCGACTGCGCCGGTCCTGATAGATGAGTAGTGGTCAACACTTTAGTAGTGATAACGGAAGGACAATTTGGAGGAGAGAGGAAAAGAAAAATGAGGATAATCTGGCAATGATGGGGAGGCGTGGTGATGGCGGGGCTCCCTGGGAGCTCAGTCAGTGCTCATCAGTGAATCAGCACTAAAACTCTGAGTTCTGTGGGACCATCATCATTGTGTAAGGATACCATGGCAATATTTACCATTTGCAGATGAAACAAAAACCCAGCATTAGTGCTTTAAAATAGTTCCAAAATGTGAGTGTGGGATAGAAACAACCACTGCAAAAAATTTTAATCTGTATAATCAATGTTAAGTATTGTTAAACAAACAAAATATTCACAACAGTCATAACAAAAATGTTGCCAGACTAAACCGTCTACAGTTATGGTTTAATAAGAAAATACTGATATCTCCTTATAGTTTAGGCTTTATTGCGAATATGGTAGAATGTTCTGTGATGCAACAGGTCTACACATATGCATCAAATGTGATATCTTGAACATTTTTAAATCACTGTTCCCAAAGGTTAACAGGACCTTTAAGAGTATGTCCCAAGCAACTAACTGAAGTTGACGTTTTCAAACAGGTGTTCCCATCAGCCATGCCAACAACGGGAGATTCATGTTACAGAATGGCGTTGTTGCAGAGAACATAGCATCCCCGCAACTCCCTAAAAGAAAGAACTGAACTAGAACAAAACAAAAAAAAGCATGACATAACATAACGCGTAAAAAATGATAACTTATAAATTGTTTTGGCATTGACAAGGAAGTTTGTTGCCTGCCCCACGAACTGTTAGTTCGTAAGTAAATAAAGGAATAAAAAAAAAAAACACAGGATCGCGGTCATGCCCGGTTTCTTGGACGATTGCTTTTACATCTAATATTTGTGTCCCAATTGTGTAGGAGTTGTTTTTTATTCGAAAACTAGTTATAAGCAAAGTTTCAATGTTCCGGACCTTAACCCTGTATGTGTGCTTTCGAAGCTTCATGGAAGACAAACACTTAAACATGCATTATTTGCTTCAAAGAGATACATCGCTTGAAGTAACGCCACGAAATGGAGAACTTGTTCTCAAGCATTACAGCCTATACTTCGAGAAAGCACACTGCAGTATACGTGTTATCTTGAGGATGCTCAGCTGATTACATCCAGAGAATAAAGTTGAAACTGCAATTGATGCACAGCATTGACTTTGTTTTTATACACACAAACACACACACACACACACACACACACACATATATATATATATATATACAGAGAGAGAGAGAGTATCATATATCATATATACATATAATTATATACATATACATATATATATAATAGATAGAGAGAGTATCATATATCATATATACATATATATATGTATGCATATATATGTGTGTGTGTGTGTGTGTGTGTGTGTGTGTGTGTGTGTGTGTGTGTGTGTGTGTGTGTGTGTGTGTGTTTGTGAAATGTGTATAATGTGAATATAATGACAACAAAAACGCTTCGTTTTTTAACAAGATGAATACAGTTTAGGGAGAATCGCACTGATAGGAATATTTTTTTTTTTCGTTTGAGAAGAAAGCGGGTTCTCCACTTAATTGTTTTTAGGAGTGTGTGAGAGAAAGAGAGAGAGAGAGGAGATGGGGCGAGAAAGGAGTGGGGATTGAGTTTTAGGTAATGTTTGTGAGAGTGTTCTGATTGGTGGGACGCATGAAGATAAACACAACCACATACTAACATCGTCTAAGAGGACCTTATTTAGATAGTCTTACATCCGCGACATTCGCATCAAAAGATAGCCACTGGCGCGGTATTCTCCACTTCGTCGTGAACTTGTTCTCTACGTGTCAATTCATTTCCACAGCATCTTCAATCACACTCAATCTAAAACGGTGAAAATGGTTTGCATATCTCGCGACTGGCCGAGAGACTAACAAACATTCTAAAAGCACATCGCTGACAGAGTCAATACGAACAAGTACACGCTCGCCGAGAGTTTAAATCCACAAAGATTCCAGAATTAACCGCTCGTGAACCTTACACACACTGAAAGATGATTTTCGGGATGGGTGCGTAGATAGCTGACATTTCAGCTGCACAAATAGTATAGTCAGCGTCTTAGAGTGGAATGATTATTTTGAAAACTGATCACATTTAGCAACAATAAGTAAGGATAATGAAAATCATGAGCCTCTGCAGTAAAGTTTATGAAAGCTTCTATGTTTTAATGCCATTTATTGCAACAAAATAATTGCATTCTACATCATTCGGGTACAAAATGTTCCAACAGCTTTATGCTTGAAAAAAAAAAAGGTCGATTTAGTTTTGAAGTCTATCCCTATTATTTAAACTTTTTTTTTAATTAGAGAGTAAAACTTCACAGCATAATGGCTCTCTTTATGTACATGAAATTATGCTTAGATAATTCAGGAACAAATTTAATTTCACCATAAACATACCTCAATGAAATTTTTAGGATAACATATCAAAGCAAGAACCAGAGCCCCTGATTATTTTTTAAAGATTATCAAACGATCATGATAATACCATCACTAATGGACTTTCTTGGAATGGGATGATTTAATGCATTCTTGTTAGATTGAGGAACATACCTTGTATATGGAGTGAAAATGGCGCTGTTTCTCTGGTAAGCAATGAACTGTTTGATGTTCTCTACAAACATCAAACCACAGCGCACGCATAATTGTTATTTTTCCGATGTACATAATCTATTTTTCTCCGTAATTGGAGGAAGGAGTGTGAAAATATTGATTTCCAGCGTTAAGAAAAATGGCGGGCCCTGGGCGCATCGAGGCGCCTCAAACCGACCTCTCCCGGCGGGGTAACCAGATTAAGCAATGTGTGGAGGGGTGGGGGGGGGGACTCCGTGCATCCATACAGGTTCCAAGAAAAGGAGTAGGGAACCGAGGTATCCAATACAGTGATAAAGTCATCTACCGTGGGTTGCCATGGGAACAGTGAGAAATCATCGTCGCAGAGGAGGGCTATTCACATCAAGCGCTCTATTATACTGTAGAACTCGTGGTGGTATATCTCTAGGTCTTCCCCTTTAACATCTCATTTTCTCCTCTCTCTGTCATCAAATAGCAACACACACGCGCGCGCACACACACACACATACACACACACACACACACACATACATGACATAATATTTGAGTTATATAACTCTGGATCCAGTGCTTTAGGGAGACGTACGGAAAATGTGTGCAAAACATTGTTACACATGTAGCAGTAACAAGGAGACACATAACTATGACCAAGTACCGTCTCCCTAGAGCTAAGTCAAGTATGTATATGATATATATAATGATATCACCAGTTATGATGAGGTGGCTATCGAGACAAGTTGACTATGTTAACACATCTGTGCTTTTGAGGGTCTGTTTTTTGCTTTTTTCAAACATATAAAATCAATGTTAGCGTTTTTGTAAATTTACTTTCAGTAATTTGACTCTGTGCAACCTCAGTTAACAAAAGCATTTTTTTTTTTTTCGGAAAGGCAGTCAAAGCAACATGATCCTGACTTGAATCTTGCAATAAAATAAACGAATACCTGCTTATTTCATAAATCCTAATATTTAACGTCATTTTACGGATCAAGTACGCTTTAGATTTAATCAGAAATATTTGCTCCGCTCTCTCTATGTATTTTTGTCTGCAGCTTTTCAAAAGTCAATATCGACACTAACTAGGACGAGCTTGTATGCCTGTCGTGTCAGGATAATCGTTTCCCGCCAGAAGAAAAAATCAATGTCAGACAGAATTCTTCCACGGTTTGACGGAGAGCCTTCGCAAATAGAAATGATCGAAAGGGTATTGATCGCCCTCTACGTGCGCGAGTGGCATAATTATGATTGCACCGTCCGCGGATCGAACGCCTGAAAAGAAACCCAGGCGCAACTACAGCAACACGTGGTTTGAACTTCACTGTAGCATTCTATCAAAGCCAAATGAGGTACACATGATATCCAGTACATTATAGTGGTCTTTTTTTATTTTTATTTTCAAGCCACAGCATGAAGGAGGGCATTTTTTTTTTGAAGGGCGGTGGTCCGTTTTGAATGTCTGACTGAACCTTATACAGCCAGTGATTCAGTTGATTTTTCCTTTCTTCTGAATGGTGAAGAGCAATAGGAATTGCTCAATTGTGCGCTGCATGCTAAGACAGAACAGTGAGAACAAATAGTTATGTCAGTCAAAATACATAGTGTATCTTGGAGGAGTTCTGAAAGCAAGTAATCAAAATGAATGAAAAATGATGAGGTTCTCTTTAATCGTTCAGTTACAGTATTTAATTTCATTTTGTTTTACTTCTCCACTTGTACAAATTAGTCATTATTTTTTTTTAACCAATCAACGATAACGTTTATGTCAAGAGTACTTAAAAGAATGAATATTATTAATTACTCTATAATTCAGTCATTAATGCAACTCATTCCTTGATGAAAACGTAAGCCCCTATACAGTGTTCTGTGGGAATGCTATTTTCAAAAGAAAAATATTCCTACAATCAACTCCACCACTGCTACGTACACACTCACCTTAAATGTACACACCAGGTAGGATTTGATCCTGTAATCTCCTGTGTAAGACCCCCGAAGCGAGCCTTATAAACTTATACCACAGTGTTTTCCCTTGATGCTGTAACCATAACAACACGACAATATTTCGTCAGGCAGACTAAGGATGACGACTGGACATCTATTGAGATCCCAGCTTCACCATCATTCCATGGGTCGATAGCCGCCATTCCCCCTAAATTTGCACAAGCATTTCTAGTTCGTCTCATACTATCACGTTCCATCCACCATCTGAGTACATACGGTGATATGACCATCATCACGATGATAGTAGGAAGGATGAAGGGTCATAGATGTCAGAGAAAGTGAGTTAGATAGAGGAGGAATGTCTTCGACATCGAGCGAATCATGCATGGGAGATCGTATCAAAACTTTGATGGAAGAATTTTGCGAGGGCTAGTATTACTAACGATAGGAACCGATTTACATCGGGTTGGTTGGGGAAAAAATGACAAACTGACCAGTAAGCATTGATGTGTATATTGATTTGATTTGATTTGATTTGATTTGATTTGATTTGATTTGATTTGATTTGATTTCATTTCATTTCATTTCATTTCATTTCATTTATTTTGTTTGAGTTGAGTTGAGTTGAGATGACATGAGTTGAGTCGAATTGATCTGATTTCATTTCATTTCATTTCATATCATTTGAGTGTAACTTCAGCCTAATGCAAACAAATTAGTATAATTCGATTGGATATGGCTCGATTTTACGAGGTTCAACTTGATTTATTTTTAAGACTGCCCTGCACCCAAAACAAATAAGAGCAGTTTGAATTGACTTGATTTCATGTAATCTAATTCCGACCTATTAATTTTCAACTTACCGATTTTCAAATTGCCTAGTTATAACAAGTCCCTTGATAACAAGTGTATTTTTTGCATATTTCAGGCAAATCAATACTACTTGATTAGATTGCATTGCATTTCTTATTGGGTACACAGTTTCAGAATTACTGTTTCGCTTTAAAAGGGCTGAAGAGAAGAAAATGTTAATGAAACAAGCGATATATTCATTCTACACTACTCAAAGTTTGACATTTACATCATTTTATATCTTTGCTCTTTGAAAGTTTCAAGGTAATTTAGAGGTGTATTACATTGAAAAGACAAGATTGTTTTTGTTTTGTTTTTTTTTCCCCGTCTGCCATCTAGTTCTTTATATCTGCAATGTATTCTTCTAGGGTCCAAGTGTTTCGTTTCCTAACTTTCAAAATGATCATCACTGTTTCTTTGTGTTGATCCTATCGGGATAACTTGATCCTTCTTGATTTGTTTCCTGCTATTGACAAGACCTGATATGACGAAAGCGTGGGCGTTTGCTTGGTTTTGTGTTTTATCTTTTTCATTTATTTTCTTTCTCAGCTCGAGATAACTTGATATGCGAGTGTGACTTCTTCATTGATTGATGTTGCAACTTGACGTGAAATGTGACGCTTGTATAGGTAACATAATGATACCATGCCATATTGACATTCAATGGACGATGTCACAGGCACTCGCGCACACGAGCACACGCGGGCGAACGCGGGTGCGCACGCGCACTTGATAACCAATTTATGTACGTGAGATCAATACGTGCTTGTGTTCAAGAAAGGAGAGTTTGTTCGTCCGGTCGTCTGGATGCGAGTCACGCGTTTTGGCGGAACACGTAAAGACCCGGTGAGAAAGTGCCTCCTTTGATATTCATCCGACAGTGTTCTGCGCGCGTAGCTCTGGATGGATTTTAGTTGTCGGAGGAGTATGTGACGGGAGTAGCTCTTTCTTCCTCATTATGCAAATACATACCTCCGTCAGCGTATTTCAAATTGTACATGACATCAATCACTTTGACACTTATTTTTCTATGCATCATCTGATAACAAAATGTTGTATTTGATATGTAGGACGGAGACACGAGTATCCTTGTATGACATACTGTTGTATTCCATGACATCCCCACCCCCAATTCCTCCTTCCCTACATCCTCCAAGAAATTCTTATTAACATACTCGTTTAGAAAGATCCACAATCGAATTTGCCAACAACCTTTTTCCTGATTCTTATAGCCACCATAGATAGTTCCTGCCCATTGCTGACGGCCTAAAACGAAACTACATTCGCTAAACATGATAATCCTAGACACTGAGTTAATACCTTATCATTGACATATTTTTCAATGGTTCCAGATGAACAATCTTAACTGAAGGTTCCACATACTGTCAGTGTCTCTTTTAAGTGTTGAAAAATTGAGATAAAAATTGTTTGCTGCTTTGCTACTATCCTGATGAATACACATGCATTTCAGGGTTGGTTTCGGCGCGAAGAATTTTGTAAGGGGAAAAAAAGTCTGATTCCTAAAAAAAAAGTGATTAAGAACACAAATTTTGATAACCTCATAGTTGAGTGTAGTCGCTCTATTGATTAAAAAAAAATGCCGCAAAGTTGTTTCAACCCATCCATAAGACAAATCTGAAAGATTATTGGGAAGTGTATTTCTGGGGGGAAAAAAGAGCCTACTTCTTTTTGTTTATGATAAAAATGTGACAGAATGAATGAAATAACAATAAAAGGAAAAATTCGCATCATCACATTTGATGCTAAATAAGGGGAAAATACCGACTGCGAACACAATATAAAGCATGGATATTGGGGACAAATCTCCAATTTCAAACTTAACCTCATACAAGCTCTTTTAACGATTGAAATCAATTTACGCTGAGCAGCTGCAGAGCTTAATAATGTTACTATTCCTTCGCGTCGCCCTAGGGCTAGCTTTAAAGCTCTAAACCAATGGCGGTAACGAGAAGTATCCACTTAACAAATTGATTTCTAAGACCCTTTCCGTCTGTCAAATCTTCATTGGAAACTATAGGCCTAGTTTTGAATATATAGCACCACCTGCAGTGATGAAGGGAGAATTATTTCTTCTAAGAATAAAGTCTCTGTTGTTCTTTTGTCCTCTTTAAAGGAATAGAGAAGCATTATAATGATGAGCCATGGTAATAGTCCTGTAAAGACAGTAAAATATTGGGCGATTTCCAGTCAGTTAGCTGTTCGGAAAACAAGGATACATCGTAACATATTTCTCCGAAGGCTAAATAAGCAGACGTGACAGAGACGCCATCAGGAGAAGATTAAAGTATATCAATGGACAATTGATACATGGAAGATGACAATGATTATTATGAAGATAATAATAAGAATGGTGATGATGATGATAACAATAATAATAATCATAATAATAACAGTTATTATTATTCTTATTGTTATTCTTATTATTATTATTATTATTATTATTATTATTATTATTATTATTATTATTATTATTATCATTATGATGGTGATAACAACGATAATAGTAATGAGAAAAATAATGATAATAACAATGAAGATAATGATGATAATTATGAAACATTATTACTCATAATATCATGCTCATATTCCATTCATACTAGAATGGTGGCGTTTACAGTCCCAATTCACATCTCATGAAAGATGAAAAACACTGATAGAATACTGAATTGGTTTTCTTGTGCTTTAAATTCCTTAAGATCTTGGATGCTGTAAATCCACCACATCCATAAATTGCGGGATACAAGATAAGATGCGTCGAGCTTCGCCTTCTACAATGCATGGTATTGTTTAGTGGTGAAACGAATCACTGTCATGTAGAAAATACGTCTTATTGTTTCTTTACAAAATGGAAAAATATAACTGTTTGTGACTATTATGATTGCGATTATGTCTAATGCAAAAAAAAAAAACACCTCTGAATGAATTTGATTTTGAATTCGAAAATGGTATAGAATACAAGGTAACACATTATAAAGCATACTCAGGATATTGTGAAGACCGACAAGAGATTTAAAAAAAAAAACAAAGTGTAAAAAAGTGACCACTCAAGTTGCGACTATGCAACGCGGCGTAAAACGAAGCCAGCCGTGCCAGGCGTCAAACAATTTTTCACTTCAGTCGTTATATCCTTATGTCTCCGAAACAAGATTAAATTACACGGGTAACAAGACGAATCTACTTTTCTCACGAGGCAATTATAATGATTATTAAGAGGTAATGAAATAAATCATAACAATTATGATTTTAATAGGAAAAGTCTATACTATGTACAATGAAGCACATGGTTTAAGATATTGTAATACGTGATGATGATAATGCATTTTTGTAAGCACGATCTGACGCTCTGTTTTTAGCATCTTTATTAATTCTTACCAGGAAGAATGCAGGAGAGTTTGAAAAGTTTGACTCAAGCTGAGGAAGGTAAGAAGTTACGTAGTGCTACCACTGAAAGAGAAGATCATTTTAGTTATATTATGTTTTAGCTCTCACGCATAAGGTTTATATAACACTGTAATTGGAGAAGAAATACATTTTCCTCTTTTCCCCTTGAAAAGATCATTGCATATTTCACGCTTCCTTATGTCAGTTCCTGATGCATGATTGAATCCTGAGCAACTTAAGGTCCTTTTTAACAACTTCCCCAAAAATATTTTTGAGAACAGTTAATACATCTGAGGATGAAATGCTTAAAGGGATGGTATAGATTCGGTTGAGATGGGGATTCAGGTCTTGCGAGATAATTAGAAACCACTCTTACGAAATATCAAAGAGCATACAATTCAAGAGGTGTTCAAACTTTATAAGATGACAATTAAGATAACAAATGGTTTTGAAATGGCTAAGATATCCAAAAACAAAGAAGATTAATAAAAGGTTGGTCCACCTTTTATTCGGACCACTTTTTTCCCTTTTTTCGATATCTCAGCCATTTCAAAATTATTTTTCGTCAAATAAACATTTAATTCCTCTTAGAATTGCACTATGCTCTTTAATATTTCACACAAGGGGTTTCTAATTATCCACAAAATTTAAAACCTGAATCCCCACCTCAACCAAAACTATGCCATCCCTTTAAATGTATGGATTATGCTTTTGGTGTGTAATGGTTACTCCCAGAGATGACATCAATTTAGTATACCCAATAATTATGATAAATTACGAATCAGTGGTTTCCCAAAGATCACCTTGAGTAAGTTGTTTGAATGAAATAGTAAAATCAGAAGGAGAGGTTAGATTAATAACCACTGTATTGGTTTCTTTTACTGTGTTTTTGTTTGTTTGTGTGTGTGTGTGTGTGTGTGTGTGTGTGTGTGTGTGTGTGCGAGGGAGAGAAAACAGTACATTGGCGTGGAGAGAAAGCGAGCTACTCACCCAACCTTAAAGCTTCGGTGAGCAGCTCCTCTAATGACGCGACATAATCACCAGGTTCGAAATTTGGCGCCGCTCATCAGTCCTCTGGGAATGAGTTTGCTGACAATATTGTCATTTGCGCGGGATTACTCTTCTCCGAAAGACGAATCTCCTCTCTTTTTTTTACCCCTTCATCTCCTTCCTTTTCTCACTTTTTTTTTCTTTCGATTAGCCGCATCCTTACATGATTAGCGGGCAATAAACAAACAGTGGTTGGACGATAATTCCATTTTCAAGGCAGATGCCGCTCGCTCAAAGGCTGTGGCAGAAACCCCAGTAGAACTTGCCTAATGACAGTGACGTATCGAGTAAAGAGGGGTGACGTCACCATTCATAGTGTGTTACAGGGAAAGGGATTGCTCACGCGGAATTACATTTTCCACCTAGGCCCGAGGAGTATTGATCCAGACATAAATGAAAAAAGGGGTAGCAAGAATTTTTTCTGAGAAAATTCGATTTCTTATTTTTCCTTCGTCTCCGTCTTTACTTCCACTTCAACTGATCTGACTAGATTTCTTAGCGTTGATTCAACCTCTACGTAAAGATAATCCCATAACAATGAAACCAAGTAGTCACACACTATTGTCCTCTATGAACATATAAATGCTCATTATCCATGAGGAACAACACGATAATATAATCACAGCTGGTAGGAGGATTTGCTTTCATACATAGTCTAGCAAATTGACACGTAGCTTCGCCCCCATCACCAGAAACATATCTCAACACATGCACATACACGCGCACATTCACACACATATGACTTAACCTATTGTCTATTACATAATGTGCAAAGCCTGATGTGGAAATCCAGAATCATGTAGGAGAATTAAGAATGATGCGGTCTTATGAAGAGGGAATGTTTAGGGGAAAAGACCCAAAGCGAACAGCAGATTGTTTTATTTTCATTCTAAATTCTACACTACTGTTCTACAAAACCATGGTTTGTCACGAGGGGAAAATAATACAAATAATTCCGATGCATTCATTTCCTTTCCTAATAAATTGTTTTTAATCTTTTCTTTCTCTTATTTATAGGTCAAGCATGTCAAGTCATTCTGATTCGAGATAACTTTTTCCCCCTCTCATCAGTTCTTGCAAGATCACTCACATCTCCTCAAGCAATCACTGGGATCACCGGAGATCACTGAACGCAAAAGTAGACCGATATTGTTTCATCTGCGCTGTAAAACCTCAGAATAATCATGCTAGTCATCATGACCATTCACTATGCGTCGCCTCCAAATCTGTTCTGCTTCTTCCCTTTCAATTTTCTATATTCACATATAAATGCTTTACAATGATCTTCATCATCCTCACCATCACCACCGCCACCAAACACCACCTACATCGTCGTCGACATCATCATCATCTTTTGTCCCCTTCTCTTTACCCCGCTCCCTCTCTCTACCCCCTCCGTCCTTCTCTCTACCCCCTCCGTCCTTCTCTCTACCCCCTCTCTATCTCTGCGTGTATGTGTTCTTGAGTTTGTTATGATTGTGAGTGAGTGATGTTGTTAGTTCTTTATCTTGTCTTCGTTCCATCTTCTATCCCTCCTCGACAAGTCGGATGACTGTTGCCATGTCGTTGACCTCTTCAGGGCTCTTCACCTCACGTCTTCTCCGCCTGTCACTCAACCTGTCTCAAGCTCCCAGGCATCTAGTCAACGTCAGGTTACCCACCTTGTTAATTCGGCTTTCCACAGTCGATATACGCTGGGCCCCTGGCGCGCTGTTTATTCAACATGGGAGCCCTTTTCTTTCACTCTTATCGACGCGAGGTTTCGTGAGCCTCGCAACATCCTTTGCTGAGACGGAGTCGACGTTTTTGCCATTCATCCCTGATTGAATCAGTGTGATGCAAAGGGATAGAAAAACTCCTCGAAATAGCATAGCGTGATTATTATAAAGTATTGTTTCTCTATGACTGGCTTTTCTAATCTTGAGGAGATTTTTCTGTGGTGTGACGAGGCAAATACCAGTCTCTTTGATAGTCTTTTATGGCTCCTGAAAACCAATGGCAGTAATGGAGGACTGAGATTTGTAACGGTTGAATACGCGATGCTGCTCGCAGGTCCGGAGTTTTGACCACACAACGCCTCCGCGCATGCAGTTGCAAGGGGCAAGGTAGTGCTTTATTTTCCTGTTGCACTAATCCCTAGCGGAAACTCCAACTGCCAACATAAAATACTATCAAAATAACAACCACACTCACACTCAAAGATAGAGGGAGAGAAGAGAGACAATGGCCGTTGGAGAAAGCAATATCAGCAATTAATATCAGAACCTGACACTTTGTCGTTGAAAAAGCCATATTGATGCATATTCCCATCTCTTGTTTTTGTGCTCCGAATAAGATAGTATAAAACAAACAGTTGTTCCAACATTGTAGTCTGGCGTGACATACGTGGGACATTTGCAATGTGATGCCATCATTTAGACTATGTACACCTGTTCATCGAATATCAATGTATCACTATCCAAAATTTGATGATTGATAAGATTCCTCAAAATCAGTGGGGCTTGCTTTGAGGATTTTGTCTTTCCACGCGAAAGTATCGGTGACTCTATTGTTGGTAGGTAGCGGTGTTGTTGCTCTCGACGGTAATCCATAAATTCCGTAGGGATGAAATTGATGAAGCTTGGTGCTTGAAAGTGATTCATTACGACACAGCCCTGTCAAATCTGAAGTGTTGGTATAGGAATGCAACCCATGATGGCCTTTGCACCGCAAAGTCAAATACTGAAATTACTTCGGCTAGCACTGGAGAAAACGAAATAAGAGAAAAAGAAAGCGACAGAAAGAGAGCAGAGAAAGGAAGAAAGCGGGAACACAATGCATTGTGGTTTCACAAAGATAACATTTTGTTTCTTCTTGATCTTTATTCTCTTTCTATCAAAAGTCAACCCGATGGGAGAAATGACAATACGCCGGCAAGATTCTTTAGAAATAAACAGTTCTCATTAAATAAAGTATGACGTAAGGGCATTAAAGGGTGTGTACAGTTCTGGTCGAGGTGAGGATTTGGTTTTTAACGTTTTGCGAGATATTCAGAAACCACTCTATGAGATGTCAATGAGCATGCAGTTCTAAGGGGTATCAAAAGTTTATTCGATGAAAATCGGTTTTGAAATGGCTGAAATATCCAAAAACAAGGTTAAACAAAGAGATCCTAATAAAGTTGTGGCATGTCGCCTTTTATTATTAGCACTTTTTGGGATATCTCAGCCATTTGAAAAACAATTTTCATCAAATAAACGTTGAATCCCTCTTAAAATTACATGCTCTTTCATATTTCATAAGAGGCTTTTCATTATCTCATTTAGGAATGTTCAAAACATGAATCCCCTTGTCAACCAGTACTGTACAGTCCCTTTAAGGCTTGACATTAAATCTTTGCTCATGGATCATCCAGGGCGTGTGGACTGTAACTTTTATCAAACATTTGCATCACTTTACTCGTAAGATAGAGATGAAGTGACCTCAAATACTCCAAAAACCAGCTCTTCGTCTGGGGGTCGCAGGAGTCGATCCACAAAAACCAATACCATGGCTGTTGCCTGAAAGATCATCTGGGAGGATGCAGCTTAGACGTGGAAAGATGAAATCATATAAAAAAAAGGGTTCGTATTCTTCGTCATTTGGTGCCATGCCTGGATTCATCTAAACAAACTCAAATCTTTTCGGTCGTGGGATGATTGCCACAGATGCCTGTTCCATACAATCCAGCTCGGTTGCTACATCCATTCCTCATCCCTGATTGTGGCGTTGAGATTTATTGCATGGCTTCCATCGCCTGTCAGACAAAAGGGGGGAGCCATGTCTCCCACCCTCACCCACCCGCCACGGTGGATCAGTCTGTCGACGTCTGGCTGCAAAAGTACACGTGGCCTCCTCATCTTACTCAGTCAAAAAACAACAACAACAACAGCAACAAACAAAAACAAAATCGTTTCCCAGCGATGTACAATATTCTTGTAATGCTATATGTGTAATCTCCCTTTCTTTTTTACCTTCCTTTATTTCTTCTGAGGCATAATATGTGAACCAATCCTCTCCAATATACAGCGAAGCGATAAACCTTCCCTATGTTGTTATTTAAAGTTCCATATGTATGAGGGTTTGTTATATCTTCTTTATTTTATGTTGTTATTGTTGTTTTGTTTTGGATTTGGTGTTTTAGGTTTTTTGTCAGTAACATGAAATGTACTACGCTGGGTTCCCCTTTTGTTCTATTTTTTCGCATTTGGAAGTTAAACCGCGAAATGACAACATTTCTGTGAAAACGGAATGTTGCTCATGTCCAATAGGTTGTATGGTTGTAAGGGTGAAGAATCTATACCGAGTCATGGTCCCCTCCTCTGAATACATTACACAGCGTGATAGTAAGATAGCATTATATAGAGTATTGTATTAAAGAAGTCATACCATTACACTTAATATGTCAATACACGTAAAACTTATTAAAAAACTTATACTCTTATAGATGCAATACTTATAAACGCATGACAAACATGCCATCTGTGTTACCAAGTGCTATAATCATCAAAACTTACTGCATAAATTGAATGCGCTTCGTGCATATTTTCATTACATGTTTCATATTTTTATGAGTCTTTTTTATAATTTACACAAGATTTCCTTTATGAATGGAGTAAAAGAAGTAAAATTAAACAAGCAAAACTTCACTTTTTGTTCACCTTATCTTAACAAGTATGCCAGTTTTCAGTTGTTTTCCGTTTTTTGTTTTGTTTGTTTGTTTAATGTTTCCAACTATTATACACATGAAGTGATTATTTTTTGTCATATCGCGCTGTTAGAATTGTACATTTATTTATGCAATGATTCTTTTTATTCTTCCTCCGTTTGCCAACATAGTACACTGTAACGAAAATGACTAAATTACGATACAGTACTGTATTACGTTTCCTTAGTTGGTCTTCAATCGCAATGAAAACGCATTTGCGTAGGACCAGGTTGTAAATTAAATGTAGGCCTAAAGCTATACATTAAGGGATGAGAACTATCTAAAACCAGACTTAATTACCAAATTGAGATGCCTGGAGCAAACTCACTACAGAGAATAATAACACCTATAAAACTCTGTAAAACGCTTTCACACTTTAAAACAGGGTAAGATAAAACTGAGGCTTTCTTGTGCATGGTGAACATGCAATACCATGATAGGATACAGATATCCCTGGCAAGGATCGAAAGCAGCCCAGCCCATTCCCCCCCCCCCCCCCCACCAAAAAAGGAGAAAAAAAAATCAATTATAATAACGTATTTTTTGGTCTTTTTTGTCTGGGTTTCATGCATGTTTCTTCCTATGTTCTATCATGTTGAAATTAAATGAAATAGGAAAAGTTAAATTACATTGACACTTTTCCATGGATCATTGGCGCATTTTTTTCTACTTACTGTACTATAAGCTACATTTTTTTATGATTGTAATTTATATCATAATGAAATATATTCATGACTGACTTTCTCTTGCATGGTTCATACGTTTAATGTTGAGAAATTTAGATGCCAAGTGTGACTCCTTTGTATGTCAATGGAAATGCATAACAACGAATGTAGTGAAAGAAAATGCGATTTGTACAGTATGTCCAAAAAAAATACAACGGATTTTCGCATTGATAACACCTGATATGATTAGACCGTCTAAATGCCACTTCCGGGTCGTGAAATATAACATCTTAGCTCTATTTTACAGAAAACCCCATTCAATTTGGTTAAGCAATCACAGAGAAATGAGTCATGAGTCTGATTCTTCCAAGTTTAGCACTACTTGGATGCTCTTGGAACTGCATATTAGTGTGTGAATACAATAGACAGAACTTGGAGGGAAGAGATTCCTGACATGCTCTACAAAATTTCTCATTTCTCTTTGACTACTGAAGCGAATCGAATGAGATTTTCTATAAAATGAGGGCAAAGAGTCATAGTTACATACCCTAAAATTGTATTTGGATTGATTCACTATTTTTAAAGTTATCTTGGCGGAAGGTGCCGCTGTATTTTTTTTTTTTTTTTTTGGACATACGGTATAGTGAAGATGCCCCCGTATATGAAGGTGTAAGTAACTATTTATGATGTGAATTTCTTAAATTTCGTTTTTTTTTTCTCTTCTCTCCGCTGCAGTTTGCTCGAAGCTTAGTGATAACATCACCGCCATTTTGTCTTCCACGTCATGCGAGACCAGTCTCGCCGTCCAGTCGTTAGTAGAAACTCTGAAAATTCCACACGTAGAGGTCTCGCGAGAGAAGTGTTCGGTGGAGAGACAAAACGGCTTCAGCGTCAGCATACGACCGGACTACTCGCACATTAGCCGGGCCACACTGGATCTAATGCTTAAGCTAGGTTGGACCCAAGTCTCGATTTTCTACGATTCCGATACAGGTATGTTGCCATGTCAACCGTGTTTTGACAATATTCTTGCCCGTATCCCAATTGCAAACACGTACAAAGAATGACAAATGATTTATTACACTGGCAGAGGATTTAGTAACAACATTAGTGATCACTGTCCATTTGAAAATTCAATGAGTAAACACTCTATTAGAAACATGAATAAATACATGACTGTGTTTGCTTTAATGACTTGAACAAATCAATGAGATATTATTTATGTGTTTGTTTGTCGTTGTTTTTTTTTTTACTAGGGACAGGAGCTTATATCGAACAGTGATTTACATGCCCTTTATGAACAATAGAATGATCAGAAATTCCGGTGCCAGTAAATTATGTCACACCCCATCTACAATAATCACCCGCATTGATTCTACGTCTTGAAAAGTAATTTTAAAAAAGTTTTTAAAAAGTTGAAAAATAAGAAATCTTTGCCCTGTCACTCCTTTGAACGACTACTTTGATTTGTTCTATATGAGACTCATTTCCATTTTTTTTTTCTGAACAAAATCAATATTAAAAACTTTGAAGGTTTCCGTGCAGTGGAACGCTGGGTGGTAGAAGGCTTAACGGTATATACACTACGTATTCTTACTTGGGTATGTTATATGCTTCTCTTGAAAACGGCAAGAACATGCTTGCTGAAACGTGTCGAGTGGGTAGGCCGTTTACAGGGTCACATACATACCCAAGAAATACCACCCAAAATCAATCTCTCCTTTTTTAATTCTAACACACACCACTGTTTCTTTACCTTGCTACACAAGAGGCATGTTTGGTTGTAAAGTTCCAATTAACCCAGTGGTCCCAGCTGCCAAAATTTGTTTAGATTTGATCTTCTCGGAAAGTTATTATTCACCATGGCTCAGGTCTTTGAGTTATTGGAAGATACGATAGATACTTTATTCTTCATATTTCAAACAGCAGTGATATTTGGGCAGATATCGTACCATATACTAGGCAATATCCTTACATATTTGGATAGTTGAGTTAAAGGTTTGTCGTTGGAATATTATCATTTCTTGTTTTGTGTGTACATGTTCTGCAAAGCTATATTCTACGGGTGAGGTGAGGCTAACGTTAAGATTGGTAATCTTGGTCGTGCATATTACAAGCTGGGTTTGTCTCTTACACTGTACTTAACAACCCATACTTTCAGCATACAAGAATGTGGAAGATTTATTACTGCTGTCTGCTGCCCTCACGGAAACCTACCCGCCGCACTTCCGGTTGTTCCGGCTGAAGCAGAACCCATCGACGGGCAAACTGGACTTCGTCCATCCGCTGCATACAGTGAAGGACTCTGACATGTTCAACAGCGTGGCGTACTGCAGCACGGCCAACAACATCAACCTCATTCGAAACGTAAGCTATAGTAATCTTAAACACCGGCTTAACAAAACACTGGTGTCATGGTAAATGTACACGCGTTTTGACACTGCATTACGGTCAATATAACTTCACCTCATTCGCATCGTGAGATACACCGAAACACGGAACAGTAAAACATTCATTGGTGTCATACTTTGCGTTGACACTGCAAACTGGGTCTCAATATCTTAACACGATATGATTCTTGTCACTTGTCATTGTGAAATGAGAGTCTTTAAAGGTTTTTTTTAAGATGTCAATAAACTCTCCTTTCCGTGGAGCTATAGATTTATTCTGTCTCTTTAACGCTTTTCTAAATTGTTTTCGTGCCATCCTTTGCAGTGCATTACAGCCCGGTTGTTGTTGTTTTTTCCATTATCTTTCCTGTTTGGGAGTTGTTCATGAGTTGACTTGATATTCGTGCGTTATGGCACAGTTACGAACTGCAATTTATCAGCCTTGGCTGCGAAATACTACCATTCAAAACTAAACAACAATACTTCGAAAATACTCCTGACTTTGGTGATACAACAGTTACCTCGACACGACAGTGATAGTGAGAGGTTTTGATGGTCGTCGGAGACCATTGGACGGAGGAAACCTTTTTTTTTTCTGGCATACGTCAATGGTGCTATGATGCTACGAATTCTAATAAGACGCTGCAGCTTTTATATTGATATTGTTGTTGTAGTCTTTCCCTGCTCCTTTACGCTGCAGGTTTTCTCTTTTTCTCTCCTTCTCACCGATGATTGCAGGCCGCCAAGTTTGGAATGACCTCAGGCGAATATCATTGGATCGTAGCGTCTCACGTGAGTAAAACCATGACGTCATCATTTCCTCTTTTATTTCCGGGCAAGGTAAAAGGTGATGTCGTGCTTACATCCCGTGCGCGTTGATTAGGCCTATGTGCATTATCGCATGGCAGTCTTTCATAGCGTAAACTCAAGGACACTCCCTTGATGAGTTTAGTCTTTAAGGAAGGATGTGCAATATTTTTTTTTAATCACCGCAGCTACTTCTGAAGTGACATTTTGAGTTCCTTCGTTTTGTGTGATCGTTTTGTTTCGTTTGCTTTGGATGAAATAGCGAAAAATGATTACGAATGCGCTCCTTTATTGGAGTAGCCTCGAGTCAGACAAACGTGCATGCATTCCTTAAGAAACAGCTGGCTAAATGATATTTAACAAACTAGATTCAAAGAAGATGGATGGACCTTGTAAATGTTGATTTGATTACGTAATATAACAGATAAACAACTTTGAAGCGACGAGTCGATAGTGCAACATTCATTATTTAAATTGCTACATATGCTTGTAATAGTGGCAGAAGCTGCTTAATGATATACAGTATGTATATGTTTTCTTTTCGTTTGGACACTGCACGTTTTTGAGATGACTACATTGTTCAATTTTTTTTTCAATATCTATTAAGATCAATGCTAGCCTGTTTGAACATCGAGTGTTAACGTCACACATTCATTGATAAAATCATATGTTCATCGTCTGAAACTAAAGATTTTTGGGGGTTGACTTTCGATATAATTATTCGGTATTTAAGTGAATTCCTGATGCAGTTTTTAAGGCTATGACAAGGGTGAAGTCCTCCACATGGTTGGAAAGCGTTTGATATCTTGCTATAAAATAAAATAAAATAGCAGATTCGAATTCTTAATGGATTTCGATCAAGTAGCATCAAGCCGTGTTTTTTTTTTTCTTTTTGACTTACGTTAAACCTGCCGACCAAAGATTCTACGTGAAAACAGAGCGAACCTCTGAATTGCATAAACAGTTCGTCCACACTCAACGCCATCAAGCAGAGGCTGTAGATGGACCTGGTTGCATCTAAGAAAATTCATTGCAAGTCTGAAACTCATTGATTGCGACTGGTTGACAGCCAGATTAGTATGGTGAAAGATTATAGCTGGTTTTCTCCACGATACAATTCACTCATTCCGGTCCGCATCTCCAAGTGTCACGTGATTCCCTTGAGCATCCGTCATTATGACGTCAAATTCTCACGTGACATGTTTTTCCGTTGTCCCCTGCACACAGAGCTGCCTTGAAAGTGATGTGTCAGAATCAGCTGATGATGACGTAATGGTTCGTTGGTTCGTTCATTCCTGAGTTCTCTTTAATTTCCCCCATTTTCCAAACTATTTCATCGATGACATGCGACTCCATCAGCCATGCATCCGCTATTCCTTCCCCCGCCAATGCAGCAACAATGATTTCACGTATCTCTTTGTTTGTTTGTTTTCGTTTTTTTAAGACTTGTGCCAGTTCATGATTTCATGTCATAACTCATTTCCTCAAACTGCAACGAGACCTTATTTTTTTTTTTGACTTGATGACTAACGTGCGCTTCTAATTCAACAAAGAGAAATCCTATTTGATTGATTAGTTTTTGTTGTGTTGTACTGTGTCTGCTAAGTTTGTGGATTTTTTTCCCATGTTGTAATTAATTACGACCCATTTCTCCTGTAATTTCACGTTTTAACTTTCTGCCTATTGCTTAGACCAGCCAATTACGATTGTAGAAACAAGACACAGAAATAGTTTTTTCGTCATTGTATTGATTTAATGCTCAATTCATGTCTTTTGCTCAACCACGCACGGGTAGCTCCTAACGTCGATATTCATGCCGGGGTGCTTTCATTCCACTATGAGCCACGTCCTTGACGAATAATGTTAACTATGATCCAGATATTTTTTGTTTCATTAACCTCCCTGTCCCAATAACCTCAATAACATCCTTTCACCATACCCTTTAAATTCATTTGCAGCGTGTTTTTCCTGCTTTTAAAATAAATTAAACCCATACTTTGACAAATATTTTTTCAGTTTCTTTTGTCTTGTCATCCTCAGGTTCATATGTGATTAGCCATAATTTCAACAATTCACCAAGATAATTTTGTTTTACATTGAACAGTAAATGTTTTCCTCAATTTTTTGGCCCAATTCTGCAGAAGGGAAGTTTACACGACCCGATTTTTTCATGAGGAAAATGCCATAAACTATGAGTTATAGAAATTAATATGAGGTCACTGTTATATTAAGATTTATCTAGCATTGTTAGAATTTGTCTTTTTTAGGCTATTGTGGAATCATTCTACTCAGGAGACATATTCATACTTCAGAGGACGTCCCCCTCCAAAAAAAAACCAAACAAACAAACAAACAAACACCAGAATATATATCATATATATATATACATAACTGGAAGGTTTCATTGTCTGAAATGTATTAATCGAGTATTTCACACCTCATTGCGGTTACTGTATCCAAAGTTTGATACAAACAACATAATCAGTACAGTCGCAATGCTTGTGATGTATTTCACTCAAGTATGTCGTTGGTTTGGTTTATTTCCAGAAATTCTTACCCAAATCAACGAGTGCTTAGCCGTCATCAACATCTTAAAAAGGCTGCATGTGAAGTCGATGTATAACATTTTACCAATTCTCGACAGATATCAACCTCTAGGAAAAGGCTCCTTAAGACAGATAAATAACGTCTTGCGTATTCTTCGTTAATATCTACATCTTGAAAATGCTGCTAAACGTCGAGTTATAACCGTTTACCTTACCCTACAGGAGTGGAGCAACGCTTTTCGTCAACCAATAGACGACAGTTACTATAGCCACGACAACGCACATAGAGTAAGTCCCTCATGCAACCTCGTGGCATTTCTTTGCTTTTACTAGTTTTGTTATTATTGCGTTTGTGTAAATTGACTGTCCTAGAAAGTCGGTACCGCAGTAAAATGTACAGAGATGCTTTCGGCTCGATTCTAGGGGAAGATTCCGACAGCTGTAACTCATTTTGACCGTTAATGCTGACCGTATGAAAACACCAGCAATAGGCAAGATGAAATACGCCTTACAATGTCGGTCTTCTTGGTGGCCTTTTTGTTTTAGTGCAAACTACAGATTTTATTTCCGCAGACGTCATTTTGTGACATAGTTACTTTTGATCCCATGGTGACATCAACTTCCGTTGCTAAGTGCATTCCCCATGAGTATTTGTTCCATTTGCTGAGCCTTTGAGGTTATGCCATAAACACATAGACAAAGAAAAGAAAACAAATCATCGAAAAATAAAAAGATAAAATGAACGAAATGTTTTAAGAATGTAACAAAAAAAAAACTTTCATTGCCATTTACCATTTAATGTGATCAAATCATAATATTTCATTCATGCTCACGAGATGGTGGAAACTTGGGAAATCGAGTAGTCTCTTTATGGGACCTAAATATTACAGTCTAAGAACATCAACAATGAACGGAATGAAAAGCAAAAGTGAAGTATTATTCTCGGGGGGGGGGGTTTCATGGCAAACCAAACACTTTACAAATAAAACGACAATCAATTCAGCATTGAAAGAAAACATTGACAAAAAACTCTGCAGTGAACCAAAATGCCATTACAAAAGGTTTAGGGAGATTGAAGGGAATAGATACTTGGAGTACTTTGGCTTTTAGCCTACGACTTAGCGTCTGGCAATGAAATCCTCGAAATGGATTCAGGTGGTTAAAAAAAAAATCTTCGTGACTTGTTCTCAAAAATCGAACCTCCTTACCCCGGCTATGACGCGAACGTCTGTGCCGTCACCATTTGCTATTCCGTCGTCAACAGACGGCATAAATGTTTTTGGACATCAATAATTCAATTCTTCATTTAAAGTTAATGCAAACGGCGGAAATTATCCCAAAGTGGTTATCATTTTCCATGATTTACTCGCCTAATTGATCACAAGACCTTTCCGACAATAATTGAAAACATTCCGATCCCTTCCTCGTACTAATTTAATCAGATCGGAGAAAGTAGGGTGTACAGTTTTCCCGCGCCGCAAAGGGCAAATGCTTTGGTAGTCTCCGCTCAATTCCGCGACGCCAATGACTCACCGTCTTGAGATGCAAAACGCCTGAACGTTCTTCTCAAAAAGGTTGACGTAAATAGATCATTAAACTTACCTAAAAGTTTTCTTTTACATGCTAATTCCTTCTTACCTGTCACAAAGGGAATTGTTAAATTGCCATCATTTTTTTATGATTTGGGTAAAGTCGAATTTCACCATGGCATGACGTGCAATTTATATCTATATCACACTAGCTCTCTCTCTCTCTCTCTCTCTCTCTCTCTCTCTCTCAGTGGCTTTATGTATATCAGTCCATTTATACACTCACCCGTCTACACCATATATATTTCTAAACTCTCCTTGTAATTACAGATGGGTATAATTTTTATTGATATAAGAGTTTATAATATGTTTGTGCGTGTTCATGTATTCGCAGTACTTCAGTACTTGAGT
The DNA here is from genome assembly GCA_033980235.1 of Diadema setosum. NCBI lineage: Eukaryota > Metazoa > Echinodermata > Echinoidea > Diadematoida > Diadematidae > Diadema > Diadema setosum. The sequence goes on along the minus strand of CM067062.1, from coordinate 4,960,931 downwards.
AGCGTACACGTAGGTTTTATGTAGGGAGACTTGAATTCACGGATTCTTCTGTTTTTTTTATGACGTCATATCGTTTAAGGAACCAATCGACGAGTTCCGCTTCTTCAACGGCTCACGTGGTATCCTCACACTGCTCAAACAGCGTGTCTCCATCGACCCGACCCGAGAGGACTTCTACGAAGCCTGGTTGACCCTTGACCCCGAACTCGGCAGCGACATGCCGGAAAATTCCACGGAGCTTATGCCAGACTACCTTCAACCAATGGAGGTAAGAGTGCCCTTTCACAGCACCAAATACTGCGCACACACACGCACAGTTTCACACACACACATCCCTAATATCACGTTTCCGCCAGGTTGTTATAAATCATGTAGATTCTGATGTATCCATTTATTCAAACATCCATACGCCGGGATGCTATTTCGACCCTTTTCTCTTATTCATTGTACAAAGTAAATAATAACTGAAGATATATAGGGCTGTATCGTAGATAACTACTTGAACTGCCAGTGTATGTATTATTATCGTTATCATTTACCTTGTTGATTATTTTTCAATGTTCCCAAGTGGGCCGTTCAAGAATAAAATTCGTTGTCATTGTTTTTGCCACTGTCATGCCTACTGTATGTGGGCTCTCTCGTTAGAAGTTATTTGTTTTAAGAGGCTGTGCGCACAAATCACTCAAGGTATTCTGTTATCATGTAGCGTGGAAATGTTTGCAAGAATTTGACATTGGGTCCGGACAGTCCTTTCAACAACAAAAAACCTGATATTAAACGTTTCATTTTTTAGGTGTTGCGACGAGATAATCATACGTATTTTCATGTCTGTGTTGCAGCTGCAATATTACGCCGCAATTAGAAGTGTGCAGCCGAAGAGATTATGTTTTTGTACATCAATTTTACAATCTTTACCATCAAAATTCCTATTCTTTTCTCTTCTTTGTTGTTGTTTTTTTTTTTCTTCAGTATCACAAGGCCTACCTCTATGACGCAGTCCGCGCACTCGCTGTGTCTATATCAGACGTGGTAGCCAAGGGCCGATTTGTGGAGCCAGAAATCTCGCATTGCTATAACAACAAGTATCGCAGTAACTCACGGGGCTCCAACCGCCTCAAGAAAGCCCTTAATAAGGTAAGCAAGCAAGAGAGAGATAGATAGAAAGGGGGAGGCGGTTCCGGGAGTATAAAGCTTTGTTGGTATACAACAACCATTTGATTTTGAGTTAATGACGCAAGACAATTGAAATTATAAAACATCAAATACTCAAAAGAAACAAGAAGACAGGTGTCAGATTTTAAGACAAAAATGAAATAGTGATTTCATGTTAGATGTTTTCATGTAGCAGCTAATAGCCGGTTTTATAAAGAAGTCCAACTAAAAATGATAAAATGCATTTGAATCACAAATTTTAACTTTAATTTCAGTTTTTAATAATCTGTTTTCATATTTCTCATGAAAATGTCACAAAAATACAGTAATGCAATACCAGAATTACAAATAGCCAATTAGATGAAAATTCATCTGAATGTACAACTGTCTCTAAAAACACAAAGAACTGTTTAAAGTGGTATTGATCTATATTCAAAGTGCGAGAAATACTATGGTGGGGCCTACGTAAAAGCAAGATTGTTCAGTCACAGGTCCCGGGAAATTCTACTCTGCCAAGTTTTCCGACTGTAACTATCTATAATTGATATGATTCTATCTAGATAAAAGCTTTGACGCACTTTTTGGTGGAGAATGACCTTTCTCTGGTAATGCGCTGAGTTGTACATGACCTGTTCGTATTTGACCATGTCTTTTGTGTTTATTGGACTGGTCTGTCTTTGCATACATAGGTAGAAACAGACGGTCTTATGGGAGTGATCCAATTTAATCGCACGGGCTACAACGAAGAGGTCGCTATCGACATCATCAGTGTGGAAGGTCACAACAACGTCACAAAAGCCTGGAAGGTGATATACTGCTCTTGATTGTCTCTGCAATCATTTTTCCACATTTACGCAGTCCAGTGAAAAAAAAAATGGTGCCTGTCGTACTTCCAGTGAACAATATCGGAAGTGTGAACCAACGTTTGTATGTCGTGACGTAATTTGAAAGTTCGGGTATGACTCATGCATATAAATTGAAAGCATATGCGCCATTCATAAGTATTGTAGAATCATCACGAAACGTTTTAGCTTCCTCAGAATTTCGCACAATGCCCCTTGGCGTAAGGTGTAGGTGCCCTTCCGGTCGTAGAATTTTCGTACACACTATACCCTCACCCAGACACACACAAGGACATACACACATACAAATACACAGACAGACATACACATACACACACATACACACACACACATACAAATACACATACACACTCTCTTGCAACTGCTTAACCTGCCTGTAGAGTCTTGGTAGTGACAAAGTTCGTTAAATGGCGGGAAATTTCTCTCTCCAGATCGGTTCGTGGGACCACGAAGCACAGCTAACGCTCTCACAGTTTCCCTTCACACGACGATTCGATGAGATTCGTAACAAGAGGTTCAACATCGTCACCATTGAGGTAAGATACCCATCTCTCCAGGCCACAGGGGTTGTGACGTCTTTTTCCTTGGGGGGGGGGGGGGGGGGGGGCAGTTCACACACATAGGAAAAGAGAGGTCACTCTTTCTTCCTGGCCTCAATATTATAGAAACAGGGGGTTGAAGTCAAGTGCACAAACATAATCATGCAACAGCCTTGGTACGACGCCTAGGAGTCAATGTCATTCTATCATTCAAACAAGCACAAAGTTTAGCCGCAAGTGTAATGTAGTGCCTGTGTGTTGTTCAGTTATCATAATTTAATAGCTCTGCTTCCGATATCTCATACGGAAGAATATCCGTGGTGGTATAATTGACATACAAAAACAAACCAAAAAACAAACAAACAAACAAACAACTAACCCCGTGTACCTAGAGCCTATATATTGTAACTGTGGTATCTTCAATCATCCATCAACACAAGTTTCATGCCATATATATATATATATATATATATATATATATATATATATAATATATATATAATATATATAATATATATATATATATATATATATATATATATATATATATATTATAATACTGCGCTGCGTATAAACATAACGTGTAATTCTATCCGACAGGAAGCCCCATTCGTAACAATAGAGGAAACGGTCTCTGGCCCGAAGTTCACGGGTTTCTGCATTGATATGCTCGATAAGATCGCGGAGAAGCTCGACTTCACCTATGACATATACCTGACCCCCGACAGTAATTACGGCGGAAAGAGAGCGGACGGATCGTGGAACGGGCTGGTCGGTCAAGTCTACTACGGGGTGAGCTCCCACGAAAAATGCTAAATGTGTTGTGGCCAAGTGTAAAGACCACGTCTTGAGGTCCCTGCTTCATGTACATTGCATAAACCGGAATACTGTGAATGGTGCCAGTGCTTATAGTCATTACTATCTACCGTAGATATGAACCAACTTTGATAAGATTTCTTGATTCATTTTTTTTTTTAATATTCGCCCATGTTGAGTTTTCTAGACCATTCAAATTGGATCTTGATATTGATAATTAGTAAGAACATTGAGACCCTTTAATAGGTTTTTCCTTTTTTTGGCTTTCCCAAAGAAGCACTGTGAAATGCGAGTCAATCCTATCAAGTTTCAGTCACAACAAAATGCCCCACTTGGGCACGTTCTTAGATGTTTTCCAGTTTACCAAAAGAGAAGTAATTCTAATCAATTAAGCCGTTAGGTATCTACTTGTCATTAGACATATATCTATTCATATTTCACTAATGAATTTCACATGCTATCCTGCATCAGTTTGACGTGCTTTGCTGCGTGGTTTCATTCATTCATTCATTTCATTTATGTCAAAGTTTACAAAGTGGATCCTAATTCCTGAACCCTCAATTCGAGTCTCCCGGCAGTTGTAGTATTTATGTCCTCAGGCAAAGCACTTTATCTTGTTTTCTAGTCTTTCGAAGGAGACTTAAAGTAATCGAATTTGCAGATGCTTCCTTGATAAGGCTATGATTTCTTCCTCAGTGGCTACGATAATATGACTAATCCTTCAACAACAAACCAAACATTTTGACAGCTTGCTGACATGGCTGTAGCAGGAATGGTGATAAACTCGGACCGTGAGACCGTTGTCGACTTCACAAAACCCTTCATGAACTATGGCGTGGGCATTCTGCTTCGGAAGCCGCAGAAGAAGTCCAACGTATTCGCCTTCCTGGAACCTCTCGACATCAAGGTTAGACATTTTACATCGATTCTCACTTTCTTCGTTCCTTGTCCTGACCGTCTTCTTTTTTATTTAGTTTGAGTGTGCGGTTTCTGCAGTTCGTATTCCTCTGTGTTTTTCAAAACTGGCGGAATATTTTGACACCCACTTGCTGAACATTTTGTAGTACGATTAAACTGCTATGAGAAAAAAAAAAAGCAAATTTTTACATGATCTCACTACAATTAGTTATAAAACCCAAAGTGGTTCACTTATTACTTTTTCCAAACTTATCAAACTGCTCATCCACATCAACATTCGCAATGAGAGTTGCACATAACAGATCAGCATAGGTCAGCCCTCTCTTCTCTCTGAAAATCTGTCTTTCTCTCTCTACAGGTGTGGGGCTGCGTACTCGCCTCCCTGTTCGTGGTCGGCTTCCTCATCTACATCCTGGACCGTTTGAGCCCGTACAGCTCGTACGGGAAGGGCGGTCCGGAGTGCGACGAGGCCAACGACTTCAACCTGCAGAACAGTCTTTGGTTCGCCTTCGCGTCGTGTCTCCAACAAGGTGAAAACTATGGCACTGTCATTCTGTCTGTTAGTCTCCTTCTCTCCTAAGTAATGTTTATGATACATATCTAAATATCTGTATATCAAGTACACACACACACACACACACACATATATTTATATATGTATATATATATATATATATATATTTAAATTATATATATATATATATATATATAATATATATTATATATATATATATATATTTGTTTATACATGTATAGTGCCTCCAGAACATTAGTGAAGTGACTAGCAGCCAAGATTCACTGGGTGAAAGCCAGTTTTTAAAGCTGCTTTTAATATTTTTGAAAGCGGTTAGGATGAACGGACTTTAACGGGGAAATTGTGATCCAGTTTGATTTGGTCTTTTGAACCATTTCGAACTGTTAAAATCATTGTGCCGCACGCCAGAATCAGACCAGTAAAAAGCTTTCACGTCAACTCCAAGAGATACGATACAGGGACCGCGGGACGTTTTCTTCTTCTTCTTCTTCTCCTCCTCTTCCTCCATCTTCTTCTTCTGCTTAATGAGGGGCGGAGAGGTTGCAAGGGTCAAGGTTCAATGATAGACCTACCCAAAGAAAAAGTTGTCATCAATTTGAATAATTACGGAGTACTCGCTGCATGCTATAAGGATTACAACCAGCACTGGCTGTCAGGCGGAAGTGGATGGTCTAGTGGATAAGACGCCTGTGCCTGTCCCGTGATCAGGAGGTCGCAGGTTCGAATCCTGCTCGAGTGTGTATGCCCATGGTTTCTTCTGTTATAGCTACTACTATTAAAAATACTGGCCAATTAAGTGCTTCATGTAGGGCAGTTTGTCAATCAGTTGCGATAGGCCTATCCTTTTAGGAGAGACCGATCGATGGATTTGTTGTGAGGTTTTTTTTTTTTGTAGATTGTCCTATTTTTTCTTTTTTGTTTTGTTTTGTTTTGTTTTGTTTTTGGTGTGCATGTGTCTGGAAGAGCCAAAGTGTGGTGGCTTCCAGATTTTGCGAGAGGTGAGCGATTATGATGCTGTATTCCCCAAGATAAAGCTGTGATGGAAAGTGTGTCTTATCTTAAACCGAAGGTGAGAATTTGTTGAAAGGTAGGTCTGACTATAACGACAAGACATGCCAGGCGAACAGAGCACTGGTAAAAAGGCTACGGAAGTAATGTCGCGTAGCAAATATCAGTTCGGGTCAAGAATTATTGCAATTTGATTGGTGCTGTACGAATCTGTCGAGCAACCGTCTACCTTGACAACAGAAGCGGTTCCCTTGGGTTCTCGATTGGAGCTGCGAATAGAAGAACCTCCTTTTCATAACCTCATTTGAAAAGGTTAAAAAAACGGCTCAAAGTGTTCTCTCCTGCAGAATAGACAAGTTACCATATTTTCCATGGTCATCTTTCTACGGTTGAAGGTCAACTTTGATACCATTTTCTCCATTGTACTGTTGTTATTAGCAGATTTATTCAGTCGAAGTCCAAGAGATCTTTTATTTGATATCAGCCACAAATCGTTCATCCATCAAGAAAGGGTTTAACCCAAGATTTCACTATTGCCCCCAGTGTGAAAATTGGTATCAGTCATTGCTCTGGTAATAAAACTGACAAGAGCCTCAAAGAAGTTCCAGTACTGATGCTGGTCTCTTACATCTTCCGCTTTCGATGGACCAGCGCAGCGGAATTTACTTCCACGTGAGCTGAAACACTCAAACTCCATACCGTCTATGAGGAGCAACCTAAAATCCTACTTTTTTTTTTCAACCCTGGGTTTTGAAGACAGACATTCATTTCTTCTACTTCTTCTTTTATGTTTTTTTTTCAGTCTGTTTGTTTTGATGCAAAGCGCCTCGAGTATTTAATCAGAATGGAAAATGGCGTTAAAGAAACCGTATGTATGCATTATTAATAAGTTATCTTTGGGTAACTTAGGCCACAACCATCAGTATATATATTTCTCCATATTACACGTATTATCCGAAAATTGTAGTAGATTGATTCAGACAATTGCAACAACAGATATTAGTAATGATATGAAGTATATAAACTGTTGCCGAGAATGAAGCAGGAGCATCAGATGATCATGTAACGTAATCTTGTGTTGACTGTATTTTTCAAGAAGTTTAATCTTATCCATCATCCATTCTCCGTCTCTTTTTTCCACCCGATATATTTGGTGTCATCATCAGCCTACTGGAATGTGAGAACCAATCATCCCGTTGAAGGCAAATATTATCATTTCTTTCTTGTATTCGTTCGAAAAAAGGACAATATCAGAAACGATTTCACATTATTAGGGTAGAATTGTTTCTACGTTTTATCTTTGGGAATGGGAGTGTTCCACGAGTGGCTTCTACCAACACGCCCTGCATGGTGACGAAAGCATTATCAGGAATACTTGGAGTGAGCTGGTGCATGTGCACAAAGAAAAAACAAACATGAAAAATAAATTGTTCGGGTGCCGATGAATTTGGTTTTTCCATTCCAGTATGTTGATGATATTTGACGGAATGAAGATTTGCCATGGTTTCATATCTTTATCACTCGTTTATTCTCTTTCCCAAAGATAGAACAGTTTGATATTTACTGAATAAAAGGCTTTTTATTGTCTTATTAGCGATGATAATCATACGTACTCTATCCCGTGCGGACAATATCGTTGAATGCAATGCTAAGATAGTACGACGTACTTTGCTTTGTTTACCGAAATGTATCTTTAAATACTCTGCAGATTTTTATTTTTTTTTTGTCATGCACAGCATTTTTTTTTCTGTCATGCGAATATGACATTTTTAAGGTGCTGGATGCTGATAATATATAACGGTAGTGACACTGATATGTATTTGAATGTTCGAAAGAGAGCATAAAGAAAACCATTGATAAAACTGGTACTGTAACTGCAAATATCTCATGTACCAACTTTTTAGTTATTACATGAAATTCTCTTTTTTTTATTCTGACTTTCAGCTATAAAATTCTAGTGTGTATGATATGCAAAAATATAACGGTAAAAGAAAATTGGAGTGTAAGACATTTTAATGTTCTTTGCACAAGGTCCGCAGATGATTTAGAAACATTAACTGAGATAAAAATCTCAGGTGTTTGAATGTGCCGAAAGGGATTGACATGATTGTCATTATCATTTACATTGTTGTCAATGCAGCGACTTTGTGCATCAATGCTGTATTATCGTGAAAAAATCACTATAATCATTAATACAACCACTTCTCGTAGGTGGCGACAACACCCCGATCTCCGTGTCGGGAAGGATGCTGAGTGCTTTCTGGTGGTTCTTTGCTCTCATCATCATCGCTACGTACACCGCCAACCTCGCCGCCTTCCTGACCGTCACTCGCATGGAGAACCCCATCAACTCCCTGGAGGACCTTGCTAATCAGAACAAGATCATCTACGGCACGATCGAAAACAGCAGCCTCCACAGGTTCTTCGAGAAGAGGAAAAACCAGCGCATCTATGAGCGCATGTGGGACTTCATGAGCTCGAGCCAGACGAGTCCGTGGGTGCCCACCGACAAGGAAGGGTACAGGCGGGTGAAGCAGGAGTCATATGCATTCTTCTGGGACGCACCCATCCTGGACTACATCAAGCAAACCGAATGCGACCTGATGACCGTTGGGAAGCCGTTCAATCTCAAGGGATACGGCATTGCGACACCGCAGGGGGCGGCCTACAGGGATAATTTGTCAGTTGCGTAAGTTGCCAAAACACGTCAGGGTGTATGAGACCGACACACACGAGTCATATAGCTCACGAGTTCGACAATAAAAAAAAAAGGTCCACGAGTCATACATGCCACGAGATATACAGCCCATGAGTTCGACACAAGGCAAATAAGGCCCATCAGTTTGACACCACGTAAAACAGCCAACGAGTTCGACATTACAGCACGGGGCTTAATGTATCGGTCTCGTTGGCCTTGTTTGCTTAGTGTCGAAATCATAGGCTGTATAACTCGTGGACTTTACAACTCATGGGCTGTAGGACTCATGGGCTGAATGACTCATGGGCTGTATAATGGGTGTCCGTTTCGTGTCGTGCGTCCGTAGAATTGTACACTTGGTCCTAAAAAAGGCATGCATACAACTTGTCTAACAAAGTTTATAGAGTCAATGTCATATCCTTGGTAAGGAATTTATTGGGTTTTTTTAACCACTGAATACATCGGGGTTATCGTACAGAGATAACGTGTCTGATCTATATAATAATGTCATTATTAAAAATAAAACATTACACCTATTTCATGTATATGTCATGAAATTACAAACTTTAGCATTTTCCGGACCCTTTCTATCGTTTCCAAAGGATTTTAAAACTCCAGGAAGAGGGAATACTGGAGGAAATCAAGAAAAAGTGGTTTGAGCGAGAGTCCATCTGTCCGGAGGAAGTGGTCAACAGTAACCCGAACACTAAGGCCTCGGCGATCGGCCTCAGTAAGATCGCCGGGGCATTCTACGTGCTCATCATCGGCGCCGTCCTCTCCTTCATTGCCGTCATCATCGAACACATGTGGCACAAGCCACCGTCATTCTACAAAAGGCGACGGCAGATGGAGGCGAGAAAGGCCAAAGAGAAGGTATGATTTCGAGACCGTATTTGGGGCCTTGTCCGGGAATACACTTATTCTTAGACATGAAATATTTTCAAATACAATCGTATGTGATATTTTTTTTTCTATATTCAAAGTTAAATATGCAGACTTCATACTCATACTGTCTCCAAAATTCCTGAATTGTAGATATGCTTTGATTGCCATTATAAGTGTTATTTTCACGACAAACGAAAAGTTTGATTTTACATCTGCTCTCGTTGCTGGAGATACCATCTATGTATCAAAGAAAATAATAGTGAAGGCTTTTGCGTGACTAATAAGTCGGAATTAAATGTTTTGCTGTTTAATTCTTAACATCGATTTAAAAGCAATTCCACTGCGTGTTGTCGTACTGTATTTTCTTCAGAAAACCTCGTGTTCTAGATTTGCAAATACATACCAGTCATGCCATCAAACTATGTAACATCCAAGAAAAAAAAAATCACGGAAAAGAATCAAAAATTGATTGCCAGAAACTGATATTCAAATGCCCCTTTAATTGATCTACCGTATAACTTTCAAACAATCTATTGGTAATTTTCGGGATAAACCCTCTTACAAAATGCAAACAAAATCGGAATACAGAGCTGGCAATCCCTTATTTCGGAATCCATTCAAGAAGCTAGCACTGCAGCTTGATTATCTTTGTGTCCCCTATGAGACGACAATATTAAACTCGCATCATGCGATTACTGGGTGGGTAATGTTTTGCAAATCAAGAACCTCATCTCATTTTTCATGCTACTAAACTTCCATCTGCTTTCCTTGACTGCATTTAACTTTTTACTAACACGTACATTCTTCGCTGTCATTTCAGCCTAACTACTAACACGCTGCTTCTAATTACATTGGATGTAATGTCAAGAGCTTGTAAAGGTGTATGACATACCTCTACATTAACATGAACCGAACTCCGACATAGGAATCAGAAGACTTGAAGGAAAAGACTAAAAAAAAAAGAATTATCCAGTTAAGCTATATGATTGAAGAAACTCCATTTCCGTGCCAAAAAACAAAAAAAAATCATAGAACTCAATAAGACTGTGTGCCCTTTCTATACCATATACCAGCTCAGACAATGTCAGATTTTATCCTTGTTAACTTCGAACAATACTACTGACTCGTCTCAGCAATCATTACCCAACGCTGATGAGGTTTATCCTGTGAGTGTTCATGATTATGGTTTGTTTTGATGAATCTAATCTTATCCCGTGCGTATAAAGAGTTTATCCCTGGGTGCCCATAAGAACTTTAGAATTTGTGTGTTAAAGCAGCACCAAAGGTTCACTTCCAATAATAAATTCGTATCTTTATGGAACACGAATGAAATCTGTCAAATCTCTTTTCTTTTCCTTTTTTGGATAAAAGGAAATAACTTCAAACAAATATATGCAACGAGCAATATTTATTACAAATTCTCTCCCACAAGAGACAACCAGACAGACAGACAGACACACACACACACACACACACACACGAAATGGAGCAGCAATTTACATAAAGTGAATGTATTGTGCAAACTCATTTCTAACAGTTTTTCTCTCCATGTCGTATGTGTGGCCTGTAACGATCTCTTACTAACAGCGCAAAGTGGTTTTCATCTCTGTAAGTGCTGAAAGCTTGCCTCGTTTGTTGGCTGTCCTATCAAACTCGTACTGTCCAAGCTTGTCCTCACGCAATCTCTTACTAACAATGCATGCTTTGTATTCTGAGTGCTCAGCTCACTTTGATGTATTTTCCTTTACCTGTCGTTTGCTTTGTTTCGTTCTTTGTTTCCGTTACGCCCTGTTCACAGCTATTATGACGTATTACGAGCACACATGCTTATTATAATCATGATGAGTTCTGCACTTGATAATGACAGTACCTGGGTGTGATTATAGTTATTCAGTGGGAATGGATGTTGCGAAAGAGAATTCATTAAAAAAAATGAATATAACTAAACTAGCAATCAACGGTATCAGTAAGGGTTTCGTGTATACACACACACACGCACACACACACACACACACACACACACACACATATATATATATATATATATATATATATATATATATGAACATTAACGTTATCAGTTAAGTATATTCAACGTAAGAAAGAAAAAGGGGTGGGTGCAACTTTTTCTTACCAGACATAAAGCTAATGGTTAAGTAACTTAAAAAGAAACACACACAGCACACAGTGGTATCACGCACCTCTATGTCTCTATATATTTCGTATGCGTTCAATCATTTCACTATGTTTCGTGGTCTTTGTTTCGATTGTCTTACAATACAATTTCGTCTTTAAAATGCATATATCAACACTGCACTACTTCTATAGGGTGTCCAGCACAACGAATATAGAATTTTGTTTTCCTTTCGTTGTTTTCTTTATCTTATATTGTATCCCTTTTCTATTCTTGTCACTTTTCTGTCAGACCCTAGTCACATGATTTGAGAGAAAATTTTCATATCAGGTTTAAATGCGGGGATGGATTTTTGTTTTACAGCGCTAAACTTAACGGCAATTAAAGACATGCGTAGATAAGGGACTTTAAAGTTTCGTCGTCAATATAGGGCCGCACGTATTATCTCCGTTTCATCGATAAAGTTGAAGTCCATGTTCCCCGGGGCATTGACGTTTGTTTAATAACAATAAACTTAGATTAAAAAAAAAAAATGTCTTTCATCAAATGAATAATGAAATGGCAATAAGCTTCGGCGTCAAGTTTTGTTTTCTTGCTTGATTATGGTCTTATTTACGTGTGTTATACAATGTATCAATACAATTCACACTGACGCGTGTATACGTAAGTGAAAAACGCACACAATATTATGATATACGTGCTGGCACCTGTTCCAGCGCTATTGAATGGTGACGTACTCTTCTAGTATCCGATGTTCTTGGCTTGTGAAGTGGCATGCGTGTCTTTCTCGTCATTTTTTCATTGTGATCTACTAACCCACTGGCCTGTGTCTATGCAATATGACGTATTACACTGCGGTAACCATTGCTCTTGCCTCAATTGACGTATTATTACGAACAGGACTGGGGAGAGAAGCTGCCTACATCACGCAATAATGGCTCCGCTATGCAAGACAACAACAGTAAGGTATTTTGCATATTTCACTGAAGACGTGAGAATGAGAGCATGATTATGAGGCAGAACTCTGTTCATTGACCTCGTTGTATTCTCATCTCTCCCAACCGATAATGTTAGATTCTACGCCACGATTGAGCATAGTTTAGCCCTAGAATCACCTGTCATATGCGAGTTGCCATCTCTCGAAACTAACTAAAACCTTTTCCGATACCTTGCTCCACCTATAATATTAAACTAATATTCAAAACGAAGCGACAGAGGTATTGATTTGCTTAGAGACGTTATTATCACCATGAACTTTCATTTGATCTTGTTATATGCCTTTTAAAAACAACAAAAACAACAGAGCAAAAAAAATAAACAAAAAACAAAACAAACCTACTTAGTTTAGGTAAAGCAAGGAGTATGATCTAGTTCCTTTTACCGAATACGGCTTTGGGTTGTGGTGTCAACCGCTAGATTACATATATTACCAAGGGGGAAAAATGCAGAAACAAATGAAAGGAAGTGAAAGAAATGTGATAAGATGAAATTGACGATGCCAACCATTATTCCTTTACTTGCTTGTTGCCATCCGAATCGTTTGTAATCAATTTAATTCTTCCGGCCGAATTTGGTCTCGACAAACAATTCATCCCATGTGGCATTCTAAGCTCGAAGCTACATGTGAATAATTCAACAGCTCTTGCTATATGCGTCTAATGATATATCAAAATGGCCCTAAAACCTTCAACAGTTCTCACTCCCACGTATAATGATAAGAAGGAAATCCTGTAAAAAAAAATAAAAATGATATATATAATGAAATATGATTAACTTACCTTATCCTTTTCCCTTTCAGCTTCTTCTGCTTTACTAACCGCGATGCCCTTGTTGCCTAAGTCGTAGGGACAAAGTATTACACAGCTTTTTTTTTTTTTCATTTTGCTCGTAGTTTTCTGCATTTATTTTACGCTAGGAAATGTTAACAGCGATAATGAAGCATATAAATTACCAAATTATCAGATCATAAACATACAAATCATACAGTGAAAATAGATGAGACGATGTATGTCAGTCCTTGCTTGAAGCGAAAGTAGCCTATTGTTTTCTCATTTCCGAGATTAAGATTCTGGGGTGCCTAAAGATCAAAGTTTGTGCTTGTGGGGGGATCTTTAAAGCCCGTGACTGTAGGAACGAAGCGTCAAAATATCTCCCATTATGACGCTCATTGCAATTTATTTACAAAATGGAAAAAAAAATGTGAAGGTAACAATGAGAACTACAATCGTGACTTGATATGAGGTTGTCTTGTATGTTTCTAGCAACACATTGTGCAGGAAAACGACAGCATGGTTCTTCAACCCCTCAGACCTACTCCTTGGAGCACAACGGGTAAGTAAAGAACCTGTCGGTCGAGTCTGGGTCTCATCAAATATCTCATCCTTACATGTTTGCTGTAAAAAGAAAACAGAAATGCATAGGATATTCTTGTATTCTTGCACAACACGCTATTGGAAAATATAAACCAAATCAAGGTAACAATTACAACATGATCTCGTGTCACTATAGCAGTTTACAAAACAGCTGCAAAAAAAAAAGGCTTTAGATAACCCATATAGCTTACACTACCTCGGTAAATTCCAGTAGAACAATTTAACTTTTTTTACATAATTTGAAAATAAAAGTGGTTCTTGCAATTCGTATTTCAGAAGCAAAATGGAAGCGATATATATATATATATATATATATATATATATATATATATATATATGTAACGAGAGCCATTATTTTTGTTTCCTCACTTGTTCACGGTTGCGCCGTTTTATTCAACTGAAATTTGGAATTCGAGGGTCATTTCAAATTCATTCAATCCTGGGCAAACTTTCAGTTCTCATTATTTCACCGAGAATAAAAATCACTTAGAAAGTAACTGTTTCGTTTCTCCTTTCTAACTCTGAAAGTTTTGTTCATATATTTTGTCAGAACTGAAGACCGAAAGTGGAAATTAATGAATTGTCAATTAAACAGCTTCCCAAGAGAGAAAACAAATCATAAATGAAAATGTCAGGAGATGTTATGTGTTTGTATTAAGAAGTTTCATCAGATGCCCACTCTCCCTGTTCTATAGAGAGCGCGTGCTAGCATCGACATCATACGACCAGCCGTCGTCCGTGTGACAAGCTGGATGATCGACACAGAGTATATTTTCGAGAACGTTTGATGACAACGACGACGAGCGATAGATCGAGGGGAATCAATCATAAACATCAAGACGCCATGGTGTTTTATTGACATGCATTGACGAAACAATCGCAAAGGTGTGTTCATGCGTCTTTTACAGCGATATCCTTCAAATATATTTGGATAAGCTGGTCGCAGAGTGCCGAAAAATGCGCAGGAATCATGCGAAGTGCCAGTGGGGAGTAGACTTGGTTTGCGTCGAATTCACGAGTGAATCCTGTAGCGATGTCTTCTTGCGCCCCGCATAGTATCGTACATGTATCGAAATTTGAGAGCAAGACGTTCGCTGCTTGCTCATTATTGGAACAGCTATCGACACCAATGAGAGTTATTTGTACCTGCAGCTTCGGTTTATTCTTCTCTACGATTGTTAAATCGGTGACTTGATGATGTCGTATTTCTTGACTCAACATCGCGTCGATAGATGGGGCATGAAAGATTCTTTTTTTAAATCTTGGAAGAGAGAATGTCTAACTATAGATGGAGAGATTATCAACAATACTGAAGTTGATCGATCAAGGGACCGATACTGTCTATATTTGAAATCGACATCAAGTCCCTCCAGTTTCGACGTGACGCTCAGAAGGCTTATCATGAGTTGGTGAAAGGTGTCGAAAAAGGACAACATTGCAGACACTTTTTTTTTAAAGACAAGTATAGTGTTCGGTTATGCTATTGATACTACTCTCTGGAATTTTCTCCGTAGCCAAAGTCTATGATGATTTTTTTTTTGTTTCTGTTGCTCCTAACCTTGATTTGTTTTTATATGTATATCTCCAAACCCATGCCCCCCCCCCCCATATGTATTCTCCGTTATTGAACTCAGCACAAAATCGGCTGTCATGACAAAGTTGGTGCGACAGTCTCTGTACAGCTTCCAGCGAATTTTAGTAACTTTGCTGGGACCAGTGGTTTTTTTTTTTTTTTACTACTCATAGACAACATATTGGGAAATTGTTATTACAATGATATCAATGTTATGTATAATCGATGTCCGTATTAACTCGTCTTGACTCCTTTTCCGCAAAATTGTAACAAACTGACAATGAATATACTTGCAACAATGATCATTCGTTCTCGTTTGTGTCATGATGGTTTTGGATTTTAACGAGTTGTCAAATGGCTAAAAAGAAGATATATTGCTAAAAAAAAAAAGCAATCACAGAAAAGCAATATAGTTCTACTTGTTGACCTTTGTGCTGGAGGAAGTGATTCCTTAGCGTTAATCCCTCGGCCCCTGTGTTTGTTTAGTCACTACGTAACACGAGCAATGTCTGAAATGTTATTTAATCATTTATTATTCTTATTTGATGCGAAAAGTATACTTTTCTTTGTATGGTGTGTGAGAAAGAGACAAGAGATGTAGTGTTAATGTCTCTAGAAGCCTAGTTTTGCATCTTTCTATCATGTTTGACATTCTTGTTAGAATTATTATTTGAAAATTTTCCGTATCTTTCAGGTTGGATCCGTGCATGTGTGTCCCTTAATATCGTTCTCAATCTTTGCTTTGATATCGAAGAAGAATTTGTCGGACAATGAACGTACAGATTCGAGGAACAGATAAAAATGAATAAGAATTACATTTCAGCAGTGAATTCTGCACAAATACAACACAACAGCAGGAGTTATTTGTCGTGTACACGATAAAATTACAACTCGGTTAATTTCTTCTTTGTATCAGACATGTTGATTACTATGTTGTAGGACTATACACGTCGTTTATTGAATCGTCTATGTTAGCTGACCCCATGAAATAGTTAACAGCTTGAAGATTTTAGTGATTTGAAGTTTATTTGTTTTGTTTTTTTAATCGGAAGAATACTGACAACTCCACTGATTTTAATTAAAATCTGGTGTTTTCAGCGAATTGCCATTATCAGCTCTACCATATTTACAGCAGGTATACATGATTCCTGGTGAATTGCAGACAAAGACTTAGTGTTTGTGCCATTTTTTTTTTTCAAACGTGTATGAACAACTTCTTGCAAATTTCACTCAACGTCCATAAATGAAATTTGTTTGTAATGTGTGTTCCCATCCTGAGTCCTGCTATTGTTTTTACTGACCTGCAACGATAGGAAATTTAACAAAGGTAGATGTTTATAGATCTTTCGATAAACAGCTTAAGCTGTGACCTCTTTACGAATTACACATTATTTAAGTATTTACAATGAAAAAAAAAACTTTCATGGAGTGTCAAAACAGGCGTTTTGCAAAATTTAATGAAAACGAGTGTCATAACATAAATTGCATGATGTTTAAAGACAATATAATCTATCATCTGCGACTTAAATTCATTAGAGACTCGTTGGTAATAATTATCTTACGTTCATGTGCGGAGTGTTGTATTATTTTATAGTCAGCTCTAAGTAATTAGAAGCTATCAACACGTCTTTCAGATGATACTTTGTGTTAATAGTCAGTATAGGTTGAACGAGGAGTGAGAGTCCACATACTTGAGGGAAATGAATTTCATGACTGGAGGAAAATTACACAAGATTGAACGGGAGAAATTTCACAAAAATCTGACTTGATGTAAGAATAAGAATGCTGTAGGAATTTGTGTGGAAGTTTCACGTTTTCACGCATCAGGAATATTGGGGATTATTTTGCTAAATTTCCTCGTTTACAAATGAAATCACAATATTAGGTCAATCACAATGATATCCTTCACATGAAATAATTGAGTCTTTACCACAGATAATAATGACGACCAATGAGGGAAAATTGTTTGTGGTTGCTAAAAAAAATATCATGGACCTAAACATGGCATTTATATCTTTTATCTATATAAATTAAGGGAAGAGTTTTGAGGCGACGACATGATTTACATAGTTGATCTAATTTTCAAAGCACCTAAGTATAACGAATAGTACCATTTCGTGAAAACATAATCGTGACAATTTAACATCATTAGCTTGCTTTACTATTGTCCACTCTAGCTGCACTTTATTTGCCCGTTTCGCTTGATTGATTTCACTCCATTCAATAAAGTCAACATGAAGTGATTTTTTTTTTTTACATTTACGGAAATATTTTTTATTGTTAATATGAGACATGTTAAAATGTGATATGTTATTTTACTCTACACATACATATTCTTGTGGTGTCAAAGATTAAGACTGAGTGCATTGTGTGGCTCTTGGAAATACTGCGCTTTCGAATAGTTTATCATGAGCACTTTTGATAGTAAGATATGAAGAATATAAGCAAATTTTAAGAAACATCACACATGTCGACTTTTATATGCTAGTGAATTTTTACCATATAAATTGTTTTGCTGATACGATATTACTCGTCTAGTGAATCATATGTAATCAGTCTAAATACATTTTCTCATCTTTATGAGGTATTTCTACAACGACCGCAGATAGGTCTTACGACATCTTTTACCAAAGTTTTTGCAAAGTTGAATGAACTTTGGACATGCCAAAAGCTGACGAGGTTCTGCTGTGAACTTTGGATAGGGCACATGGAAATATCGAAAACGATTGCTTAGCAAATATTCTGCCTGCGTGAACTATGTATTGATATCTTGTTATTCTTGCTGTTTTTATATCATTCTTTCAATCAATGAGCGATTGTTTATCTAGAAGGGAGGATTAAGGAGAGGTAATCAATTTCTTTTTGGTTGATGAATCTGCGTGTATTTCTCGTTCTGCAAGGAAATGTACATATACACTCGTGGTCAGGTATAGTCTGTATCATTGTATCTACCTATATCGCAGTAGAACAAAACTGTCCAACCGTCTTCCTATCTCTATTCTACACTTAATCAGTTTGAAAAGCTTGGTAACAATTATAGTAGCACGTATCACAACCATGCCAATACCAGCTCAAAGGCACATGGTAAATATTGTATATCAGTCTGATTTTTTTTTTTGTCCTTTGCCTTTTTTGTCGATATGAATTACCCTAAAGACATTTTAACAAACAATATTATCTGCCTAATATCATTTCGTAAGGTCTCTATATCATACAGTGAAAAAAAAAAACAATACTGAAGTCCCACTGAAGTAAACTATTTTTTCTCATAATTTTGAAAAAAAAAGTGTGAAAGTTGTGCGCAGGCGCCATCTTAATATCCCTTTTATGAAATAAGTGCAAGGTCCACCGACAGGGTCAGAGTCTTCTACGCATGTTCAAGGGTTTGACATGACGTTATGTTGCTCAGATGATCACAAAAAAAAAAAAAAAAATGTTCCCGTCACGATAAAGTGCAGTGTTAAACATGGTAGTATCAGTACGCATTAAAGTTCCCCCAGTATTAGCGTATCCTATGAAAACATTCATGTTACTGAATTTTCATATTTTATATAGTGCCACAGAAAGAGAAAAATATATCAAAAACACATGAAACAGAATGTATCGCTGACATACCTTTCAAACGTGTTATTCATTAAAACATGGGAGTTGATCTTTGTACGTTGTCCAGTCTCTAAGCCTGCCTTTTTTCCGGTGGTTTGAGGGTCAGGGAAAGAATGACTCGCATGAAATGACGCAAGTGTGAAACGTAGTACTGAGTTGCGTCGTACTTACGTCAATGTGTTCTACTACATGTTTTGTTTTCACATGGAAACGCATTATCATCGGGGCCATTGTGGTCAAGTTTGTACAGTTGCCGTATGCAGGTATGCATATATTGATAGTTGTACTCGCAGTTGCATATACATTTAGTACATGCGGAATTTGTTGAACGAGACTGACGAACGTTTTTGCTTACTTTTGTTCTGTTGTTTTGTTGTTGTTATTCCATTTAGGGTGGGGAAAGGTTTTGGGGACAGGTATATAAGGTACACCCCTCCCCGCGCGCTTCAACGGCAATAGTCTCCGGGCAGAACTCTGGACGGAGCGTGGGTTTTTTTTTTTTTTTTTTTTTTTTTTTTTTTTTGGTTATCGTTTTATTTTCTTTCTTTTTTTTTTCCAAGATGAAAGTGTGTGGGACAGGGGGTATAACAGGGCTACACCCCCTCACGATTCCGAGGCCCCTGCAAAAGGAGATGATGAGAAGCATGTGACAATGGAATAGGATTGGCATCATTGTGCTCTCGTTGCAGGTACAGTATCAACAGCAGCAGTAGCAGCTGTATATATATATATATATATATATATATATATATATATATATACATATATACATTTATACATATATATATATGTATATAATGAAAAATCTAACAGCATCGACGAGACTTAAAGGGTGTGTACAGTTCTGGTCGAGGTGTAGATTTAGCTTTCAACGTTTTGCCAGATATTCAGAAGCCACTCTGTGAGATGTAAGGGGGAATGCAGTTCTAAGGGGTATCAAAAGTTTATTCGATGAAAATCGGTTTTAAAATGGCTGAGATATCAAAAAACAAGGTAAAACAAAGAGATCCTAATAAAGTTGTGGCATGTCGCCTTTTATTATTATATTAGCACTTTTTTTTTTGGATATCTCAGCCATTTGAAAACCAATTTTCATCAAATAAACGTTGAATCCTTTCTAAAATTACATGCTCTTTCATATTTCATAAGAGGCTTTTCATTATCTCACTTAGGAATGTTCAAAACATGAATCCCTACCTCAACCAGTACTGTACAGTCCCTTTAAGGGCCTACCTGAGAAGCAACAGTTACCCTAGTAGCTGCTTGTGTTGAACATTTCACGTTTCTGATATTTTTTAATGAGTCGCTGAGGTTAAAACAACTGTATGTATATATATATATATATATATATATATATATATGTGTGTGTGTGTGTGTGTGTGTGTGTGTGTGTGTGTGTGTGTGTGTAGAGAGAGAGTGAGAGGGAGGATGGCCTTTCACCTTCACACTACATTATATTTCACTTCAAATATATGAGGACGTTTCTGGAACACAAGCTAAAGAAACATACGCCTTTTTTCCAAATTATTGGCACATTTGATAGGTAAGCGTTTCCTTTATTTCCCATTCTGAAGACTTAGTGGCAGAAATTATGATAAGTATTATGAAATCTACGTAATTTAATCAAGAAAACAAATCACACGAAGCTAATGTGGGGAAAGTGTTCTCCATGATGTAGTAACAGATGACTTATCGAGAATCTTCACAAAGATAAGGATGTGAAGATAAGCTTCACAAGCATAACCTACTCCAAAACACAACAATAAGGAATTACATAAATATAAGAGACAGACAGGAAGAGAGAGAGAGAGCGAGGAAGAACGAAAGACAGAAAGGGATAATAAGAAAACATTGTGATTGTGGTTATTGTTCCAATATGAATAGCTGTATACTTTTATTGATTTACTAATTCGTATCCATATTACTAGTACACACAAGCCCAAACGACAGTGACAATTTTATCAACTCTGCAGGTGCTTGGCAACATGAGGCATTAAAAGCAGTTTGTATAGGCCTATTTATTCATACTCTCATTTTACAGCTGTAAAGCGTACATTGTGGATTTGCCAACATTGATTGCTGCAAGGCCTCTCAGCCTTGTCCTTACCCTTTTCGCGACACTAAATAATCGCTAATGAAAACAAGCATACTAATTGCTTTAAGTTGCATCTAATGCATCTTCATATGCAACCATTCGTAGCTTATATTGTGTCAATATGATTACTATTTCCCCCTCCCCTTTAACCCTTGTTGACTGTGCCAGAGTATACTAGTATACGTAAGTCATTTCCTCGGTGAGGGCGTCAGAGCGAGCCCCATTTCTCCACTAGTATTCGCACCAAGCTTGAAGATTGACCGGGGGAAGGTCGCTGCAGAGCTGGCTTGGGTTGCTGTCGCCGTGCGGACTGGCCATGGGAGTGAAGAAATAAAACAGAAACAACAACAATATTCATGTTTCATACTAATATCGTCAAATATACACGGAGAAAGAAGGACTGACGGGTATAAGGATGCAGATATTTATATTCGTTTTGCAGACTCGAGCAGCTAATTTTGAGGTCATTCAAACTTTTGCTCATCTCTGTCATCAATGAAAAAGTATCAAAGACAAATCACAGTATACACTAAATAAAAGTCGATGTAGGGCAATTTGTCAATCAGTTGCAAATCACAGTATAGTTGTCATATTCCACACGTCATTCAGAGAACACTTGGAAGGAATAGTTTCAATTTTGCTCGAGTACTGCTCTTAATTCTAGACTTCGGTTATAATCACTATCATTCTACGAGAGTGTATTGATAATATGATACATTTTTCTTGTGATATATAAGTTCACATAATCAGCCTCAGTATCCTTTGCTGTGTTAAACGCGGTCTGTAGCAGAATGGCATTACACATAACAGGTCACTAATTCTTTTACATTTTTCAAATAAATTAACATTTTTTTAATCGAAAAAAATCAGAAGAATTTATTTCTAATTTTTGCTTAAAACTTAATTACCCATGCTTCGCTAAAGGTATTTATCAGAAGACCTATTCAAGTTGTCAAATTTGTCCTCTTATTATTATGTTTATCGTAAATAAATAAATAAGCTGATAAACTCACTTCATATGAATTAAAAAATAAATAAAACTGGCTACTGTCCGTTTACACACAACGTTATAAAATCTCCCTACTGCAAAACTTTGCCCTGTATGCGATTCAAACAATAGGATAAGGAGGCTGAGAGATCGCTTCTTTAAAGGCATTATTCACCATTTGCCGAACACACACAAAAAAAAAAAAACAGCTTTAGTGCTTCAAAATAGTTTGAAATGTGAGTAAGGGATAGAAAAAATCAATGTAAAAATTTTAATCAGTATAAGTAATGTTAAGTATTGTTAAATATACAAAATTTGAACAATAGTTATAATAAAATTGTTTCTAGATTAAACGGTCTACAGTAATGGTGTTATCTTCTGATATTTTAGGCCTTATTGCAAAATTTTCAGATGGAAGGATGTTTTTAGATACGACTTACAGACACATATGCATCAAAATGATGTGATAACTCCAATATTTATAACTCCCTGCTCCTAATGGTAAATAAGACCTTTGCTGTGAGTGACGTATTTAATGTTTTCAATGACGGTTTTGAATAAGGGGACAATGGAAGTGGAACTATACTAAGTATACATATTTTTTTTTAATACCTCGCAGCGAGGAGGGGTATCAAATTAAAAATGTTCACGGTACAGTGCATCAGAGGATTCTGAAGACTGAGCTTGTGTTTATGACTTGTGGGTAGGTAGAACGTGAAAAACAATTTTCATGTACTTACATTTTGAAGACGTTCTTCTGGAATACGAGCGGATTGTCCATTGTGTCGCAAAACACGCGGGCCATGGTGATTTGGTCAATGGCCTTGCGTTGATCTGCGCGGCAAAGATAGCGACAAACACAAGTGAAATAATCAAATACTAGTATTTGAATGAACAGTCAGCAGTTTGTAAATCCGAAACTAGCGTTTACGCCAATAAAGGTTTGTGTTTGATTTTTCTACGCTGGCTTATTTTTGTTTTATCATGATCTTCAATCTTTGAATATCTCTTATCTTTGAACAAAAAACTTCGTACTTCAGAGAATCATGTATTTGATATTATTTGGACATCACATCCCTCACAAACTTACAAGCTGTCATTTCCAGGAAATTACTACCCTACAAATTATGCGAAGTGTGTATATCATACTAAATAATATATTGTCATTAATTTCATTCAAATGCAACTTTCCAAAGGTTTATGTTCAGATCTAATGGTAGACTTGGGAGACCATTAATAGTCACCTCATCTGACTTTGTGTAACGTGTTTGCAACAAGTAACACTTGGTTTTTTGTTATCTTAATCTCCATGAAAGTTTTGGTATGATTTTGATTTTATGCCGTTGTGCCCCCTCAATCGCCTCCTCTACCTTACAGTGTGTATGTGGTGTGGCATTGAACATCAGCTCTATTTCTCACAGTTACTACCACCGGTAGTAACTACCAGTTACTAGGAAGCTCTCACATCACTGTTTTTCTCTCACTTAATTTCTGCTAACGTGTTCGTCCTTTTTCGGATATCAAAGGGGCATTCCAGACAATTTTCATATTTACATCATGAAGTACAAAAATCGACAGCTCCTTGTACAGAATTGTGGAATTTATCGTGGTCCTTGAACAGAGGAACAATACTCTGAAAAATCTTTCACACCTTGAACAGTGTTGATGACATAGCAGCCTCACGTATTTCAGTAATAGCAGTGTAATTCCATTACAATATCGCTTGCTTAACAAGTTCACCTGTGTAGCATGTATGCATGCCATCTTCTTCTTTTTTTCTGCTTCGTTGAGCCCAAACTCATGCATTCTTATGGTGAGGCTGCCATGCCATCATCCTTATTATTGTTCATTGCAACTTCTTATAAACTTTAAAAACATGTTTATTCCTCAATCCAATCACTATAAACTCTGAAACTCTGTACTCGGTATAACTAATTTATAGCTGTTCAAATGTAAAAGTCTGAAAATCATTCGGAGGTCTCCTTTAAGTTTACCAGCAGTGAAGGCTTGGGCCCCTTTGTCGTTCAGGTAAAAGAATCTATCGCCGTCGCGAAGGGCCTTAAACTGTCTGCCGAGGATACAGCCCAGGGTGGGCCCGAACAGAGAACCCTCTTCCGGTAACTCGCCCAGAAATCCAACAAAAGGGTCTATTCTCTTCATGTCTTGATCGCTGCAATAATAGTTACAGTTTTGATAACAACAGTGACAATAAATGATAGCTATAATGATAATTAATGATGATGATGATGACGATGATGATGATTATTATTATCATCATCATCATCATCATTATTATTATTTTCATTATCATCATTATTATCATTATTATCATCATCATAATTAGAAGTAGCAGTAAGTAGCAGAAGTAGTATTATTGTTATTATTATGGCAATAATATCGTTTGTATTAGTAGAAGCGAATAAACCACTCAACGAATAAATAAATAAATGAGTGAATGAATGAATGAATAAATACATAAATGAGTCTTTAAAATACAAAATACATAAAATAAGAATCTAAAAACAGAAAGCTAGTCTTTACACCGGTACCAAATAGTAGGAAATTTTCTGTCTCTTTTTACATGTTTGTCAATTTGCAATTTCCTTCTACATTTTAATCATTTTACATTTCTTCTTCTTTAAAAGCAGGATATACTTCCATTCAAAGCCGCAAACATGACAAAGGTCTGCTTTACAAAGGAGCCCTGTGTCAATATACATTAAAAGTCAAACAGAAATGAGATAAGATTACTGTTGTGATTGAGATGCCCTACGTTTCTACATTTGGTCCATACTTTCTCTATCATGATTGTAAAATAAGAAAATTCTTTTCCACTCCTATGCCGACAATGACTGTGTTGCCGCACCACCTGTTTAATCCGTGTTTAAGTCGTGTTTAAAGTCGTGTTTAATCACGACTTTGAGTTCAATGGACAAAATGATAAGTCCTATTCGCAAAAGGTCACATCAAAATCATTGTCATTGACATTCCTTTACCCGTGTTTGTGTTCCAGGAAGATAACTCACGGACACACATGAGACGGACAGACAGACACAGACACAGACACAGACACACACACATACACAAACGCACACATATACATGTGGAGTAGGCTTTGTATTCGTTTTGTTCCTGTCACATTGCAGTGCAATAGATGATTGAAACATTCAATGAATATCACAACCATAAACAATATCACTGCTCTCATTAACATTAAGGAGTCGCAAGCTCGTAACTGGGGGAGGGGGTGCAGAGCCCCCCCCCCCCTTTGCCAGCAAGAAAAAAATGCTTGTCACTGCTTGTAGCCGAAGAAACGAAACCCTTAAGTGGTATAACACTAGCTCTTTTTTCTTTTCTTTTTTTTTTTTGCTTGTCAGCCTATGAAACCCGGAAGTGGCACCAAAAATATTTTTGCGCCCCCAATGTGCAAGATAATGGAACTGAAAATAAGCTTGAACTAAAAAGATCACCTTTTTCTCATTCTGAACGCTCCCATATGAAAATCCTAGATGCGGGCTTGAGTCAAAAATCTGTAAATTGAATGTTCGCTAAATCAAGTTTGTAATCACACACAAGCACACACAAAGTAATAACGATAATCGTCTCACGTGTATCCGTAGGCCTTCTTCAAATTGTTAATGGTTTCAGACGACATCACGCCCTTGAGGTCTTTCCATGTCTTGAATTTGTCCGATGTGCAATATTCCCGCCACTTGAAGTACGGTGCAATGCCATGGTCTCGGCCACGCAAAAGATTGATGGCCATGACATCAAGGCCCACGTCCTCTCTACATGCAGAGTTAGAAGAAAAAAAAACTAAATTGCAGCTTGTAATCTAAAGAATGCCACCCCTTTTTTAAATAAGATAAAATGCTGTACATGACAGGATACTAAATTATATTTTTAATGTCATAAATGTGCAGTCGTATATCACGACAAAGTTATTTCCATTTGCCTATATGATCATAACATCATATTATTCAGGTGGATGAAAACTTAAGACAGGAGAAATAACTATTCGATTAGAACTTTTACATGTTATTTCAAAACCAAATTGTCCTGCGTTGCGCTTGGAAAATGTGAATATTATTTCAGTGCACCGATAATGACCTGATGAAAATGCATTTAGATTTTTTCCATCATTAATTGAAATTTGGTTTATGGGATCAATAACGAATGTTTGTCATCATGGAAGAGAAAATTATGCGAAAGAGCTTATCATTGGTACGCGTGCATGAGCACCACGTACGGGGCATTTGTGGAGGGGTGACGCTTATCATATTTTTTGGGGGGGCATCATAATGATGATCAAGACAATAATCTAAACCACTTAATTGTATCTCGTTTCTTTGCATTTTCAACCCTTTTCAATCAATTAGTCACATGATAATCTATCTGCAAAAGTCCACAGAGAGTGAGTGTGGACGAAGAGCCACTTCACACATAAAAAGGCGTCATGGCAACTGGTTATATCGACATATTAGATTGCGTGCAACAAATATTGTATTCGAAACATGTAGACAAAATGAAAAGACAGAGATGACAATAATAATGAAGATGATATAATGTGTAATGATGACAATGGTAACAGTAATGATATAGTAATTATGAAATTAAATAATGATAATTATAAAGTAATAATGATAATAATAATGATAATAACAACAGATAATGTAATAGATATTGTAAATGCCAATAAGACATACTTTTGTGCTTATTTTAAGGAATAGACTTGACTGGCAAAATCCCGCAATCATTATGATAATAATATAAATGGTATCAATATGATAAGAAATAAGCGTAATGACTGTATTTATTCACATTATTTTGATAGTTAGAATTTTATGTATTGTTGTACTATGCAGCCGTGCAAGATCGAGTCGAAAAGCTGTCTCCAAAATGTTTTACAT
Source organism: Diadema setosum (assembly GCA_033980235.1). Lineage (NCBI taxonomy): Eukaryota > Metazoa > Echinodermata > Echinoidea > Diadematoida > Diadematidae > Diadema > Diadema setosum. The sequence continues at coordinate 4,933,842 of CM067062.1, read as the reverse complement.
TATCTAGTTCATGTCATGTATCTAGGCTTCACAATTACTTGTGTTTTCATAAGATATTCTGTTATAATACTTTTTTTGTGTAGAATACTAATGTACATTGTTTTTTTGCATGATATTTTTTATCCACTTATATTCTTTGTGGAAAAATAAAAAATAAGTGAATGAAAATGAAATGAAATTTAGATATATATAATATATCATATAGGACCTATAAGTCGTGTGGATGTACGTAATGCACGACTCGATGCGTATAAATACTCACGCGTCGTTTGGTCCCACAAATAGTCGTTTTTGGAGGGCCTTGACCACCCGAAGGTCGATCTTACGGGCTTTCTGCCTCACCATGCCCTCAATGAACCCGTCAATGCCTCCCTGAGGAGGAGGAAATGGAATAAATTGGACACGGCATCAATTAGGAGCAGGCAGGTGTGTATAACCTCCCTCACGATCGGGTCATCCCACGAGATCGACATCCACGAGTCATAACCCACGAGTTCAACATTGAAAAAAAAAAAGGTCTATGAGTCATACAGGCCACGAGTCATACAGCCCATGAGTTCGACACTATATGCAAATAAGGCCCATGGGTTCGACACTAGGTATATAACAGCCCATCAGTTCGACATAAACAGCACGGGCAAGTGTGTCGGTCTCGTGGTGGGTCTTGTTTGCTTCGCGTCGAACTCGTGGACTGTAAGACTCGTGGGTTGTATGGCTCGTGGGCTGTATATCTCATGGGCTGTATTATTCGTGGGTGTTGAACTCGTGACGCGCACCCTCAAAGTCGTGTTTCTTTATACAACCATTGAGCTAGCACTAAAATACACTCCCTTCATGATTGTGTTTCAACCGAAACATCATGTCAAATACAATGTCACAATATCAAACTATAGATTAAAAGATGTTCCTACAGCCTTACACTGAAGGCTCTCATCATCTGAATATATCTCCATGACTTTTTTCTTCCTGTGAAAGACATAAAATCAGGAAGAAAATGAATGTAGTTTGCATCATTCTTCAAGGATTTCGGATTTAACAATGATAAGTTTGAAAAGTTGTATGGGACATGTTGGTTAAATACTATTGAAAAACCCAAGATTCCCTCATGTTCTATTCGGATCAGTGCGATTCATTTTAGGTATTAATGCTATCACAGACTTAATTGAATTTGAATGAAATATTGAACCCGATATCTCTATGTTAAAAAAAAGACAAGTCTTAATCTTCAAAATCCATAACTTTGTTACATGCTTGCCTACTAGTATATCAAAGTATCATGTTGTCGCACTGTAAAACACTACAGCAGAGTTGGCTGAATTCTATGTGTATATGGCACCGGGGAAGCGTACAGGAGACGCGGCGCTAATATCATAAGGAGAGTTTGAGCTGGAGTTCGACCCAAGCAATTAGGATAAACAACAATAATAATAGTCATGATAATAGTAGTAATAATAATAATAATAATAATAACAATAATCATAATGATAATGATATCAACAGTAACAATAACATACTATACTTGCATGAGACTGTATTAATCAGGTATTTCTAATGAGAAATGGTGTGCGTAAGATGTGTAAGTGGCCGCTCAGGTGTGTACATCACGGTGAAACGTCTGACTATTGGCTTAAAGTGGGTCGATGGCCCTAAGCGAAACTGGCATCTGGTTTAAAGCTAGTTTCTCTCTTTTTTTCACGAACTCACTTTTTCAAAGTCGTACATGAACTTGGCGTTGAAGAAGGCTGCGTCGAGATTTAGCGGTTCCAACTCCTGCAAACTACCGTCCTCTGTCCTGTTGTAACGTTCGAGTACCTGGTCCACGGCGCTGTGGCCCTGTCGGTACCCCGCGGTGGCAAAGACGTTGGTAATACTCGGATCAACATTCTTCCGGTAACCCTTGTATTCGCCTATGTGCTCTTTAATGACAAAGAAACAGAATCAACAAAGTATATCAATTTTTCGGAGCATGTGTTAATATGGGGGAGCATTTTTTTCTTTTACGTGCACACATAAAAGTCACAAGTCGACTGTAACAAATATAACAAACCTACTATCCTCTCTCTCCAGGGGAAAAGCAAAGCATAAACAAATTTATGATTAACCTGTTGTAAATATCAAATCGGTCTACACACAAAAGCACAACGATAATGCACTTGCATTGACACACCAGGGCTGTCCAACAATGTAGGCGAATGTCGGTTGATTGTAACGGTTGTCAGTAGTGGTTTTATATAATAACATTTTAGATTTATAAGCAAAGCTAAAGCGGTTTTCTCGAATGTTTCTACTGTTTTCCAATGGTTGGCAAATGAGGACATTTTATAAAGTCATTCAGACAAAGGATCAAATCTGGTAGAAAGATCCATGAGCTCACTCTGAAATCCTTTTCTACCAAAGATGGTTGGTAGGTACTCTTCGTAGTCAATTCGCTGCATGATGGCGCCGACGATCTTTCGCGCCTCCTGGAACACACGCTCGTTGTCCGTTGCCCAGTGTGGGTTCACCTCCACCAACTTGCCCGCGATAAAATTGTGCTCGCGCACAAAGATGGTGTGTAGCGACGTCAGACCCGGCTGTTCATTGGCGCGAAAATCTCCCGCCTCGCCGCAGACGACACCCGTTTTGTCATTCTCGTTGAAGCATTCGCCGAGCTCCTGGTGGGGCAGGAGGGGCTTCTTGTCCTGGCCCCTGGGAAGCTCGAGGCATCGGAGTCGTCCAACGGTGAGATTGTTGTAGCCTGGAAAGTTTGTTTGTTTGTTTGTTTGTTTGTTTGTTTGTTTGTTTGTTTGTTTGTTTTTGTTTGACAAACGAAACCTTGTTCAGCAGTAACACATACAACACCATTGCAAGTTTTAATTGTTCTTGTTTCAAAACGAAAACCCATTTTGCTGAGACTACATTTTTGCAAAATGCCTTATCAATAATTACCCTCCTAATTTCATTGAAATGCGTTTAACTTATCTCCACATTTGTCTTTCTTTTCTGTCAATTGCAGTATCAAAGCCATCAATGTTTATGTAATCGAAACCCAAATTGCAAAATATTGGTATTTATCATGACGCAGCATAATCACACATTTTAAAGAATAAATACTTAACTCAATATTTTCCACAGCGATGACCCCCCCCCCCCCCCCCAAAAAAAAAGGAAAAAAATATCAAACCTTTCATTTCTGTACGGGAATGTACTGACAAACAGACAACGCTCTCGTACATTTATTCGACATTTTATATTCTAATCGTCTCTTCCGTGGCTTGCTGATATCATCACTCCGATGAAATTAAGTACGAAGTTGTTGGTTTCTTTAGCTTTTTTTTTTTTTTGTGTTGGCTGTATGTCTTTTGAGGGGTCATCATATACGTTTATCGTTTGCGCGTGTTTAGTCGTTGTACATTGGACTGTATCGTTTGTATAGGTTTCTTTAAAGTAAAGTCTATACAGAAAAAGAATACAGAAAACTCCACAAAAAAGTAAGGGACACATACCGGTTGTGGAGTGGAAGCGAAGGTGGTTCATTTCGGCATCCGTCGAGCCGTAGATGTTGGAAGCGTCGATGAAGGCTGTGATCTCGTTAAACTGTTCCCGCTTCGAAGGGGTGCGGCAGTCGGGCATGGAGCGCGGGATCTTAAAGCACTCCGTGCTCTTGAAAACATTGTCGCCCTTAGGGATCTGCAGCGGGTAGCAGGACGCGTTCAGGTTGTGACAGTCGCATTCGTCTGTATTCCAAATGAACCGAATAATATGATATGAATTATTATTGTTAAGCAGCTAATTATTGGGCGATGGCAGTAAGTTCCTCTAAGTCCATGTAAAGACATGTCTATGAGGACTAAACGCCTGGTATATGAAGGGCACATCCGCTGCGTGTAAGGCGTCGAACCAGAGACTTCGAGAGTGAGGGTCCGAGATCTCAACCCACTGAGCCACAATCAATGACAATAGTTGATCGTCGATGAACAGAAAAGACCGAGTGCGAAACATACACAAAGACAGACATAGGCATGATAAACAGACAAACGGAGAAAGGACTAGAACAATGGATGCAAATACGAGGACGAGGAGGCGGAAAGACATACTACAACAAAAAGGAACGCAAAAAGACAGGAAAAAAGAGAATGAGAGATACATGTAGTTACATTAATACTACACCACACACACACACACACATACATACACACACACACACACAAACACACAATCGAGCTCAAATTGAAAATGACAAGAACGTTTGACAAACTACGAAATAATTGACGGACATTAATGAAATGATAACGAGAAATATTAAAAAAAAATAGCAGGAAATGAAACACAATGTAATGTTGCCATTGCCTGATAGAGAACTTCTACTGGGTCGTCCACAGGTCTGCGATGGATCCCCTTTGTTGAAAGACCTTTAATAGGTGTAAACGTTATGTCCCGCATCATATACTATCTCAGTTGTCGTTATGACGTCTGAAGTGGTCACATTTATATATATCACTGATTGGAAAAAAAAAAATAACATAGACAATTTTTCCTGTAAGTAGGGCCTACTGGACCTAAACAATAGGAGTGTTTAGAAAACATTACATCTTCCCCTTAACCATGGCTCGACACTAACTTTTTTTATGGTGGCCCGATGGGGCCACCAAAATTCTAAATTTCAAATTTTTGGTGGCCCGAGAGAAAAATTTGGTGTCCCGAAAAAAAAAACAATAAAAAACATTAAAAGTCCTTTTTTTTAATATTTAAGATTTATGATAGTAAGAATTAGAAGTTGGACATATCTACTCATAAATAAACTTCAACAAACTTGCAACACTCACTCTCAGGCATTCATTCAGTCCTTTTCATCCATCCTTTGAACAAATTTAACTGCTAATTTCCGGCCCAAAAAGTTACGAATTTATTGACATACTTTTCAAAAAATTTTGGTGGCCCGAGGCGGGCCACCAAATTTGCCTTTTTTGAAATTTGGTGGCCCGACTTTCATTTTTGGTGGCTCCGGGCCACCGGGCCACCGTTAGTGTCGAGCCCTGCCTTAACTATTCTCTACTATAGTTCTTACTAGTCACGGCGGGAGTGTGGGCGATATCGTGGTCCGTAAACTGTCCCCAGTGCATGATGAGGATGGAGAGCTCGTCATGGGCCCCGTCATCGTCAACGTCTTCCTGGAAGACGATGTCGGACACCTTACGGGTAGACAGCTGGAAGTCACGAGGAATCCATAATCCTGTTTGCATCACAAACCATGGGGAGGGGGTGGGGGAGATGAAAAAACATGGTTTCAGATCATTTACACACAAGAGGTTCCAATGACCCATTGTGTCAGTAGATAATTTATTTCACATTCATTCATTCATTCATTCATTCATTCATTCATGTTTTATTTTTATTTCCAAACAGTATACATGGGTAATACAGGAACGTCAAAATGATGATATATTCTTGTAATATCTAATGTCAGATATTATCAGTAGAAATACATCTTGTTTCATTAAGGACTTGATGGAAATTTTAATTGAGGAGCTGCTAAAAAAAAAAAAAAAAAATTGTATAGTGCAGTCTCCTCACTCACTTACGTTACATTACCACAATACATTTATACAAAGCTTATAAAACTACAATACCTCTACCGAACAAATTAATCAGTACAAGAATCACTTATCATTATATCGATGATAACATGAGCATAGCTATGCACACGCGCGCACACACATACACATACACACGTTGTAAATAGATGCGGAATCGATTACGTGACAGTAGCGATGATGTGTTAAAAGGTGTTTTGAGCTCTTACCACGTAGTGGATATAACCTAGGCACTATGGAGAAACCAGCATTATTATCGTCATCACTTAGTAGCAGTTTTTGCAATACTATTTTGTTGCATTATGCAGGTAATTATAACTGTCATTGTCATTACTTTCATCTCTATCAATAGTTGTTATTATTATGCTTATTTTCATTATTAATACTATTATCATCATCATCGCTATCATCATGACATTTATAGATAATAAATAATAATAATAATAAGGTCGTATTTACCCAGGGTAGCCTCTTCAGTGTTGCCACTGCTCTACCAGAGGGCCCTGCTATTATTATTATTACCCTAGCATAGCCAGGTAACCATGTATACTCCTGGGTCGAGAGGTAAAAACATCTTGTCCAAGGACGTAAGCACTGGGCGGGATTCGAACTCGGGTCTTCCGATCGTGATTCGGGAGTCTAATCCACTATGCCACAGCGCCCCCACTGTGTGATATCATCAGCAACACACAGATATACGCCTCAATTTACTCACAGGAATGACCGATCAAGGCCTATTATAGCACCCACCTTCACTGTGAAACTCCGCCGGCAACAGTCGTTTCAGCGTCTCCAGCCCACTGCCCCAGGTCCGATGATTCAAGTTGTTGCACGTCCCGTTTACGTGCCGATACTTCCTTTGTTTTTCATCATTGCCGCATTTCTCCGGCTCGTTGCCATGGTGATGATGATGATGATGGCTTTCCTCACACATTTTGGCCATACTAGCCTTGGTGTCGACCTCCATGCTAGGAGAGAGGATATAAAATATATATGAAACCATAACTCCTGAATGATAATTCAAAAGGCATGATAATAACAAGTATGTTGGCAACGGTTACAGCAGAAATAGAAATGAATATGATAACAATAACAATATGCTATGCTGACAATCGTAATAGTGATAATAGCACTGACGACAACGATCATGACTATCAATCTAATTATCAAAATAACGATTAGTGCCAGTAAACATTGTAATCATTATTAGCACTATTAACAGTTTTCATTAACATAATTATTACATGACGATAATCAGATCTACTCTGTGGGTGAAATCCTTCCAACAGACAATGGGGTTATCATTAAACCAGCTCTGTTCCTCTTGCTAATCCCCGGGGTGAAGGTCGCTATTGGTGAACTATTGAAGGTCAAAAGTTTGCTTGCACTTGACAGGAATGAATAAAATTAAAATGACAGGGTTGCTTTAAACAACAATGGTCACAATACTTATGACGTAATGTAGAAGGACTCACTTGATAATTCGTGCCAGTCTGGCCACTTCGCTCTTGTCAATGCCATCCTTGAACTCCTGCCGTGTCCTCTGCCTCTCCTCTCGTTCCTGCTTTCGACGCTGTCTGGCCTGCCTCCGCAGCTGTCTTAGCCGTTGTTTCTGGAGCCTCTTCTGCCTCCTGAACTCCTTCTTCACTCGACGGATCTCCCTCTTCGACATCCCTTCGAAGTCGATGTCGCTCAGCGAGTCAGGCACCTCTCCGTTCTGCAAGCTGATCAGGATGTTGTTATTATTCCCTTCCTCGCTACTGCTGCTGCTGCTGCTGCTGCTGCTGCTGCTGCTGCTGCTGCTACTGCTGCTGCTGTTGCTACTGCTGCTACTGCTGCTGCTGCTGCTGCTGCTCGCTTCTCTACGCACTCTCCCGCCCTCTTCCTCTATCACGTCCGAGTCCTCGTGAACTTCCTGCAGCTGCGCGCTACTTTGAAGAATGGCTGCCTCGCGTTTCTTGCGTGCCTTGAACTGCATCAGAAGGTCTAGCGGCTGTGGTCGCCATTTCTCTGCACCGTCCGCCAAGAGTTCTGTAGATCAAGTAGACCGCAGTCAGAATACAAATGAATATTTGATTCATTTATACTTATCTAATCGCCTAAGTCAATGATCTCAACAACTTCGAAAAAAATTGCCACGTCGAAGACAAATACCACTCCGAATGGCTGCAAACACATGCTAATTATGTTTGTGTCGAAAATCTTCTAAGAACTTTCACCGGTTCCACTGGATTCTACTTAGGCGAGGTTGATTGCATATAGCCTACACATTTATTTTATGTGTGTGTGTGTATTCCTGAACACTTCCGTTCGATTTTAGTGAAACTTTCACTTTTCTATCGGTGCAATTCAGGCGCTATTTTTCAAGTTCAAATTCTACAATAGTTTATTCTATTTTTCTCCCCCACCACATAATCAATAACATCTGCGCACAATGTACACGAAAGTAAAGAAATATCGACATAAGTAATCGATAAATGATGGTGTACATTACACTTTAAATGTGGATTGCAGAAATAAGCATTTTGAGCTTGTAAATTGTGGTTCCTTATAGCAGTTGTAATAAACTATTTAGTATGTACATACATTAAAAAAAAGAAAAGAAATTTGCCGTCACCAAATCCAGTTCATTTTGCTTAGTAAACCAAATTAAACATATTAGGTATATTCATAAATTTATAGGCCTGCTCTTTTAGGAGTTATGAAATAAAAAAGTATATAAATCCAGCAGAGACGAGACTGACACAATCTAGGCCTAATTACAATAAATCATACATCGACTGAATTTTCAATTTATGTGTCACTTTCTTGTTGACTTCATTTTTACGTAACCTTTCACTTTATGGTATTACATGACACACAATAGCTGTATTAAAGCCCTCAATTTAACTAAACTAACACTTCACAGGTCTGAATTTATTCAGACACTTAATTTCAATTTGCAACAAAAATACAAACAGAAAGGCAGTCAAGCTCTATCATAATTCTGAGAGGTTCGGAACAATTGGAAATCTCTATATCGTATCAAAGGCAATATCGGAAACACGTAATACAGAACATTAGGACACGTCAGTTTGAAATTTAAGAAAATGGAACAATCAAATAATATGAGTATTTACAATTTTAGTTAAACAAGGGAAAAATGCATGCGCATGTGTTTGTCACAACCATAATGCCACAGTTGTGTTTAAATACTGTTTACAAAGGAAAATAAAATCCTCAAATCCTTTTTTTAATTAAAAAAATGCATTTTCACTCGACTTATTCAAACATCACGTTCTGGTTAATATATAGGCCTTTATATACCATTGCCCTTGTCTCATGAAGGAGTTTATTCAAGTGCTCTTCGTTTCATTATGTCAGAAAATTCAATATATTACGTAAATTATCTCTACACATTCTATTGTATATTGTTCCACCACAGTAGGAATGAGATTACAGATTGAACCCAAACTTTCCACATGCATACCGCTAGCTTTGGAAGTAATCGTCTCACACTTCACTCTTGTGTTCTGCTCATGTTTGTGTATTATACTGAAGTAACGTATGCATTTTGTGTATCCTGTATACTCCCCTGCCCCCCCCCCCCTTTAAAGGGATGGTATATAGTATTGGTGGAGATGAGGATTGGGCTTTTACTTTTTTTGCGAGATACCAAGAAATCACTTATGAAATAGTACGGAACATACCATTCAAAGAGGAATTCAAAGTTTATTTGATGAAAATCGGTTTTGGAATGGCTGAGACATCTAACATGTCTAAAACCAAAGAAAACAAAGCGATCATAATAAAAAGTGGGTCCCACCTTTCATTAGGATCGCTCTCTTTGGGATATATCAGCAATTTCAAAATCAATGTTCATCAACGTTGAATTCCTCGATATCTCAGCAATTTCAAAATCAATTTTCATCAAATAAACGTTGAATTCCTCATAGAATTACATGCTCTTTCATATTTCATAAGAGGGTCCTTGTTATCTCACCAAAAATGTAAGAAACGGGAAGTTAGATCTTGACGAAAACTATACGCTCCCTTTAAGTCTCTGTGCCTCAAACTAGCTATGCCATTGTACATACCGTCTTCTGGGTAGTAGTTCTTGTCCCTCGCCAGACTTCGCTTCTCAATGTTGGCCTGCGCGATGATACACGGCAACATGAATGCCACCAAGATGGCGAGACTACAAGAAAGAAAAAAGCGATGGGTAAGGGCTCGTGCACTTGCTATATGTACAATATCTGTATCTTGAAAACCTATAAAGTGAGACGATCAAAGTAAATTAGGTATCTTTGCTAACAAAGAAAATGAATTTCCTGTATTTTGCCATTGTAGATATTTCTGAAGTTTGAATATTATATTATTTGTAATCAAAATAGATATGTTTCTAATATTGTGTATATTGTGGCTTAAGTATTGGACAAACATGATCACGTAATAGTGGACCATCGATGTTTTTCCATGGGGAGAACATTTTTATATTATTTGCCAAGAGAAAATGATTGTTGGTGGGTAAACAAATGCCAAACGATATCATACGATAGAACAATGGTTATATAAGTGCAATCGGTTGAACGATATTTCGCATGTGGTAAATAATATATAATGATAATAATAGTAATAATAATGATAATAATAATAATAATGATAATAATAGTAATAATAATAATATTAATAATAACAATAATAATAATAATAATAAGAAGAAGAAGAGTAAATGCAGCAATAACTTGGTAATGCCATGCCATCCGGGTTTCAACTTCACGTTCGGGGAGGTGGTAAGTCTCTATAAAGCAGTTTAAAATCTTTGCTTGGATCATATTGTATATTTCCTTCAACGCCAGTCGTTATAAATATATTTGTTGATGTGTGTGTGTGTGTGTGTGGTGAAAATAGTGTACAGGAAGATAATATTTTCGTTACTTATACTTATCAAAGTCAACTTGTACGCAATGTACATGAATAATTTTCTTTACTCTCATTCTTCCCATGATTTTAGTTTGGTCAATAAGCATGATGAAAAAAAAAAAAATTTTAAACAGTATCCTATCGCAAGCACATATTCTTGGTGACGAAAAAAGACATGTCATAATGTGACAGCTTAATGTGTCCCGTACACCAAGGGAACACAAACGAAGATAGCAAGATTTTTTTTTTAATTCTATGAAGTAAGAGTTTAAATCTTTGTTCTTCTAAGATGACAAGTTTCAGTGAGTCTTATTTTTACGGTTTTTTTTTAAATTCCATGATGCTATTCCTATAATATGTGTGTGTCTGTTGTTGTTTTGGCGTATAAGGTGGAGAATAAAATAGTAGATAACGATAATGATGCATGAAAGTTAGACAATAATATGTGTGAAACAGCCATCATTTCAACCCCCCTTCCCGCTTTGAAAAAAAAAAAATCAAAACCAAACAATCAAGGTGTATTTTTAATGTAACATGCATCGGTCTAATCATGCTAATAACGGGAGTTCAATCTTTTTTTAAGATACCTTCTCAGGACACTGATCTTGTAATCAACATTAGGATTTCGGTTAAAAATATCTTTCTCACCAGTGACTATCAAATTGCGAGGTCGGATGCAGGAGTATAGCCCTAACACTAAGAAAAACAATAACATATGTTTTTGTTGTTTTATTTTTTATTTATTTACATACCTGGTCCCCACCGTCAGCCATTGAATTGACTGCTTCATGATGTCAAATGATATACTAGCCACGTGCTCCCTACCAGTAGCAGGGCGACGCTTGACGATACTCGAGGAAGGAAATTTGCTTCTTCCAATGTAAAGCTGCTTCAAGTTATAAAATGAAGTATTTCCCGCGAAGAATCGACAGACTACCAACTCCAGCTGTTACAAAGTGCTCTCTGTGAACAACTGATCTCAAAGTGGTGGCGGTTTTTCCGTCTAGCATGCAGTATGGGTTCAAATTCATATAATCTGAGCGCACATAATTTTATATCCGTTACAATATCTATATGTGTGTTTGTGTGTGCGCTTTGTGTTCTTCCGTTTGTATTGTGGACAGTTGCCCATTGAGGGAAATTCGATTTTTGACACCCGTTTGCGAACGTCAGAACGGAGCCAAAAGACGAAACAATAGGTCGCCGTACCATCTGGATCAACGAATTGTTTCATCAGTCATCTGTGCGCCAGAAAGGTTTCGTAACTTGTGCGGTGCAGTGTAAAACCGTGTTTTCAATATTCATAAAACTTTTAATAAAAATGTCACGGTGACGACTCTTAATTGAAACAGAGATGATTTAAGTCCTTTTCTCCTTATTTTGTTATCATTGTACTCTCTTTCTCTCTCTTTTTCTCTGCCTCTCTCTACGTCCCTCTCAGAAATAAGATGTATACACACAGTACTTCTAAATCTCTGCTCCACATTATATTCGATACGTTATTTCAATCGCCTTGTCTGGCCGTTTAATGTTGACATCGACAAATTTGGAATGAAAAACAATTGCTTGTGATATACTACTAGCTGATGACAAGGCTCGACATTAGCGGTGGCCCGATGGCCTGGGTCCACCAAAGATTGATGTCGGGCCACCAAATTTCGAAAAAGACTATCTTTTGGTGGCGCGATCGGGCACTTAAAATTCTTTTTTTTTTCTTTCATGTTTTCATGTTTCTTTCCGTTTATTTCGAGCCACCAAAGTTTTAGATCAGATTTTAGTGGCCCGAACGGGTAACCACAGAAGATTAGTGTTGAGCCCTGATACATATATATATATATAAACATTTATATATATATAATCAAATATAAATATATATATATATATATATATATATATATATATATATACATATTAGATATTAGATATTACATATTATATACTACTAATATAAACTAGGAAGGAAGGGAAAATACAGGAGCGCACATTCGTCAAAACTACGTCTCTCACGGAGTTTTCATATTTAACTACTGTTGTGAATCACTACTTTCTTTGGACTCCGAGCAGAAACCTATTGCTGCTATTCATATATATATATATATATATATATATATATATATATATATATATATATATACATATATATATATATATATATATATATATATCACGTAGATAGAAAAATAGATAGAAAGATAGATAAACTGGGAGAGTGAGAGATCTATCAACACACAAGCACACACACACATGCACTTTCAGCACACGGTCATGGCGTTACTCATGTCATTAAACTTTACCACAAACATTGACAACATGGACATAACAGATATTGACTATTACATAAACCATATCTGAATCAATGGTTTGTGTTGCATTTTGCAGACCTGATTTAATAATAATAATAACAAAAATAATGCATGGATATCTCAGAATAGCTCTTGCCCGAAGCAGTGTGTTCCACATACATGTGAATCATTTTCAAAATCTAGAACAGACTCATAGGGTTGTACAGTATGTAGCTAATCACGACCTAAATAAACTTACAAGGGAGGAGGGAAACTAGAACAACAGTAACACACCACAGGCAGGGACCGTGGAAGCGGGGGGGGGGCTGGGGGGGCTACAGCCCCCCCACACTTTTGGTTCGTAAAAAAAAAAAAAAAAAATCGTAAAAAAAAAAAATCGAAAAAAAAAATCGAAAAAAAATCACAACCCTCATGAATTTCAATTCCCAAAGATTCAGCCCTCAGATTCTTCCCGTCTAAGGGGGGGGGGGGGGGGGGGGGGGGGGGGGGGGTCTTGACCTTGCCACCCCCCTCCCCCCGGTCTCACAGCCCCCCCACACTGAAAAACGTTCCGCGGCCCCTGACAGGTGCTGTTGGTACACAATCACTGACTAATATGAATCGCGTTGTGCGGTCTCTCAGAGACTAACACCAAAACATGGCATTCAAAACTAAATTACGAGTACAAGATAATGTACTATAAAATAAGTTGACAATACTTAACAAATAGTAACGCATCCATGATTCCATCAAGTCTCATAGGGCATTATATCATTATATCATTGTTGGCTATCAGGTAAAATAATATACATAGTTATCATAAGAGAGCACCAACATGAATGAAACCTGAAAACAGAATTTTGGATCCAGTACTCTTGTAACTAGGTACATGCATTTCAAATAAAAACAGCAATGAAGATAAAGCATATGAGTGGATAGGGGTTTAATAGTCATAATACCTGTTTAACCAGACTTTGTTACCTCTTTAAACCAGACTTTGTATGCATGCATGCATGTATGTATGTGCATATGCATGTATGTATGTATGCATGTATGTACATATTATTCTGGACTTTGTGTTTATGTATGTTTGTTTTCCATCTGTGAAGAAGGCTGGATAGCTCATATTCAGTTATGTTGTGCTGGTCTTCCATGGGGTCCAGTTGGATGTGAGGTGGGACCACTTCACCGGGTCAAACACCCTGCTCTTTGCGATGAATGAATGAAGCGGGATCTTTTAAGTGCATGAGTTGTGACTCTCTCATACACGGGACCTCCATTTAATGTCCTATCCCAGGGACAGAGTGTTTTGCCTCTTGCTAGAGGGGTCGGTATGCTTACACACAACATTGCTCAGTCCACACTCGAGTTCGAACCCGGGCCCTTAGGATCGTGAGGCATGCAGACGCGCTACCGACTGAGCTATCTCACCGCCCTTGAATGTCTTGAATGTTTACACCAAACAATGTATCACACTAAATATTCATATTAAAAGAATAACCGTGCAAGCATTCTGCAGGTTGTTGAATACATTCTCAATCGCCATATATCTCTAGACATTGTTTCTTGAAAATAATTATATGCTCTGCTGGGTAGGCAGTCTTCTGCCTCATGTACCTCTCCCAAGATGATTAGTACTCTCTGGTTTCAATCAAAAGTGAAGCCATCGATCCAAAGTCTTCATGGCTGAACGGCTTTTCTTTCAAACATCTCTCATTTGCTACAACTGAAGCAAAAGCCATATACAGAGACCAATGTTTACTGTGCATGCATTAAGCTACAGTATCAGTTGCATTTCAACAACAACAACAAAAAAACAATCAAACTAACAAATAACTTGTTCTGCTTCAAAAGATTCATTATCTGGAACGTAGAATTGAGTTAATTATATAATTCAAACACAACACTGCTTCTGCTCGAGAGACCATTATTGAATAGAGAGCTAGCAGCATTTCTACGGAGATGTAGATTTCGCTAATGCAGTACAACGAGTAAAATTGTTTGTTAAAATATACATCACACTGGGGTGCATAGAATGAACAGCAAAGAATAAATACATCAGCATATAGTATACACACAAAATGACGTAACATACACAAGGAATAACCTGAATTTCAACTTAATAACATTAACTATAAACAATCATGAAGAGGACATCCAACACGTGTAGGTTTGTCTAGGTTTAAACCTGTTTGAGCAAATGGCAAGAACAAGAGCTGAAGCTTTCTATACATCTTCACCCACACCACAGCATCACCAAAGATCAATTCTTGGCGAAATAGAAAAAAAAAAAATATGGGCTTTCCTGATCTCAATAGCAATACATTCCAGATACAGCATTCTCATCATGTCAACAGCTCAGTATACATAGAAATGACCATAGCTTGTATTGTGGATGTTTTCATTAGGTATCGACAACAAAATCTTGAAAGCAAAATATCAAGAACCATCAGTCAAATGTACCATTATTTTTTTTTTCTTTTGCCTTATGCATAAAAGGCTGAACTTTGATAGTACCTCGCAATTATTGCAACCACTCTGCAAAAATGTTTTGTGTCATGTTTTTCATGGCCTCAGCTCTGCATAATGATTTGGGCTAATCCATCTAGACAGTAGGAGAGTGGTGTCCTGATATTTTCCAGTCATATCTTATTCTCCACTTACACAGAGAGCAAAGGAAAAAGGTGGAAAAAGTATAATGGTACCACTTTGTGTCAGAAGAAGATGGTAATATCCGTTTGACAGTGATCAGGATGTAAAAATATTTACAGGTGGGACTACACGTAAGTCTTTATAACATACTTGCATACACGAATGGCTGGTATTTTCCATGAATACATTAAAGAAAGCTGAATGACAACAATTTGACTATTTAATTAAAATGGGGTGGGATAGAGAGAGAGAAAGATCAGAATCAGTATCGAACAATCAGTATCGAAATTCGAAGAGATCAACATGTATGCATTTAATGCACTACTCGATGTCAGAGTTTAGCATGCACTTCATGTTATTACCTTCTTCTCTATTTCTCAATGAGGTGAAGATTAAAGTCAGTATGTCTTATTCTAAATAAATGCATGGTTAATCATATTTCAGATATTGTATTTGCTATCTCTCCATCCCCTCCCCCATCTCTCTCTCTCTCTCTCTCTTTCTCTCAACCTTCCCTATTACTGTACAAATAGGCGCTAGATGGAACTATTATGATGTTCCACAGCACAGAGTACTAAGCATGAAATTAACTCTAGAGTTGGGTTTGTGCCAAACAACCATGAATCAACATTTGCTTTGAAAAAATTTGTGAGACTGATAGTACTTAATGATTATCATTCATCATCTCATTTTTTTTCCCCTTTTTCTCCATCTTCATCTTTGAAGACATTTCAGAAATCCAGTAAGACTCCACCTACCATGAGAGCAGGATGCATTTGCATTCCTCATGCAAACCTGGTTCCTATATCTCTCTCCCTTTATTCTCTTCTCTATCTCAGTTCCTCTCTCTTTATCACTATGGCAACACTGACGACCTTTTGGTCCCATGCTACCAGCCACCCCATCCTCTTCCTTCCAGCTTTTTAAACGATGTGAGCCACCCTGGCTTCAGCCCTCTCCTCCTTCCTGTACGTTGGTTTGCGGTACCTGCCAAGACAAAATATGATAACGAATGAGATTAACCAAACTCAGCACGGCCTCTACTAGGGACAAATGGATCTCCATTAACATTTCAACCGAAAAACCAAAAATTGCATTTTGCATGAATAACGACCTGAATTTACAACAAAGTGTCAATATTTAATTTCAAAGAGAATGTTTTTGCTTCGACCCTTTACTTAATGTTACCATGGTGTGGTAAAGTTTTGCTATCTTCAGAGCCACTCCAAAGGATAATGATAATTCTTCCACTTCCCACAACAATATCGGTCATATCATCTTCCGGAAGAGTATTATTCATTTTCACTTCTAAGTAAGCTCACACAGACTTTGAATAAGTGTTGTGTCTTGCATGAATGCAAATGTTAACAGGAAGACTTGTTTTGTTGGATGTTGAATTGGATGTTCACAAGACTGATAAATGTAACTATGGTGGTGGCCAAAGACTTAAAGATATAGAGAGATGAGACAAAACTCCCATTAACATGCATTCCCTACAGAGGAGGAGATATTCACGACACACAAGTCACATACTCACCTTTTCAGCCAGAGGGAGGAGGTAACCACGGAAACGGATGATAGCGCCATGGCTGCAGATGCCATCCAAGGCCGGAGAAAGATACCAAGTGGAGCTAGGATACCTGAGGGTTAAAAGAAAAAAAAAAAAGAATATACAATGACTTCAGCATTCTCCTAATACACCATTAAAAAAGAACAAATCTCTGTTGAATACATTTCTTGACATTCCTGGATGTTTAGCATCAAAGGTGACTTTCAGTTAATTTTCTGGATACTAACAGTAAGTAGCTACTTCTGTTTGCATTACTGGAACTCTTGGATAGCCCGCTCAAGATTCAGTTAAGAGATTATTGACCACATCAATTCTAACCAAGCAATTGCAACATTGCATAAATACAACATCTCATGACAGAAAAATATATCACAGAAGAATTGCTAATCTGTTGGTCTGTTTTGTTTCTGTTTTTCAATTTTTTTTTTTTTTTTTTGGGGGGAGGGAGCTTAATTTCACTTTCTATTCCAATAAATGAACTATTGTTGAAGTGCACATGAAAATAATTCGATGAGTTGGGTACATGATCTGTCATGCTTTGTGCAAACAAAAAAGTACACCCAGAAGGAACATATGCTGTTTTACAAAAGCATGTTGGCTGACATGCAGGGGTAAACCAAAACCACATCCACCCTACACACTATCCACAGAGCAGACAGTGAGAGTCTCACTCAAAGGGGCTGCTGTGGCTCAGGGGATGTTGCCAAGTGCTCTTAGTCTCTAGGTCATTGGTTCAAGTCCTCAGGCAGTAGGGGCTATAATGCCAAGAGCAAAGGGCACCAACATTCACACAACAAATTCATAGAGACTCCAGCGAACAATCAGGAAGAAATTATGTGCTAAATGTATCCCAAACAGCAAAGACAATTCTCAGATCAGGGAGGACTTGATATTCTCTAGCACACTTAAGTATATGTTTAACCTTCCAGAGAGCTAACTCTGAAGCCTTAACCCGTTGAGGACGAGTCCCGTGTAAACTCCGGCAGGTGTCTATGGAAAATGTATGTTGTAGCAAAATCAGTCCATCCTCAACAGGTTAAGAGACACAGTGCTTCATTCTCGCTGTTTTATATCTTGAAGGGGGTCTTGAAGCTATCACTCCTGTGGTGGCCTGTTAATATCGAAGTATGAACTGCTCTCTCAGTGAAAACCACAAATGGAAAATCAACTCACCAGCTGCTATGGGAACTCCAATCGAGTTGTAGATGCAGGCGAAGAAGAAGTTGATGTGGATCCGCCGGACGGTGTGCTTGGAGAGGTCGATGGCCGCTGCAACGTCCATTAGATCATTCTACCATGAAATGTGGGAGAATCAGTGGAAGTGAATCACCAGTGATATTAGGAATTATGTACACACCTGTTGACATGCTTAGCCTTTAACTTATTTGATTGAGGAACAGTCTACCTCAAGCCATCCAAAAACAAAAACGCAATTAACTTGTCTGCTAGTTCAGTACACTGACTGTTGTGTGATCAACATTTTTCTTTTTTTGTGGTCATAATTCTCAATTAGCAGCATCAGGAATATCATTTCATAAGTCACTACCCAGCTGCTTAACACATGAGGTAGTACAGGAGTCAATGGTACATACATGTACATAAGTCATTCAAATATCACAGCAGGTACAGAAGAATTAGCAACACACTAAAATATCTAACAGTACTTATACTCTACCCAACAGAATAAAAAGCAAATGGTGGTTATTGAGGCACTATGAAAAGTATTCAACAAGACAAGGTCACAGTTCCACATACATCAGGAAGATAAAAATCAAAATATTCAAGGAAGGAAGAAATGAGGTACCTTAAAGGTAAAAGTAAAAATACAAGCCACAACATTACCCACTCTATGTATTTTCATTGTTTATGTGTTCAGTTATATGATATTTCAAAATGGAAAGCGAGGAAAAGAATATGACAGAAATGTGTCATCACTGATAAATTCTAACATAATCATGGTCATCATCACAACATCGCCATAATCACTTCTATTATCATGATTACAGTGACTGACATTACTAATCCTCAATATCAAACCTTTCATCATCATTATCATCATCATCACCATCATCATCATCACCATCATCATCATCACCATCATCATCATCCTCATCATCACCACCATCAACATCACCATCATCATCATCATCACCATCATCATCACTATCATCACCATCATCACCATCATCACCATCATCATCACCATCATCATCACCATCATCACTATCATCACCATCATCATCATCATCCTCATCATCACCACCATCAACATCACCATCATCATCATCATCACCATCATCATCACTATCATCACCATCATCACCATCATCATCACCATCATCATCACCATCATCACTATCATCACCATCATCATCATCATCATCATCATCATCATCATCATCAGTATCACCGTTTTTGTCATCATCACCGGCAGCACTACCACGCACACTTGTTTGAATTACATCATCCTTCCCCTGGTATGAAACATCCAATCGGTTCAGACCCCACCCACCTTGATGAGGACGATGTCCCCTGCCTCAACTGCCACATCTGTCCCTGTTCCTATGGCGATGCCCACATCGGCCTTCACAAGGGCGGGGCTGTCGTTCACCCCATCCCCCACCATGGCGACCCGCTGCCCCCTGGACTGGAGTTCACTGATCTTCTCCACTTTGTTGTGAGGGAGCACTTCCGCAAACACTTTTGAGATACCAACCTGGTGTAAGACCAAGATTCATAAATGACATTTTGAAAGAATTTGTAAGGATTTTTGAGAAATGTGTTGACAAAAACTTTTGATAATACTTTTGTAATTATTATTCTTCTTTTTTTCTGGAGACCATGTCATGTAGCCCATTTTGTAATCATTTAGAACCAGATGATGAAGACACACAATGGACTGATCAAATTGCACCTATCTGACAGATTATTTTGCATACCAATAATCACAATGCAATAAGATTGTGAACAAAAATACACAATCTACCATGTGCATTACAAATAAAATTCACACTTACCTACTCTGATTTTACTTACAACAAGCCATTTACACCTACATCATACCATGTACTCATTCCTGAAACCGTGTACTTGGTCATTTAAATGCATCAAAATACACACACACCACAGGAAAAAACTACAAGAAACAGAAATGACTCGATATGACTGGTAAGACCCAAGTACTCAATTTTTTTTTCCATACTGTATTTGACAAGCATGTAGTAAAAGTATTGAACATTCTCTACTTCAACAGCAATCCAATATCAACTTCCACAAACAGTATGATATACTTATATCACTTCTGACCAATTAGAAATAACTAATAAATCATAACACTAACAGAAAATTCCCTGGAATATACAGGTATTGGTCCTTTTCCTGTCACCATGTAAGAAAAGTTCTCACACATGCACATATTCTCCTTTAACCCATTAGTCACTAAACGCCCGAAACCGTCCGTCAGTTGGTTTTTTTTTAATAGTTTTATGCTTTATCACTTCTTGTTTTCATATGAAATATATTATCAATAGTGTTAAACATTCCAACCAAGTCAAAACAGGAAATACCACACATTCTTCACTTCATTAGCCTTCAAATTTTGTATCATTTCCCACAGGATGTGGCATTTCTGTGTCAAAACAAAAGCAATCAATTAATTTTCACTACCAAAATCCAATGTCTCTTCACACATATGTTGCCAATTAAGAGGAGACATTGAAATTAATTTATGCTTGAAAAGGTATTTCAAATGGCTTCAACATAAACTTTGCAGGTTTTCTCCCATAATATGTCAAAGCATCACTTAAAGAATTTCATGGGTTTACATAATCTTCATTCCTTGACAGTTAGTGTCGAAATGTCCATGCCATTCCGCAAAGAAAGCACTCTATCCACAAACAACGCGCAGTAAGAGTTAATGAATTGATGGCCAATGGGCAATAACAAGCTGGGAAACTTGTCTATACTAATAAAACATGAGGGTGGGCAGCAATGATGAGACAGAGCATATAATATGTCTGCAATATGGTGGATTTAACCAATCATACGAGAAACCAATCTTTTGTGGTTTGGTGCTGTATCTGTTTTATAACAATTTTTACTGTTCATTGTTATACTAAATGGCGTAAAATAAAAACTTCTCTTCCTTTGAGTCTTCTTTGTTGTTTCATATGCTGTTGTTAATACTACCGTTGCAGAGTTATCAAAAGCCTTTAAATTCCTAAATCTATAATGGATACCTAAATTGGCAACATGTTGAAAAACATCACAGTTAATGTTTCTGTATCAAAATGGCAAATTTCATAGGGTCTTTTTCAAATTTTGTGCAGATTTAATGAATATAACCTATTCCAATCTTTCCAATCTGGCTCCAGTATAGGGTATGCAGACATTTTCAAAGGTGCCAAATGAATGAAAAGGGGATGATTTCCGGAGAAAAGTTATGCCAGGATTGATGGGTTATACAAGCAAACATTTCTCCATCATTAGTCATCATTGCTTCCTTCAGCTGAATAACCTATTCTATTTCTCTTCTTTTTGTTCCATGAACTGCATAGCATCAACAGCTGGTGCAATAAGCCAGAGGGTGCTAAAGTTTGGAGCCAGAAAACTTGGCAGTCATTCAAACTTGGATGGGAGGTGTGGGATCTCTTTGTCTCTTCCCACCTCCCTGGTTACACTCTGTCCAGCGTTCATCACACTTTCACATCCAGACACACACATACATGCAATCACACACACACACACACACACACACACACACACACACACACACACGCACGCAATCACACACACACAAAGTCCTTGAAATGTGTCAAGGTTTCATGGCTCTATTCATAGATACACTGATCAATATGAGACATGACACAATAAACCAACAGGAAGTGAGTTTGAAACAAAATACATTTTAAAAGAATTGCTAAAATATAAGAAACTGACTCACTAATTATTCATTTATCTACTTATGAATTGATCTATTAATTCTTTTGTATGTATATAATAATTATGCACAGATATTTATCCATTAGAGTGTAGGTCATTTTCTATACAGACTTTTTATAAATATATATATTCCTATATATACATTTTTTTTAAGCATTTACATGCATTTTAACCTGTGAGATATATCAACAAATGCAGTTGGTCAATTTTCCAACATTTTCATATCCTAATAAACGAATGAGCGCATTCAAATTATGAAATTCTTCCATCGAGTTGTTTCTCTTGCAACTGATTAGCAAATTCCCCCACATCGACATACACAATTTGAATAATTATGCAATACCCACTGCAAACTACATAGATTTGACACCAGCACTAGCTATCAAGCGGAAGCTCGGTGGTCTATTTGATAAGACGCCTGTCCAGAGATCATGAGGTCATAGGTTTGAATCCTGCCCAAGTATGTATGCCCATGATTTCTCTTGTCATGGCAGCTACTAAAACACTAATCAATTCAGTGCTTATAAACATCAATATGGGCAACTTGCTAATCAGCTGCAATAAAAACAACTCAACGGAAGAATACAATGACTTGAATACGCTTATCCGTTAATTAGGTTTTGATTAATTTATTACTATTTTATTTCCTTCAAGGTCAGGCACACTGATTGCTTTAAAAAAGATTTATAACAATACTGTTATTACTACTAAGGTATTACCACAAATCAGTTTTGAGGGGAAAGCATATCACAAGCTCTGCTTCTTATCTTCCCCTCCATTTTCAACATTAAGCAGTTAATAGCACCAATTCAATGTGTTTACATTATATTTTCCTGCATTGAGAATATGCATCTTTATATTGTTTGTTCTTTTCTCGTGCTATGTTTTGTACATTGACACTCTTAGTTGAAATGAAATAAATGGAATGAATGAATGAATATACACCAAATGACAAAAATCAATACATATCTACTGACCACTGGCAACAGCTGCTTTGGCCTACAAAAAACTACCCACCTGTTTGGCAATGGCATGAGCAGTGACCTTGTTGTCTCCAGTCAGCAAGATCACGTCCAGTCCGAGCATCTTCAGTGTCCGAACGGCCTGCTGAGCCTCCGGTTTGACCGTGTCCGCGATGGCAATCATACCAGCAATGTCACCTGTGAGAAATGCGAAGCACATTTAAGCATGTCATGCTGTGGTCCTCTCGTATTCAGCATTTCCATGCAATAATGCAACAGGTGTTATTTAATCCTATCTTTTGTTTTGTTTTCTTAAGCATAACTCCTTCAGTTTTGCCAGTACTTTTTCAGTTGGTCCTACCTTTAAACCTAAAAAGACTGGGGGGGGGGGGGGGGCATCATGGCCCCCCCCCCCCTCCGGAAATTTTGCGATAACTTCCAGAATTTATAAGATCTCACCGCGAAACTTTGTGACTTTTTTCTTTGGAGTCTTATGCATCTTTTGATACCTAATTTCCATATATACCTGCAGCGGTTATGGTATTATGTAACATTTTATGGTCACATATCAGTCAAAAATGGCATATTTGTATGTGTTTATGTGTAAAATGAAAGAGGTTTTGCAAGATTCTAATGTGCTTCTGTTTGTTTTTTTTTTCTTGCAGTCTGTTTTTCAGCTAATGAAATTTAATCTGAAGTTGAAATTGATTGTTCTGAAAACAAAAAAACCATAAAACAATAGAAAACATAAGAAATAAAAACAATAATTAACATTAGAAATACCAAGATACTCCGAGTTTGGTATGTATAAAGAGTATAATTGTTTAATTGATTACCTAATTTTTGGTCTTAGACAATAATTTTTCTTCCAAACAATGTACGAGCTGAAATTTTCACGGTGGTTTTATTTTCGCGAATTTCGCGAATCGCCTTTGAACCGCAAAAATAACAACACGCAAAAATAACAACGCGCAATAACAAAAACGTGTGAGACCCTTGCAAAAATGTCCTCCAAATAGCAATTCGCGAAAATATCTGTACGCGAAAATTTCAGCTCGTACAGTACATGTTAAACAACTTCCTTTCACATATTTCAAAATTAAGGGATCACTCAATTAAGGGATCACTTAAATTCTGTGCCAACCATATTGGCACAGAATTTTTTTATTAAAAAAAAAATTAAAATTAATAAAAATTAGCATATTTGCATAATCAATTAGCCTTAATTACAAAATTATGGTCATTTTTGTAAAATTAACTATGCATTCTTGTAGGGTACGTCATAAACTAGGTGCGTGCTGAATTTGGCAACAATCGGACATTCCATCGCCGAGATCTGGGGGGGGGGGGTTTAAACCTTCCCCCTCCTCACCCCTCCCAATAAGCCAGTTCACAGTTAGCCCTAGTCTGCAATGACTTCTCAAACCACAGACTTTACAAAACCACATAATCTTTTAGAAGAGCAGTTGAAAACAGCCAAGCAGAAAGTGGTAACTTTCATGTAAGTGCTGTATGAAAGTCTTCAGTCAATTTTCTATCATTACCCTAACTCTGCCATACCTGTGTTCCATCTGGGTCCTGGGGAATATTGTGGGTAAATGAAGGATATAAGTATAGGACTGAATTTGAAATGAGATTCTCCTGTTTGAAGGTCTACGGGTCTGTCCACTATACCACAGTGACCCTGGATATGAAATAATTTTGTTATACTTGATATACAGTATTGAGGACTGGACATTTTTCCATTACTTACAGGAATTCACACCTTGGTATTTTATTGGCAAAACTTTTTTGACCTACTAGGCATGGCTTAGATGGAACAGTTAATGATTTACACATGATTTTATCAATGCTTCATTGGAGAAATACTTCATAGCATCCTATTGTGAGATAGTGCCAATTTTTAATTCATTTTTTTAAAGCATTTTAAATCTTGACAGGAAAACAAGAATTCAACAAAAGGTTTCATTTTAAGGACAGCTATTACCATTAACCCTCTCAGTATCACAGTCTCTATGTTCTTCTGCAACAAAATATTATTGTCTTCCTTTGGGATTACAGGGGTTATTACAGAAACACACCATTGATTGCAACAAGAACGGCTGTCTGGCCCCGAGATTCGTGGGTCATCAGAGCCTCGTTCATCTCATCGGTCACTTCCAGCTCATTTTCCTTCATCCACTCCCTGTTTCCGATCAGTACTGTAAACTCTTTGGTATCCTTGGTAACCGTTTCGATCCCTGCAGCTGGTTAGAGAAAAAGTAGGCAGTATTTCCCACATGTATTTGGTTCTGGAACAATCTATCTGCACAATTCTCATCCTTATTTCATGTGAGTTCAAAGAAAATAGTACTGCAACATTTCTAGGACAAAACTATTAGTGTGATGACAACTTTCCATCAATTTTTGATGAAATTTGACCCCAATGACCTTGACCTGCACTGAGAGTCTATTGGTCTTCTTGGTAATGTCAGAGTTTCTTGTGAATGTGCAAATGGATGTAAATGTGCACTTGGATATGAATTTGTGTGTACTTTACATTTTTGGAGGAGGTATGTTTGTGATATATGTAAAATTCACACTCATGCAAGGCATTAGGATGGAAACAGTGATACAGGATGAAGACTGAACATGTATCCTTAAACCATGATATCCTTCATGAGTGTGGTACATGAGATCATTCTGCCTTGTTAGAATAATACAGGAACAATATGATTAAAATATCATGAATACATTAAAACTTTAAACAAACTTTGCACATATTTCAAAATATCAAATGCAAATCGTAATCAGAACACTACATCCAAAAAGGACCTTGATGTATCATGTTTTCTAATCTACCATGCTTATTTAGCCAATTCCTACGAGGATTTAAAGGTGAGGTTATGAGGAAGTAGGATCCAGGGAGTTTTTAACCATCGTACCCCTAACAAACACCCCACATTTTGGCTCAAATACAACAACTGTCATATCACAATCATCACTTTGATTACAAGAGCTTCACAATCACTGTCACTGGTATTACATTTGTTACGGCCGACACCTCCAATCATAAGGCATGTGTTCCATGCATATAAAGCGGCTGTTTCCCACATTGAGATGTGAAAGATTCTCCATACCTTCATTCCTCTTGTGGTCCGCTGTACCATTGGCAAGGTTTGTTGGCACCGTGGGATAATTCTGCAACATCGCCGACACCTGACTGACGGTGCAGCGGAGTCCGTAGCCAGGCTCCGCCTTGAAGTCTGCGCAGCGTCCGACACGGTCGGCGCCCAACATCTGGACGGAGAGGGGGACAGAGAACGAGTATTGATTGACATGGCGACTGCATTGTGCATCTAAAACAATCATTGATTGACAGGTGTCTCCATTCACACTTCACTCTGTACTGATGTATGACATGAGCTGGTAGGAAGGGGGGAGTGGACGGAAGTAACGTGGTATCAAAAAATGGTAGAAGTGCTAATTTGCATAAAAACACAAGTTTTGGAAATGCACATATACACACTGCTATCTTTATCTCCACCAGTCAAATCATGAATAAAATGTAGATGTAGATGACTGCTATTCAAAGAATTTTTTTTATTCATTTCTAACCAGCCAGAGGCATTTTGATCATATGTAAGATACTCTTTTCTTTCGTAATATGTCACCTGCAGATGTGAAATCTGGTCAAAATGTAAAAGAAGTTGAATTTTTGCACGAGGTTGCACCTCCACACCAGTTAACAATGAAGGAGGTTGCTGATCAAAATAAAGGCAATGAAAATGATGAGCAACATGAGGCTGATACTGGCTGCTGGTGCTGCTGGTGAGGATGACAATGATGGCAGTAACAATGATGATTACGACGATGATGATAATGATGACATCATGATGATGATGATGACACTGACAATGATGATAAATGTCATTATAACAGGTGTGTA
Source organism: Diadema setosum (assembly GCA_033980235.1). NCBI lineage: Eukaryota > Metazoa > Echinodermata > Echinoidea > Diadematoida > Diadematidae > Diadema > Diadema setosum. Next base: position 4,907,032 of record CM067062.1, on the reverse strand, counting down.
ACATTTAGAAGGAAGGTGAGGAAGGTTTTAAAGTTGATATTCACTGTATTCATCATCATCATTATAACTGTTGCATGATGACGATGCAATGACTGTCACCATTCTTCAAATTAATGAATTCAATCAGGGGGGCATTTCATGAAGCATTTTGTCCGACAAAGTTGTCGGACAAATTTGCTCTCAGCCAATCAGTTGCAAGGATTTCAGTAGCTTGTAACAGTTTGTCAGAAAAATATCCGACCAAAATGCTTCATGAAATGCCCCCCTGGTGCGATCAACATTGTTATTTGTGATGTGATTCTGGAAAACTTTTTGCTTTAGGAGTTATGCAAGGTAGCATCTTACTTCAAGTGAGTGTTTCAGGACCGCAGTTCCCAGCGGATGCTCGCTGCCAGACTCCGCGGTGCCACAGATGGCGAGGAACTCCTCTTCCGTCATCAGGTCGGCCGCGGCAGAGAACACCTTAGTCCTCATGACCCGGGGCTTGCCGTGGGTGATGGTGCCCGTCTTGTCAAACACTACTGTTTTCACCTGTCATTGCCATGGAAACCAATAGTTGTGAAAGCTCACAATGAAACCTGCTCATATTCATTTTATTCCTTCTGTTTTGCATCATTTATCAAGTATATTATGTAATCCCCCAAACACTGAATGTCGAGATACATTGTGAGCTGCATTTTTAGGCGGCTGATACCTGATAATTCCTGAACTTATATTGAACATTTTTTTCAAGTACATAAGAATTTTGAAAGTACATTGGAATAAAACATTAGGCAGCATGACTTGATTCACTTTTACAAGCTTTGTAGTTCCATCAGGATATTTGGAACTGAGCTAGGAATACAGTGGGTTGGGCTTTGTGCCTGGTTTGTTTGTTTTTTGTTTTGTTTTTGTTTTGTTTGTTTGTTTGTTTTTTGCTTGTTTGTATGTTTTAAAAAAAAACAAGCCTCATAAATGTATCTAAGTGTGGTAATTTTTATTTCTCTAAACACTATATTTTCCAACCATTCTGTCCCACTTAACATCTTTTTTTTCTTTTTTTTTGGGGGGAAGGGTACAAAAAAACCAGAACAATGACCGAAGACATGGTAAGAAAACTAGACATTTGTATGAGAGTTTTGAGATTTTTTTTCGTCTGAGGTCAAACTGCAGTCAAGCACCACAGCAACAGGCTTCATGAAAAGAGAAAAGGTTTAAATAAAGTTAAAGCTAAAACACAGTTCTCACAAGGGCTCAAATTTCATCTTCCACCATTTGGACTTTACTTAAAATGTATTGAAAGAGTCTACCAAGAAACTTGTCTGGATAATGCAATTTGCCTGGATGATGAGCTGCTTTGGAGTATTTTGAGATCAAAAGTGTAAGACAACTTAAATCCTAGTACACAGCTTTTATTCCTGAAGCGCCCTCCCAGCTCAGCAGTGGGTTCGTTGGTAGAACACAACAGGTATGTGATGATCGAATCACACCCTACCAGTAGCACTGAATTGCATGCAGATAAGCTGTACTGCATGCAATTCACTCTCACGTGATGGCTTCTGCTATGGCAGAATATCGATGTAAGCGAATATAAAATATTGTGTAGCAAGCACAACCTGGTAATTCTTGGAGATTGCAATACTTCCAGCATACATTTTGGGGTACCTGGTGCTTATTTTTGTCATCACCCAACTGAAATTGTGTTTTGATATCACAGTAATATTTCATACATTGTGAACATGTGTCACACTTTTGTGTCCACTTCAGAGTGAAATTCAACAGTTTCTGCAGGCATATGAGAACTACATTATATACTTTACCTTTAAAAAAAAAAAAAACATGAGCTTTGAATATTTGATTTCATTTTTTTTTTTTTTTTTTTTGGGGGGGGCAAAATCACCTCAGTGTAAAGTGTTCTTTGCTATATTATCTGCAAATTTGTCATGTTTACATGGTGACAGATCAGACAGGTGACAGTCCCTCATTCCTGTACTCACCTTGTGGGCCATCTCAAGGGGCTCGCCCCCCTTAATGAGAATCCCATTCTTGGCTCCCATCCCTGTGCCCACCATGACAGCGGTTGGGGTTGCCAGACCTAGGGCGCAGGGGCAGGCGATTGCCATGACAGCAATGGCTAGCTCAAAGGAGAAGGAGAATATGGCCTCCAGCCGCATTGCTTCGGCCTCATCTGGGCTCTAAATGACAGAGAAATTAATGATAGTGCTCAGCAAGTGTCATTACCATCATCATCATCATCATCATCATCATTTCCATTATCATTATCACCATCCTCTTTGTGGTAATCATTATCACATCAGGGGAATGAACATAATGTTGTCATTTGATTGACTTCATTTAAAGCCAAACATAGTTCTTGAATGGGCTCAAAATTATTCCATCAGTTGGAATTTGTTTCCAAAACATCAAAAGGGTCTACCAAGAAACTTATGTGGATGACGCGATTTGCCAGGATGATGAACTGTTTTAGAATGTTTTGAGATCATAAGTGTAGAAAATTTTCAATCATTAATAACAACTTTTATTCCAGAAGAGCCCTACCCATTAAACCCACCTCGGCATTGTGGGAAGGTAGAACATTACTGCAGTTACTATGGCAGAAGCTAAAAACAACCAATCGTCCACATGGTATTCAAGTTGTCATGACAGAAACGCTCTTATTGCAACTTACAATACCTTCGTAGACATCCTACAGAAATGGATCCTACAGTTATGTTAACATGATCAACCAACATACAGCATATTCATCATTCCCCTATTCACCGTTTCATTTGATGGTACGCTGTAGATCGGGATGAGCTGGACGTTCACGAAGCCAATGGTCAACCAAATGCCCAGAGTCAGCAGGGACAGGATTAGAATGCCCGGGACAAATTTGCCAGAGATCTTGTCTGCTATCTGCTGAATGGGTGCCTGGGAGTGATATATCAGAGTCAGTAGAGAGTTACGATTGAAAATGTTGCAGTAACACTTTTGGTAAGTACACAAAACACACAAGCATGCATGACACAAAGTAACATATTTAAACTCACTTTCAAAGCATTCTGCACAAAAACACATAACATTTTGTCCTCCCTCAATTTTATTTTCTACATCTTTAAAGCGACCATATCAGGGAAGACTGCGTATTGCGACTATAAATATTTTTTGGAATCCCTATAAAGCTTCGAAAAATCACAAAACAAAGCAAGTGGCCCCGTCATGAGAAGATAACATTTGACTAACTTCCTAGTCTTTGCATAGGATTCGGGCCACAATTCACTTCAATGGACATGTTCACTGATGAGCAATATTTTTCCAGCAGGCCTGAACTAATTTGGGTTTTCAAATGTACTGCAGTGGGCAGCACATGAAGATTGATTCAATCAAAGAACAAATAATGTCTGCTGATTGGCTCCCTTTATAGAGTGCCATGACGCGTATCAACGTAACACTAACACACACATACTCACACACATGCAAATACATACCGAGTCATCTTCGCAAGCAATGAACATATTTACGCTAAATTGATGAATATCATAACTTAGTCAATGCTATGCTGTGTGTTGGCGTTAACGATGTGACCATGATGGCATCACTAATGGGAACACATTTCTTCACCTTTGATGTTTGAGCATCTTCCACTAGCTTGACAATCTGTGCCAGAGTGGTATCCTTGCCGACGTGAGTCGCCTCCATGATCAACACACCAGTTTGGTTGATGGAACCACCAATGACCTTTGACCCTAGGTTGCATGAATAAAACAAATTCTTTATTTTCCTCACAGAAATGATATATTCATTGCATTGAAATCATATGTGATATCTCCCCTTTCACAACAGATATGTTGACAATAATAAGGATGAGGTGTAGTATATCAACACCTTTCAAATATTTAAATCTAGTGTCTGAATGTATGCTGTACCTGCAATAAAAATGGTATTTTGGCACTCGGTGTTCAGGCATTTGTTTTATTCACAATTTTCATCATTGTTATGATCATAAACAGCGCTCCTAACTTCTCAAAATCTTCCTCATGGAAATCAACCTCTTTTGCACATAGAGGATTCTTGCAACATCCAACATCTAGTCACTGGAGGAGGGAGAATAATCTAACCATAATTGAGCACAGGCTAAAATCTATCTGATGATGTATCAAAAAGATTAAAAAAGGAGAGTAAGGTGAGACAGGGATGATATGAACCATAGGGGAAAAAAAATACACAAACTCAAACTCAAGCCCCCACACCCTTACACACACCAAACATACACAAAAATGTGCACAGGCAACCACAGGAGTTTCAAGGGTTAAAGTTAATCCTTTGTGCGCTTTGAGCACTGATTGGCACAGAAAATCCCATAGCATTGTACACACTTTTCAAAGTCCCTTACACAGAAAAAATGAAGCCGTGTCCACGTGGAGCAGACAGGAGAGGTTGTGCACACCTACCAGGTTTCTTGGTGACGGGCATGGACTCTCCCGTGATAAGGGCCTCATCGGCAGACGACATCCCGTCGATGACGTCCCCGTCCACCGGAATCTTTGACCCCGGCACGACCTTCAGCTTGTCTCCTCTCTCCACCAGCTCTACGTTGATCTGTCGCTCACTGGTCACCTCATTCTCTGGCCCTAGAGTGACCAGCAGGGCTTCGGCCGGCTGCAGGGACATCAGCTTGGACAGGGCATCGGACGTCTTGGCCTGTGTGACAGACAAACAGAACCTGTCATGTGAATCGGTCTCAAATACCTACAAGTCTGGGTGATGGTAAAATGAACTCAACATTTGCCTCCCATATGACAAAGATTAAAGGAGGAGCTCATTTGCCATGCAAAAAAAAAAAAAAAATCCCCCAAAACATGAGTTAATATCTATAACAGTGTTATAGAATACTGTAAGGGTGGAAATTTTTGCGGTGTTGAAATTTGCGCACATTTCGTGCAACGAGAAGGTAGCACGAAAATAAAAGCACGCAAATAGTTTTTGCTTGCCATACAATGTATGTCCCAGTAGTTTTCATTTTGATTCCGGGAATTAAAATCACACAAAAAACTCTTCTTATCCCGCCAAGCGCGAAAAATTAGTCACACGAAAATATCCACCCTTACAGTACAGTATGCTTCTTCTTTACGGTCTCTTTATTGGTCAGCCTGCATTGCCTTGCAGCGTATTGTATTACACCAAAAAAATGAATACCATTAAAAGTTCCACCATTAACTAGTTCGGCTGCTTATGCAATGCATTACGAGTATACTGAATAAACCAAATATTTTTCAGCGGTTAAAGGTTGCCCACTTCACAAGTTAATTGATATTCGCCAAATTTGCAACACGTGAAATTGTTGCCCATATGTTGCACTAATGCTACATACACCCTCTCCAAGATCAGAATTTCTTACTTTGCTTTCAAAGAATCAAGAGATAAAATCTCTTTCTCATTCAAAAGATTTCTCAAATCCAGAGTTAAAAACAGGTAAACTTGCCCAACGAGCAATGACCATATTTATAGCAGAGAAGACAATCAAAGCAAACTCCATTGGTCTGCTGCCCTCTACTGCTAATATTGCTAAATATCCTTCTAACAACATACAGGAAATTCAAAAGTTACCTTTGCAATGTGCTCCAACCACCTCCCGAGGGAGACAAATACCAGGAGCATGGGAGGCGTGTCAAAGAATGTCATAGGGCTCTCCTCCTCTTTCCTCGCGAGGGCGACAATCACGATGATGACCGAGTAGACGTAAGCAGTGGAGGTGGCCATCATGATCAGGACGTCCATGTTTGCCGTCCGGTGCTTGAGGGCTTTGTATGCCTGCACATAGAAGTATCGCCCTCCGAGAAACTGCATTGGTGAGAAGTGTGAATATATTGTCAAGAAGTTAATAGAGTAATTGCAATCGCTATCATCACAATTGAGGTCTGAAACAGTTGTTCATATGCAGATGGCATATAGTGGCTTAAGTACTGGACGGAGAATGACCTTTGACATTTCGATGGTGTATATGCCAAGGTGAATTTTATCCCACATTCACACTAGGTCCCGCATCGCAGGGACAGTCAGGAGAGATCTGGTCTTTTTACGACTGACCATCCACACAACTATCTGGACTGTCTCTGACCTATGGTGGCAATCGTGGTTGGGAGCGAGCCCTGGCATTTGATATCAGAGTTTGCACATGCCCAATATAGCTTGACACTTTCAATTACAACCCAAGGTCACTCTCCCCTCCAAATTTTGTCCCAAGACCCGACAACCCTTGCAGGGACGCCAAGAAAAGTCCCAATGAATGCCCACAATAGGGCCACTCACAAAGCCACAACAAGTCGTGACTATTTGGGTCACAATTTGAATCACAACACACACACAAAAATAGTTTTTTATATGTGTGAAACTTGTAATAACAACTATCAGTGAGATTGGCATAGCGATCCACGCACCACTTAACATGTGATGTTTCTGAAATAGTCACGCTTTTTCCTGAACAGTCACAATTATTTGCGGTGCAAATCGTGTATGAATCTTGTGCGAAATCATACCATTTTTTTTTATATCTCATTGTGCAAGGTGTACAGGACAGCCTGGCCAAAGTCAAGTCACACTCGGAGACTCATGCATGCCCAGTTTGGTATAGCTATGTTTGAATAAGCCTATCATGGTTTTGGAGGGGACAGTCCTGCAACGTGGGACCTAGTGTTAGAGAGTTTCGGGCTGAATCTACTGTAAAAGTTGAAATTTTCGCAGTTTTGAAATTTTTGCTGTCCAAATGTCTCAGTAGTTGATCCCTCAATTCCGCGGAAATAAAAACACGCGAAACTCATCTTTCCTGGCCATATGCGAAAAATTACTCACAGAAATATTCACTTAAACAGTAAATCATTTGAGAAAAGGTGCAGCTAAAGAGGCTTGGGAGGGAAGAGCAGGTGGAGGATCCTACCTGAACCATGGTGGCACAAACAAAAAGGATCAGGTTCTCCAGGGAGAGACCGGGGATGATGATGATGTGGTTCTTGGAGATCATGAAGTACAGCATCGTTGAAATGGCAGGCACACCAAAGATCAGGGAGATGAGGAAAGATGTTCTCCACCTAAAAACAAAGGCATGACCAAGATAAGAGGGTAGAAAAGGGTAGAAAAAATTGTTTTTCATCTGAAACCAATATGCCAAAAGTCATAGAGATGAGAAGAGATGTTTTGCATGGAGATATTATATACAATGGCGGATCCACAGAGGACAGCACCGGGCGCACGCCCCCTCCCCCTTTAGTTTTTGTTGAAACAAAAGAAATAAAAAGAAAAAAATGTGGGAGGGGTGTGTACACCCATCTTTAATTTTGTAAATGCACCCCCTCTTTACAGAATTCCTGTATCCGCCCCTGATATATAAACTAAGCTATTTGACAAGATTTCATACCTTGATGTATACAAGAGAAATTGGTAGCAAGTGGTCACACTGATCACCACAGGTCTGTACGGTTGGAGTCAGTGCTGACTTCAGCATCAAATCCAGCATGACTACCAAAACTTCACTGCAAGCAATAGCCTTACTGTCTTGTTGAAAGACTGAAGAAAACATGCTCACATACTTTGGGGAAAAAATTTACTGAAAGGAACTTATTTTATTCTCTAGTGTCAGATATTCATTATAGATGGGTAAAATCTGCTGTTCAAAAGAAGGATAACTTTAGTTCAGATAATGATACAGCAATACAAGAAGAAAACTGTTTACTTTGGAGGGAATAAACATTAAATTGCATATCAACTGAAAATATGATTTATAAAATGACATCTAAATAATTGTATCTGCAATAGAAAATAAATCTAACATATATACTACATGTACACTTGAAGGAAATGATACTTTACTTTTTGATGGCCCTCGCATGTTGCTTAGCCAGGTCTGTACGGTTCGAGTCGGTGCTGACTTCAGCATCAAATCCGGCATCCTGCATTAAAGGAAGGAAAGTTACGATTTCTGAAAGGTCTGTCCATTTGCATCCACGTTCAAGTTCCACATCAGAAATAATCATCGGATTTCAATCAGAAGAGAGTGCAGCCACCTGTAAATGTGTCTGTCTTGCATAGGTCAGCAGCTTACTGACCTTTTTGCTGTAACTGGTCCTTATCAAATACTATAGTAGAATCTACAAGTCAAGGGAAAGGTGATGGAAGGGATGGAGGGGCACAGTTGGACAAACCATTTTTACCTCCGCCAAGGGACGAGGTTATGTTTTCATTACCACTGGTTTGTCAGTGTGTGAAATAACTCAAAAAGTTGACGGATTTGTATGAAACTTACAGGGAAGGTTGAGAATGACACATGTAACAGATGATCAAATTTTATAAGTGATCTTGAAATCATGAATTTTACGAAGGATTTCCATTATTTTGGCAGGTAGGTTAATGAACTTTGAAGTTCAAGCTGCGTATTTTTGAGGTTTTCATACGTGCACTAGAGTGCGTGTTCTAGTTTCTGGTCCAGGGCGAGGTGCGCCGCGCAGCTGGCACTTGTGATGTAACAAAAGGTTTCTGCATTGGGAAATCGGGCGATTTTTCAGCATGCATACGTTGGGTAGAAATCACTGATCTCTACGGAAGAACAAGATCAGTGGCGGAAATGACCTACTTGCGGAGGTCTGTGCTCTCGAAGTGCTTCTCTAGTTATTGAAATGTACCAAATACACTTGGATTGAGATTGTACTGAATATGGTATCTCGTCCTCCTGCTATTCCTTGTTGACTCAAAAATCACAATACCACTACGAAAGAGGAAATAAAATTTTAAAAGAATTTAGAAATATTTGTTATTTTCATACTCCAATCTTAACCTCGTGTATCCATCTTAAACTGAGAAATTGAGAGTAAAGTACCTCTATTGTCTCTATGATGGCCCTCGGTCCAATTTCATCTGGACTGTACCGGAAGACACCTTTGTTGGTCGTCAAGGCAACCGAGGCATCCCTGACTCCCGGCAGAGCTTTGGTCAGACCTTCAATGGTGTTTACACAGGATGCACATACCATTCCTGTGATCTGTGGAAAACAAATCATATTGCAATGATGGTCAATTACTGTATATGCCATTATTTTCGCGTACAGATATTTTCGCGAATGATGAGGTCATAGACATTTTCGCGAGATGTTGTTTTCGCAAATCGACACCGTCGCTTACGTTTATGCTCTATTAACAAAGCGCATGGCGACAATTTCGCGTGTTGTTAAATTCGCGATCCAACTGCAATTCACAAAATTCGCGAAAATTAAACCCTCGCGAAAATAACAGCGTATAGAGTATTTGTTTCTAAGTATAATTCTGAAGGAGAATGGGACAAAAATGCCAAATTAAACTTGGACAGAAGTTTATTCAAAGGAGTGAAAGCAAAGAAAATAATGCCTCTGATGGTGGTGATGTTAATTCTCAACAGACAGATATATATTGATAAGGATGACATTGATGAAAATCAGATATACTCTTTAATTCAAAGTAAAAGTTATGTGCCTGTTATGTATGACTGTCACTACCTATTCAAGCCTCAGTGTTGTCAATCAAGATGACTCTCGAGAAAAATAATGTGTATGTAATGAAAGCTATCAGAATTTTATTGTTTAAATCAACTTATGAGGCACATGGCACATTTCAGCAATTGTCAAGCGTGACAAAAGTTTTGTCTGACTTTGGCTTGCCAGGGACAACTTTTAATCAGATAGAATATTTGACAATTAAATATACCTGCATTAGATTTTTAATAAATGTTACAGAACTGTTAATGGAAGTTACATGTATTATTTGTTCACTGAGTCAAGCTAGAGCTTCTCATGGTGTAATTACCATTTGCTGTGGAACAGGATTTTTGCACTTCACAAACATAAATGAGCACCAATTATTAAGTGTTCTATTAGTAACCATGATAAAACCATCAAGGCCATACATACTCGGGGTGGACTCGAACCAACGATCTCTTGATATAAAGTAGAAAAGCCTGATATCTGCTAGACTACCAAGCTTTCGCCCGACAGTCAGAGCTGGTTCTAATCCTCTGTAGCAGTGGGTATTGCGTATTTATTCAAATTAATGAATTCTTGAGTCATTGAATTAATCAAATTGAAGATTTTTGCATGTTTTGAGATCCTTACGATGACTTGGAGTGTCTCCTCTGACTCAGTCCCCCTCTCCTCCTGCACCTCGGCATCAAAGCCCATGTCCTCAATCATCACTTTGATCTCCAGAGGGGTTACCATGGAAACATCATACTTCACATCAGCCTTCTGAGCAATCAGGGAGACAGTCGCAGCCAGAATGCCTATAGGAAAGAAAAATGGAATATTTCCTCCCAGTTATCCTTCAAGTTCATTTCAATACTCCATCCAGTTCCAAATTTTGCATTTATCTTCTTCATATGGTATGCTTTAGGATATAAGAATACACACTATCTTGGGTTAAGTGTGACTTGTGAAGGAGGGCTTGACTGAATTGACCTGAATTGAATTGAAATGAAAATGAAACTGAATACTCCAAGATCTGCTAAATACTTCAGTCGACTTTTGAATTGACTGGGCAAATCAACAGACCATTAAAATGCATCTCATATCTGCATTTCGCAATGCTATTCAACAAATTTGCACAAAGAGGTGATAACATAAAGAAGACAACTGTATACACAGACATGAAAAGGACTTAAAAAGAAGAAGACACAGGAAATCAAAATGTCCTGGGCCAAGACAAACTACCGTAAGTGTCGTTTTGCCACTTTAGACACCATTAAATGAGGACCCATTTGCCATCAGTCTTTTGTTCTTACAGTGTCAATGACAATGCCTTCTCAATGTCCTCCGTCCGGTTCCAATTGCATTAAGGAAATAAAGTTACTGGAAGAGAGCCAACATTTAAACTGCAACAACATTCTGTCAGTTACAACACTTGAGAGGGTATATTGCACTTCATAATTGGCTTTGAATTGTGCATGAAATGTTAACAGACTATCCATTTTAAATGCACAAGTATGAGAAGTGCAGTGATACAACTAAAAATTATTTTAAGAATAGATGACCTAAATATTGGGAAGTTGACCAGCTACTTGCAACCCATACTAACTACAGTTGAACTAGGCGTTACTGGAGGGATCGGAGACAATCCAGGAATGCAGAACAGAACAACTTGTTCAATGGCAAAAGCATACAACTGACTGATGTATGACGTTTTAGACAGAACTCTCACTGAATTTTTGATTGAATCATGCATACATCTCACAATGCTAGTTTTTACTCAAGAAATTTGCACTGATCTCCTTCACATTGTACACTTCAGGATAAAAGAAGACACATTTGAGTTAAGAGCAAGTTGTGAAGTAGGGTTTCTACCTACATAGGGAAGAAAAATTTAGCTCTAGGGGGACAGAAGATCTATAGTTATCTGGATGTCCTATGACCTTGGCCAAATTGTGAAGAGCCAACATAATTTATATACTCACAACTTGGCCGTATTACACAAAACTTTCCAAATCAATTTTTAATCACAGCATTCTATCACTTGCTGGCTGAAAATAAGCCATTCATATTGGTCAATCACAATAGTGACTGATCCTGAGTACACAACTATGACTGCTTAGTTGCCAGATAAGTTTATACCATACTACTTATAAACACGTATAGAAAGAAATTATCAATCTTCCTAAAACTTTAAACCTACAACATCTGGGTACCGTTTCATGAAAGTTGTCAGCGCTGACAAGTTGTCAGTCTCTGACAATCACCATGGCAACAGTCAGTGACCAGAGCATCTCAGCCAATCAAAACCAAGGATTTTGCTGAAATTGTCAGAGACTGACAACTTGTCAGCGCTGACTAAATTGATGAAACACCCCCCAGGTCCCCAAATGACAGACTCGGAAAAGAACAATGTAGGCAGCAGACATGATACCATGCTGTTCGATATCATCAAAGGAAGATTTCTGCGTTTTTAGAGCAGCCGACCATGACTGCCCCTAAAACATACCTTCACCGTGTTGTTTTTACCTTTCTGTTTGATGAGATTCTTCTCAATGGTGTTGACACAGGAAGCGCAGGTCATCCCGACCACTCCCAGCATACAGTGCTGGATGTTGGGCGTGGCACCTGTCTCGTCTCCAACAACTTCCTTCCCCTCTGCCCCTCTTCCTCCTCCTCTGGATTCATTGTCCTCAGATCTCTGATCTCGGAGCTCAAGGCAGATGGCCCCATCTGCTACATCCCCGCCGACCCCACCCTCCCCCTCTGCAGGAATCAGTGCCAAAGCTTCCACGCTATTGTCCCGTTGAGGTCCATCCCGGAAGTCACTCCCTCCGCCCCCACCCCGCGGGTTGTGGTAGTTCTGTATGCAGTCTGTGGTGGACTCCGGCAAGCCATTGTCTTCTGTAGAGGGCTCTTCGGCAGAATCTGTTGGCATGGCAACAAAAGTGATAGAGAGTCATTTTGGAAGCCTTTTAATGTCACAGGGAGGAATTAGAGCACGGTGGTCAGAACATTATCTCTATGTGTCCATCGCTGACCACAAGACCATGACACCATCTTGGTGAGACAGCTGATCCATCAGGATAACCCATAAACCAAACCTGGAATTGTCCCAAGTGCTGCTACAGTGTATGTGGAAAGGAGAATGAGCAAATAGCATCTATTTTCTGACAAAATCTCAGGTGGCTGGCTCTGGATTTAAAGGGACTGTACAGTACAGGTTGAGGTGAGGATTCAGCTAATGTTTTCCAAGATACCTATAAACCACTCCATGAAATGTTAAAGAGCATACAATTCTAAGGGGAATCATAAGTTTGTTCGATGAAAATTTGTTTTGAAATGACTGAGATATCTAAAAACAAGGAAATACACACACAAAAAAAGAAATCCTAATATAAGTCGTGGCCTGTCAATTTTATTAAGATCACTTTTTTTGGATATGTCAGGCATTTCAAGGCCAATTTTCATTAAAAAAAATGTTGACTCCTTCTTGAAATTACATGCTCTTTCATATTTCATAGGAGGCTTCTCATTATCTCACACACACAAAAAAAAAAAATGCCATAAACCTGAATCCTCACCTCAACCAGTACTATACAGTCCCTTTAAACTTTAGGCACTGAAATTTGTAGCTTCAAAAGCCCTGAAGCGAGTATCACAAGTCAGAAAGGACTTTGGAAAACTTAGCTGTTCTTCAACAACCATGCAAAAAAAGAGTAGAATATTGACTCTTGTAGGCCCCAGATGTGTACTGTCATGCAGTCTATGGCAATTCAATATTTCAAGGAAAACAGGTTAAACAAACTTGTGAGTAAAGTAAAGTCATAAATATATCATAACAATGACAATACCCAACTGAAAGAATTTCCTCAGAAAAATTTCAATTAAAAATATGTCCATGTTTTGCCTTAATATCGTTTGCAGAAAATTTTTGTAGTTTGGTCATATTTATAGAGATTAATGCAGATTCTCGGATTTAAAATGCACTGAATTTCAGTAAAAATAAATGCATCTGAGTTAAAAGAGTGTTAACAAAAAAAAAAAAGCCAAGAAAAAGTTCCTGTTTTGGGGAATAAAAATTTAGCTCAATGTGGACTTCAGAGAGTCAATGCCTTTGTGAATACAGCTTCTGCACTACACAAAACAAAACAGCCTACATCACAAGTAATATAACACTTGAACCAAGTGGCCAAATATACTACACACATGATCAAGAGAGGTGTAGTGAATGAGACCATTTGATCAACTTTGGCATTTTCAGGCTCCAATGACTGTGGGCACGCCTGAACTTTAACCTCAATTTGTCAAACCAACACTTTGCAGTGCCAGCATATGTGAGCTGCACACTTGGAAGAACAGTAGCTCTGAAAAGAACATCACAAAATCATGAAATCAAGATAGAAGCGGGACTATATAGGATTTCAAGGCTATTAAAGATACAATTATAGTGTACCTATCTTGTTTGCAAATAACTTGGATCCCTTCAACTTAGTTGTCAAACCATAAAAAGTTATGAAATTGACAATCCACTACATATTTAAAGGGTGTGTACAGTTCTGGTCGAGGTGAGGATTTAGCTTTAACCGTTTTGCGAGATATTCAGAAACCACTCTATGAGATGTCAAAGAGCATGCAATTCTAAAGGGTATCAAAAGTTTATTTGATGAAAATCGGTTTTGAAATGGCTGAGATATCCAAAAACAAGGTGAAACAAAGAAATCCTAAGAAAGTTGTGGCCTGTCGCTTTTTATTATTATCACTTTTTTGGATATCTCAGCCATTTCAAAACCAATTTTCATCAAATAAACGTTGAATCCTTCTTAAAATTACACGCTCTTTCATATTTCATAAGAGGTTTCTCATTATCACACTTCAAGGAATGTTCAAAACATGAATCCCCACCTCAACCAGTACTGTACAGTCCCTTTAACCCTTCCTGTACAAGGGACTTTGTACATTGCTATGAGGGTTTTTGTGCCAATCGGCACTCTATGTACACAATGAATTAGTAGGTTTTGATGAATTAAAATTGGACTAAAAATACTCCCCAAAAGTAGATTATTAAATTGTCATGTTTTTCAGGAAATTGTGACCTCTTTAACAGTCATATGTCATCAAATGTTTTGATCATGCCATCATAGCCTTGGTGGGCTTCCAAATTTTAACAGTTCAAAAAGAAGAAGAGAAAGACAAATATCACACATACGTAGCCCACTGTAATATTTTCCTAGCTAGTTTGTTTGTCTGTTTGTATTTTTCATGCTAAGTCACGCTCTGATGGTCATGAATACAATGTCGGAGCATGATAGCTACAAATACTTACAATGTTATTGACACTGATACTGGCTATGTTGCAATGATTTTGTTGTTTCTCTCCAAGGATTTTGAGATTAAAACTGCCTAGTAATTACCACAAATGCTCCAGATATAGATAAATGCCCTCATTCATTGAAGGATATGCCAACACCTGACAGTTGCTGCTCAATGCATTCCACCATTTTATAAAACCCCTCCTGAGTTCTCATAGTCACAAGAATGGGTGTTTAAAGGAGATGTACCTGTGATTTATGGTGGCATCGATGGACTAAGAAGTAGAGTGTTAAGTAGAGTGTAAATAATAACAAGAAGTTGTGGATAACCCAAGAAAAATTGACTTGTTCTTCAAAAAATCCAGCACATATCAGGCAATTGGGTATGAAATACAGTGTGCATCCTGAACATGGAAGTGGTTGGCATCCATCACTGCTGTAAGGTAAAAATTGTTCAAGATATCTTTCTTTGGGGTTGGGTATTTGTTTATTTAACAAATAAAGTATGAGTTGACTCACTGTACAATCAACTTCTTCTGCCTTTGACCACATCTGTGGAAAGACTTTCTCTCCCTGTTAAACAAATGATGCTTGTCAGATGCAGCTCAATAAGTCAAAACTTCCATGTGTAATTGCTGCTATGAGTATGCATGCCTTGCAGAACAAAATCTGCGGAGCATCCAACATCTGTATTTAAAGGAATTTGAATTCGAGAACTGATTTCCCTTGGGTCAGAATTTCAAGTGTCTGTCTCCCGCGGGATTAAGAGTGCAGCGTTGGGGAGACGAAGTCAAAGGTAAGAAAACAAACATCCATGCGAGTAACGTCCATGACATGGAAATGTGACACGCCCAGATGGTAATACCATCACAGTAACCATGGCGACATAGAAAGCTGCAACACGACACTGCCCTTCTCTACTTAGAAGGAAGGGAGTGGAAGATGATACTACAGCATATGTCAATCCAATATCTTGGCTATTCCATTCGTGCATTGTTGGCACTCGAGACAATCCATATCTGGACCCATCTTACTCTGCACTTTGTAGAATTTTTAACACAAGCCTGATTAGAAACAGCCATGTAACCATTCACTTAAAAGTTTTCTACATTGCTGATTTAACCCCATGCTTACTGTGCCCAGTGTCCCATATGTATTGAATATATAGGCAGGGCTGCCAACTCTCACGCAATGAGCATGAGACTCACGCATTTTGGTCCTTTCTCACTCTAAAACTTTATTTCATTCGCATGCATTTCTATTGATCTCACTCATTTTGACTCCTAAATTATAGCATTGGCCTATGGGAGTCTCACTCTCAACTTTTGACCGATTCTGTGACGCACTATGTGTATTTTTGGCATAGTGGGTGTATCAGCCGACCCCCCCTCCACACTCCCCCACCCCTCTCCCTACATTAGCACGCGCGCAGAATGAAAAACTGCTTTAGCCAATAGGTGTCTCGTACTGAGTGCGCGAATGCTTGCTAGTGCGCGAACCTTTGTTACAAGTGCGTGATAAACATGTTGCCCGGGGGTGGGGGAGAGCAGGGGGGGTCGGCTGATACACCCACTATGGCTGCGCCCTGTGCCGTAAAATGTCTGCTGCCCTCAACGAACCCGAATCGGTCAATAGTTTCCAGTGTTGGCAGCCCTGATATAGGGAGTTAGCATACATGGGGGATGGGGGGGGGGGGGGGGGTGGGGGGACAAATAGTTACCCCTCCAAGCCTCACCATGTAGACCTACCAAGTCTCAAGCCTGGCGTGAGACTTCAACACTCCCCAGCAACAATTTTCTCATGCCTCTCGGAAAGACAACATTAAGTAAAAATACAGCATGTAGATCAATAATAAACATTGGATTTATATGGTGGCTATACAAGATACCTAGTATGGCTGTGTCAAAAGAGGTCTCTAAAAATTCTGCCTATTTACTAAATAATGTCAGTCATTTGGATATAAAAATGCTCAAAATTATGTTTGGCATACTATACCATCTTCCATAACGAATAGAGGAGAATCATGCAAGTGAAACTGTATTACATATAAGTTTGGACCAAATTGCACAATTTCAAATTCCGACATGAAAAAGCTTAAAAATGGGGGGGGGGGGGGGGGGGGGGGTATCTGACCCAACCACACATCCTCCCTCCCCCCCCCCCCCCCTTTCATTTTCTTCCCAAAATCACAGTTTCACACTCCCAGCCAGTTGGGAAACTTGCAATCTCTGACAAATTATCTCAAAATATCATTAACAATGTATACACACAGGTCATGCATAAGGTACTGTATTGCATGGTCATACCAAACTCCTTTATTTGACTTTCTTTTTGTTGTTTGTTGCTGTTGTCATTGTCTTTTTTTTCAGTCGATGGGATTAGCTTGGGTATCTTGCGGCCACCGATTGCAGGAGGGAAGGAAGGATGCCAGAGCTGCGATGACTTCCAGCAAAACAAGGCCAACAATCCTAGTAGTGATATAAGGCCAACTTTCCTCTATCTGAGTACTAGTATTCATTCAATATCATGTCATTCCACAGTGGTCCCATTCCTTATTAAACCTGACTCAACAGAAATGTGAATATGCTTCTCTGTCCAATATAGATATTTGTTTCATGACTTTTTTTTTTTCCACTGGGAAAGGATTCAATTTTCTTTTTTTTTTTCTGTAACCCACTCCAAACTGTACATTAATGTATGTGTGTATCACATTGATTTGATAGACTACATCTGTAGGCATTTTCTAAGATTAAAGCCTTGTGCATTATTTGGGCTTCGTGACCAGCTACTGAATTGGAAGAAATCTGATAATCCATTCAACTCTCAGCAACAGAAGAAAATTTAAAGGATCAGGAGCTGAAAAGGGTTTATCATCAGATAACATAATAAGGGTCAGACTCTGCACTGATATGGAATGCATGAAAACTAAATGATTGTACAGCCTGATTTTTTTTATATGGAAAACCTATGTAATGCAGAAAAGCTACGTGTAGACTTGAACCAGAGATACAATGCAAGATGATATTAAGTCCCACTTCATTCTTCACAGTAAATTGATAGACATTGTATTATTTGAGGTCTGACAATGAGAGCAGAACTGTATCAATATGATGATGAGAATCTATGAAATGTCTGCTCCATTGACATACTCTAATAGGCTCATGATACATGTGAACCGTGACCTGATATTCTCTACTCTATAGCATAGACTAGATGCCTTGAGAGCATCTTGTGCCCTGGCAACTCTCGTTTGTAAAAAAAAAAAAAATGAAAAAAAAATGAAAAAAAAAATGATCATGTCTAAACCGATGGATATTTATCTACTGTAATATTCAAGATGGACTTGGTTAAGCAATGTTCAGAAGACTCTAGTATCAAATTTCTGTGTGAGGTGCTGGAAGGAGTCAAAGTAGCTTTATCATTTTTTTTTCTCTCTTTTTTTTTTTCTGCTTTTTTGTGACATTCTACACTACATATGTAGCTTTCACTATCAGTAAAAGACAAAACATTCCTACAGAACAAGCATACATTACATGTGAGTGTGTGTAATGTGAGAATGTGTATGTCTTGGCTTGAAGATGACACTTTGACCCAAGAGTACATAAAATATTGCCACATTAATGACCCAACATTGAAATGTATGGGGAAATTTGATATTGAGCCTTCCACCAACGCTATCTGCATACTGAGGAAAGGAACGCTGGCCCCAATATCCAGTTTTACAGGTTCAATATCATCCACGTGATATGAATTGTGGGAGACATGCATATGTAGGAACATCAACATGGTCCAAAGTCTGAAGGAATCAGGACGTTGTTATCATTTTGTGTTTAATTTCAATTGCTTTGTCATCAAAATGAATAATTCTTCCTGAGGTGGTACAGACACTTCGAAACAACTCATTGGCAGTATGAAAAGCTTGAGTGTGCTTCACTGCTAGTTTCTAAAACTATAGTTACGTTCAGACGACAGGCCCTAACCCCTAAGCTCTTGCCCGCTAACTTCGACGTGCATCCACACGACGAAGCTTAACCTCGAGGTTAAACTCCTGCCCCTTTGAGTTCGTTGATTTCTGTTTCCACACGGTGCTTAACTATGAGTTTTTCTCCAATAAAAATCACTTAAAAGGGAGTTCCAGGCCAGTTACAAGTTAGTCTGAATAGACAGAGTAAATTCTTACTATGGAAATCAAATCAAAATTGGTTTCAACGCATGGAAGTTATGAAATGTCAAAGATTTGTCAATCTTTGCCTGTCAGTAATGTAAAACCAGGAATTTTCATGTGTATGAAACTTTCACAAGTTTTGTGAAGAGCCAAGATTCACAATAGCAATATGTATAAGAAAATGTTTTAATACACAATGTGAACACCAATTTGTGAAAGTTTCATGCTGCAAAAAAAAAAAGGCCATTGGTTCCAATTTGCGAAAGTTTTATATAGCGAATGCTGTTGGTTTTGCAGGGTTTTTTTTTTTTTGTTTTACTCTACTTGTTTAGTATCTCTCATTCAGTTTTCTATACTTGTACATGTATGAGATGTCACTTTATGATAGTTTGAAGTGTATTAAAGTTCAGTATGGAATTCCCCTAGGTTATTTTTGTCACTTTTTTTAAATTTGCATGGATATGAATGTTTGTTTGCTCTTTATATAGCAGTCAAGGCAAGGGGTTCTTTTTTCTTTTCTTTGCACATTTTGGTTTACATTTAGTGATAATTGTGGGAAGTGTGAACTCCCTTTCTTTTGTCGTGCCCATTACATTTTATGAAAAGAACATTCACTGAGGAATTAATGCATTATTTTGTTTCCCACTGCCATGACCACCTCAATAACCACAACACCTCCAGTTAAACTTTATAGCATGCAGCGGGTACTGCTTTGTTATTCAAATTCATGAATTTCTTCCTTCGAGATGTTTTCATTGCAACTGATTGACAAATTGCCCTACATCGACGTAAATAAGCACTGAATTGATCAGTGTTTTTTAGTACTAAAAAACACTACTAAAAAACACTGATCAATTCAGTGCTTATTTACGTCGATGTAGGGCAATTTGTCAATCAGTTGCAATGAAAACATCTCGACGGAAGAAATTCATGAATTTGAATAACAAAGCAGTACCCGCTGCATGCTATAAGGATTAGAACCAACACTTGCTGTCGGGCGAAAGTGTTGTGTAATGATACACAAAGTCATGACTACCTCTTCCCATATACCAGTTCACCTCCACCAGTCAATGACCCCTACCAATGCTCTCCTCATCCAGTGAGTCATCGACCTTCATCATCCCTTGAGTACTTCTAGCCCCATCTAATTTACGACCAGGCTAAGCCAAACCTAAACGTTTACTTAGAATTGTTGTTCATTCCAAATCCAAGAATACTACCTCCTTAAAGGTAGGGGATACCTTTTACCATGGACCTAGTAGGTCCATGCTTTTACAGACCTCCCAAAATGCAGCAAAACATTAAATATGAACCTCAGGGGACTTGTTTAGACCACTGCTGAGAAATTTGGAAGTCAACAGTTATCTACAATTTGAATAATGCACAAAACTCAACTACTCAGTAGTTCTGTGTGTCAGCCACACTTAAGCCTTTTTGTTGCAGTCTTCTGTATTTTTTTTATCTATAAACACAAATCTAAAAGTATAAGAGCTGATGTAATAACATATAGTGTGGCAAGAATGTATATAGAAATGTTTGCAAGTTTTAATGAACTTTCTTCACAAAATATACATGATAGACACACATGCAGTGCATGGGTCTGCAAAGGTAGCCTAGTAACGTACTGGAATTTACGGTGAGCCCCGAAAAAAATTCAATTCAAAATCTAACGGTCAATAAAAATGTACTAAATGTTACCTTCCACTTTCAATACTTTATGGGAGATTCTAAAATGATACTCTCTTCAACATACCACTGTATTTATACAATTCTTCATTTAAGGCATGCGAATGGGATTCCCTACCTTTAATAAAACTAGTTCCACCTTTGTTCCTATAACAACCAAAGTTTTGCCCCATTAAAACCCCTCTTTAACATGAAGACTCCACCCCCATTCACCCATTCATAGTGTGTCACAACAGTGTAATCCTCGTGACTGAATGTATGATCAGAGATTTGGATCATGTCTTGAAGAAGACTTGAGGAGTTCGGATTCAACATCCACCATGGGAGCATCCCACCTTCGGATTGCTCTCTGATATTATTGTAAAGGCGACTTGCACTTGTAAACTTTTGGAGTCTTGAGTTGTTAACTTAAACTCAAGAAATAAATATACTCTGAAAGACAAATCCAGTCTCCGGAGCCTATGTTTCTCTTGCGTCTTCTTACGTTTATCTGGACTTGGTACCTCTATATCAATCAATGAACATACCGATCCCAAGTAGCAAAACACCGCTATGTCACCACAAAGTTTGTTGTCTAAATAATTGTTGAAGTCCATCGCCTGATTTGTTTGTAATATTTTAACCCCCCTCCCCCCCCCCCCCCCCCCCCCGAGCCTTGTTTCCTAACAAAAGGGGATGTAATGTATATTTAGGATATTTTGGGGATAACTTCCTGTTCATTAACGAATCAACTTAAATTCCCTTGTTTTTGTAAACTCACCCCAGAATATAACACCAAGATTATTTACTATTAATTTCCTGTCGTTACTGTTAATTACCCTTGTTTGATGTTTACATCAAAGAGTCATTCAATCACCCTTGTAACAACCCTTCTTTGTCCTTGGTTTAATTACCCAAAGATTATATACACACACCTTGTGAACCACCAGACTCTTTGTCTGCCCCTTATCTTATAATACTTCCTCCTCCACAAAAGAATCCCCCTCTTTTAATTGGTCAAACATCACCCCTTAGGACAGCCCCTTTGGTCACTCTTTTTAGTTATCCCTTTTTGATTGGTTGTCTTACCAAAATTCTCACCCATCACTCATTGAACATTTCCAAGTTTGGTGTTCTTTCCAAGGCCCCAAGAGAGATCATGATTTCGACATCAGAGAGTCAACCTCGACTTGATATTGCTCTCTCTCCTGCATCTTGATACTTCTATATTTTACTCTGATGTACATACTCGTCATTTAACTTGTCATTGAACTTCATCATGATATTTCTGGACGATTGTGAATAAACACTTTGCATCGATGAAATGTACCAAAACTGTACCTTAGCTCCTTCATTTCTGCTTCATAATAACATTCCAAATGTAACACCACCCGTTACTTCGGTGGTCTAGTGGAGATGACGCCTGTCCGGTGATCAGGAGGTCGTAGGTTCGAATCCTGCTCGAGTATGTACGCCCATGATTTTTTATCATGGCTACTACTAAAAAACACTGATCAATTCAGTGCTTATTTACGTCGATGTAGGGCAATTTGTCAATCAGTTGCAACCTCCAGTTAAAGTTTAGTACGGAATTCCCCAAGGTTATTTTTGTCATTGTTTTATTTTTGCATGGATGTGAATGTTTGTTTTCTCTTGTGTGTATAGTAATGCATTGTTTTGTTTTCCATAGCCACAACAACCTCCATAACCACAACATTTCTAGTTTGGTTTGTTTAGTCATGGATTGAACATTTATTGAGTAATGTAATGCATGGTTCCCATTAATTGCTACAACAATCTCCCAAACCACAACACTTCCTGTTTTGTTGTTGTTTTTTGGAGATGCCATCTCACATGAACTGGACATTTCAGCTTGCTGATCAAATGTTCAAGTCATCTTCTGCTTTCACTGAAATGATTCTAGGTGGGTTTTGTTTTGTTTTTTTCCTATTTTGATTTCTGACAAGAAATGAAACAGAATATATCATCACACCAAGCAAGGATACAATCACGTTTCTGATTTACTTCAAGTTTCACCCGATTCTCTTGATAACAAAATTTGCATTTGATTGCAGAAACATGGTACAAACTAAAGATCAAAATTAGGTATGAAATATGATAGTGCAATGCATGCTTTGTGGGATTTCTAACTTGGTTACTCCTAAAATCATATCGAAAAGGCCCGAATGTCTGAACTTAAAATCAGAGAGAAAAGAAATAGGTATACTGTATCAGCACAAATTGGCAATGAACTTGTTTGAATGGGATTGAGCAGGACATATTAGATCACTGTCAAACTGAAATTCAGCAAACCAGTTACACCACATTCTTTGCAAACGAGTGGATCCCAGTCAGTCCAGACTTTGCACTCCCCTAGACAAACAAAAGAGATATATGGATATATCAAACTGAAGTGTATAGGAATGGGACACACTATAAAATTGAGACAAGTACCACTATGCATGTACAAGACAGTATAGCTCATTCCACAAGGGTGGGGGCAATATATCAATGCAACTGTTACTTGGGTTTCTAAAAATGAATCATAGACCTATTTGAATGAGAGGATTTGATATATTCATTCGAAGATTTTATAACCACATATTAGGCTTCACAGAACCCAATGTGCAGCTTTAGTTTCTTTATACACTTGCATGAGTAAACCAGCATAATATAATGACGCACGTACCCCCATTATTGAATACTTAAATACAAAATACAAATTAAAGGGATATACTTCACAGGTTGACTTACTCAGATAATGGTATCCATGGGCGTGTTTCCGTATAACTCCAGGCATGATGAACTACTTTATAGACACTAGCTCACACAAACACCATAGGCACATACACTCACAGTGAAGTTAACTTGTGAAGTGTTGATGGGACATGATTGTCAGTTAGTAAAATAAATCCCCTTTGGCCGCTAATAAATCCCATTCAGGTTTAAGAGAGAGTGAGAATGGTGACAGCATTAATCAACAGCACGAAAGCGACAGCTGGTGAGGTAGGCCTGCATGGGTTCTCCCTCCCCTGGCACTAGAAACTCAGTATATCCACTCCAGGCTGAAGTCTATGCCACTTGTTGGATGCAAAGCTTTGGTCCTAATCCATGGCTGGGATTTCTATCCAAACACTCTTCTCCCATCAGTGTCCTCATCAATCACCACTGCTGAGGACTGTTCATGACTTTACACTTTCTAGCCTCAGCTCCTTTGAATGACTATAAAAATCAAAATGATTTCCTCGTAGCTCTCTGGCACTGCCAACAGTCAAGCAACGCAACCGAGTTGATGATAGGAAACAATGGTGGCTTCAAATGTGGACAAGCTTGGTTGTCAAATTTCCCAGCAAATGCCAACACAAGGCCAGCCAGTCACATGCACCCATCAAAGACAGAAGCTTGGTCTCCCTCCACCACTAGCACTATACTTGCTTGGTCCCAGCCAACAACCACCGCAGTTCTTGTACCAGTACTCAGAGGAAGCAGCCGAAGGGTCGGCCGGCAAACTGGGGAATGGTGCTCACACGGCACGGCCGCTCGCACCATGAAATGGGGACACCATTGTTGACACTCTCGAATTCCCCGGATTTCTTCACAGCAAACAAAAGCGCTCACTTTAAAAAAAAAAAAAAAAAAAAAAAAAAAAAAAAAAAAAAGATGGCTAAGCTTTACAATTGTAAGGGGGTGCTAATTGCCTTGCCTAGTCTCTGTAACTAGGCACAGGTTGTTAATGTCATCTGTGTGATGAGAGCATTGATTGTTTTCTCAGTCCACTGTCTACAGGCATCAAAAGAAATGGACAGAACTATCAGACCTCCTAGCAAAAAGTGATCTCAAGTACTCTAATAAGTCCAATGCTCAAACACAGGTCTCTTTGTAAAGTTTTCTTAGATGAGTCATAATCAATATCTTCAGTACATTTTATCATAATCATAGTTATTACTAACTTTGCAGAAAAAATTAAGTCAGGTTTGTGGCTATGCATCATGTATCTGGTACTGTATAAGCTGTTATTTTCGCGAGGGTTTGATTTTCACGAATTTCGCGAATCACGGTTTGATCACAAATTTAGCAACACGCGAAAAATGTCACCAAGCGCTAGGTTAATAATGCATCAATGATAGCGTCGGTGTCAATTCGCGAAAACAACACCTCGCGAAAATGGCTGTGACCTCCGCATTTGCGAAAATATCCGTACGCGAAAATAACAGCTTATACAGTAATATTTATTCATATCATAGGCCCATCGACATCACAAGAATTAACTTTACCCTAAGTTAGTCCTAGGATGAAATATTAACTAACTGATATGTTTGATTTGTTCTGCGGATACATGTGACTTGAATTCTACATGAATTAAATCATGTAGTACATATCAAAAAAAAAAAATAAAGAAAAAAACACACAAGAAAGAAGAAGGCGATATCATCTTTGGTGTATCACAACAATTCCTTCGACTGGTCGCCTGCACAGCCAGTAAAAAAAAATAATAATAATAATAATAATAATAAAAAAATAAAAAGTGGGTCTTCAAACTAAACTAAGCTTTGAGAACTGAACACATTGTGTCTTGGCAGGCTATCAAGGAGAACAGGAAGCTCAATGGTTTCCAATCCAACTCTTTGTTCTCATTCCACGAAAAAATTCGGTCTGACATTAGGTGCAAGGTCTTGGGCAAAGCTGATTATCTTGTATTAACTGGTCTTAATTCTTTGTTCCTGTCTGTTCTCTTCAAATAATCTGGCCTCAATGACACAAATGAGGAGTTAATCCACATAACCAATGAAGACTTCTAATCTTACCCGTTACCATGTTAGCTGTACCTCTTTAGGCCCGAATTCACGAAGGTGGTACAAATGAAACCATAGTTTAAATCATGGAGAAAAACCATGGAGCGCCAAGTGTCACATGGAATATTTCGTTACGAAATCAATCATTTCGTCGATGAAATGATTATTTTGTAACGAAATGACAACATTTTGTAACTAAATGAACATTTCGTCCACTAAATGATAATTTCATTAACGAAACGGTCATTTTGTTGACGAAATGACCAATTTCGTAACGAAATATTCCATGCAACATTTTGAGCTCCATGGTTTTTGTCCATGGTTTAAACCATGGTTTAATTTGTACCACCTTCGTGAATTCGGGCCATAGAGTTGCAGACATTCAAATCAAGAAAAAAAATGCAAAGTTTAGTGCCTTTAGGCTGAAAAGTAAGAAATTTGATCCTTGTAATACCGTACTACTATACAAAATGTTGATATCTTCACTTGCCTCCTGTCCACTATCAAAACTCTACGCAATGCCAATGACATTCCACACTTTTTCAGTTTGTATGAAGCAGGTTTGATATGTTGTGATGTTCTAGAATCTTCCAATTTCCCAACTCACACCTTGTAACCGTGTCTAAATTTCAGAGCCCATTTTCTTTAAAAAGATGCCTTTCGTTTGTTTTTCTTGCGGCTTTATGACCATTCTGTGGTCCACTTGCTCAATTTTTCTCTTTGTTCCCCTTTCTCATTTCTTCTTTTTCAAGTCGGGAAAAACTTAATACAGAAGCTCATAGTATACAGAATTCTACGAAAAAAAAAAGTAAATCAAGCTTCAATGACTTTTAGCAGGCTTTCATGGGGATGTAGTATACTACAGAGGTATGAAAGATGATGAAACCAAATTCATACTTGACTGGCATGTAGGCAAATAATATAGTAACTTGCTTCATGAGTTTGCAGATCGATAGTAATGCTAGCCATCAAACAAGGGCCAAGCAATGGTCAATTCAGTGTCATTTTTGTGACTAAGGTAAAAAAATCATACTGTCCATATGACTGCAGGAGGAAAAATTGCTGATCATATTTTATAGCTGTAAAATGAAGACATAATGCCTCACAAATGTGTGAATCAATGCTGTGATAACACAATTTCACATGGGGATAACTATGAAATGTAAAGTATTATCCAAAAGTTGTGCCAGAAATATTGCATTCTCAGAGCATTTCCAATCATGGTTGCTACGTGGTATTTTTAAATTGTTTTCATCGATTACAATATCTGGCCATAGTGCTCAGTATCCATATCATGAGAGTGAATCAAATGCTCAACTTGTTTGTGGTGACATGCGATTCAATACTAACTGCTAGGGTGCTTTTCAATCATCACATACTATAGAATTAACATTCTATCTGCATGTGGAACCACTACAGGGAGGGCATTCCCGGAAAAACTGTCAGGCACACCGACTGTTATTATTTCACAATTTTGATCTCAAAATGCTCCAAAACAACTCATCATCCTAGCCAATCGTGTCAGCCGGGGAAGTTTCTTGGCAGAGTCTTTCGATAGATTGCAAGCAAAGTGCAAATGGTGGGAGATTAAGTTGGAGCCCTTCTGAGAACTACATTTTGTATGTTTCAGCTTTAATAGCAATCCTAGCTGCACAAAACACATGACACACTGCTATGAGCAATATTTCCCTCCAGTACATGGCATACCTGTACATGTACACAAGCCATATGAGTCTAGATGACCTTCTGTTGACAATATGCAATCCCAAATACAGAGGTCTCAAAAAATGTTGTACAACATATGGACAATTCCACACACACACACACACACACACACAAAATGATACCTTTCCTAAAAGTCAAAAATCTGCAATGATCAGAAAATATACGAGCTACAGGGTCAAATTTTGTATCGAATGCTAGAATTCAAAACTCAGACTATAAACACTTCAGGATGACCAGGTTACAATAAACCATGACTGGGTTTAGAATGATCATGCTGAGTTACTGAAATAAGCGCACAAAGTCACAAAAATTACTCTGAATGTAATGTCCATAATCAATGCTGAAAATGCCCTCATCTAACATATATATACTATGCCCTCCCATATGTGTCTCAGCACAATGCCTATAAATTTCCCAATTTAACCCTTTTGAGGTTTGCCTCCTCAAAATCTCATTGATATCTCCTACAAACAAGTCACCAGTGGTAATGATAGAGATGTTAACCAGCATCATTGTTAGCACACACAGATCAACATATAGAGATCAGGGTCACAGTTTGCTTTAATAGTGCCAGTAAAGTGGGGTGGTTAAAGGTAGGAAGTTATGAGCGGAGTTAACAGTGCTTGTTTAATCCAATGGCATGCTATAAAATTGCACAGGTCTAGAAATGGTCAATAACTATTCTCATGGAATAGGTGAAGTGATTAACGCTGAAAGGTTGAAAACTGCCATTTTATATGTACATAAGCATAAAATTATGACACATCCTGATTGCAAATGTAAATGTTTTTACCATCCAACATTTTAACACAAAAATTAAAACAAAACAAATGGTGCCTTAACTCTCAATGCATTATCTTTTTGAATATGTAGGAATAGCTTGATTACAGTGTATGTGTAATCAGTATCAGACATCTATCTAAAATATAGAACTTTTACATGAACATTGCAGCAGCCCCCTCTGTTCCTCCCATAGTGAGGCTCATTAAAGAAAACGAGAATAGAGTTTATCATGACATGTATTCAACACGTTTCCTTTAAATGCCATAAAAATTGATCTGATCATGAACTGTGTTCTTTTCGTCCATCCTTGGTAATATGTCTATGGAGCAATACATGATTTGGTTTTAGCAGCATCTGCTGAGACCCAGGTCCATTGTAAAGCATATTCCTTTTTGATTCTCAGATGACACATAATTGCATAATTGCATTTCATAACTACAGAAGCACTCTGAGAGCACAGACCTCCGCCAAGCAGCTCATTTCAACCACTGATTTGTTCTTTCGTAGAGATCAGTGATTTCTACCCACACATACATGCATGCTGAAAATCGCCCGATTTCCCAAAATAGAAGCCTTTTTGTTACGTCATCAATGCCAGCTGCGCAGCGTGCCTCGCCCTGGACCAGAAACTAGAGCATGCACTCTAGTGCGCGTAATAAAAAAATCCATAAAGATTCCCCAATCACTACCAAAATTTTATCATTCATTCCTTGCGTCATTCTCAACCTTTCCTGTAAGTTTCATCCAAATCTGTTCACAACATTTTGAGTTATTTTACACATGGACAAACAAACCAACAGTAATGAAAACATAATCTCCTCCCTTAGCAGAGGTAATAAAGAAGCGCAATAAGCACCGAAAGGTGGACCTGTACGCTATACAAGTAGCCAAGAGCTATTATTATCAATTCTCACAAGGCAAAATGACAGTCTCATGGAAGGAATATGAAGGAATGATATCTACACCATCAAATTTCAATGTCTAGACGAAACTTCTAGAACCAAGTTTAGCTGATCAAAGTGTGTCAAACCTGTTTTAAGACTACCTGTCTACAGAAGCCACCTGTTTTACACAGCAAATTATAATGTTCCCCCCCCCCCCCCCCCCCCACCCCAAGATCATTATACTGGTAAAAATGCCTGCCAGTTTGTTTACTTTCAAAGAAATTCAAAAGTATGATGGCCACCAACACTGAAGTAGGCAAGTAAAGTCAGCAAGTAAGTATAAAATAACAAAGTATAGTGGGAAGATCACCTGTCAGAGTCTGAGAATGGCTACCCTAATTCACAGTCTAATCTGTGCATATCCACTAGTGCAGTGTAGCACAAAAAATAGCATTTTCACAGGAAGGATATTTCAGATGAGGCACATGGAATTCATTACTATCACGAATGAGAATACCATATTGAGAAATGCTGCTCCTCAAAAACACTTCACAAATAATAACAATAATAGTAATAATAATAATAATAATGATAATCATCATCACAACAATAAAAAAATAATAAAAGAAATAATAATAATGATAATAATAATATTCATAGACATCTCCATATATGTAATACTCCACTTGTTTCCATGTGAAGATGAGGGATTGGTTTCAATACTTTACAAGGGGAATCTATACTGTACTAGCATATACTGCCCTCTTGTGTCATAAGATTACCATGTAGTACTTACCTCCAAATAATATTACAAGACATGACTCACCCACAATGCATGCACAGATCATTATATGTAAACAAGGCACTGCAACTCCTTACTAGAAACATTCACATATATGGGAATAGTACATTTTATTGGTGGAATAATACCCTGAGCTACAAGGAGAACATAACATGCAGATATATGTCATGGTAAAAGTTACTTGAACACAAAACAACAAATCTACAGACTTTGAGATCTAGATCAAGGAATACTACCTTGGCATTAGGAAGTAAGGGGGGTGGCGGGGAATCAATGAATTAAAAATGACAAATTTTAGAACAAGGTATAAGTCATCTGCATATGTCACTGTATGACAATATTTTTTTAATATGATTTGACAATCATAGTACAGCTTCACCTATTAGTACCTAAACCGCCAAAATCCGCCCGTCTACTCTTTTATAGTTTTATGCTTTACTGCTATTATTGTTTTCATATAGAATATATAAATTTTGAAAGAGGTCAAAGGTCAACAAAATTATGTCAGAACTATTTCTGCGACAAGCAAGTCTCTTGGTAAAATCTTGACAGGTTGCAAATCAACATAACTTACAAAAAAAATAAAAATAAACATGCAGTGACCTAATCAAAATAATTTAGAAAGTTGTCGAAATGAGAGTAATATTGCTGGGATACCTTCCAGGAAACGATAGGCCATTGTGTACGGAATCTCCAGTTGCTAAAGGGTTAAAAAAAAAAACACTTTCCACCCAGATAACCCAACTCTGCTTGCATCACTCACAGGCAAAATAAGCTCTCATTCAACTGGTGTTTGTGCCCTTGTAAATCATGAACACACTATCAAAGCTACTTTTTTGTTATTAACACTGAGAAGCAGACACATTAGGCAAAGCACAAAATTCATTGCAAATTCAAGTCCTATGTGTCAAATGAAATAGTGATAATAAATAAATAAACTATCAAGCTTGCAGGTATGAGATTTACTGTTTCAGACAGGCATTTGACCATTCCAATTTCGTGTAAGATTCACTATTTTCTTAGGGGATATGGAAAAGAATAAAGATACAGGGCTTTGTGTGTATGTGTGTCCAATGTGTTTCAATCTTGCAAATCAAATGCGGATTTGCAGAATGTCAACTTTCATACACCTTTGATACTTGCCAGAAAAGAGAAGTGCAATGGTTTAATTTCCTTGTTAAACTAAAACAGAAAAAATATTCACTAACTAGAAATGTCGCTACGGCGACTGATGCCTCCGCCATAATGCATGATTCTCCCAATAGGTGTATAGTACAATGTCTTGACAATGTGTGATGACAGTTTCACATAACTGGCAAAATATCGAAATAACAGGTTTGTCAGAAATATCTTGAATGTTCACTTTCCACGAACTGGGTTTGCTATAATTGTCTATTAAAGAGTGCAGGTACAAATATTTGGGGAATTGAAAATTTTTACTTGACTTCTGACCGACCTTATTATAAGTTTATGCATTGAGTATAATTTTCAAGGTATGAAGAAAGAGTGTAATTACAGTACAAAATATATATTTTTTTTTCATTTAAACCTGACCTTTGACCCTTAACCTTTGACCTTTGACCTTCTGGCTGGAAATTTCCAAGAGAATCTCCATCAAGTAATACATGTACATATATTAAACACTTTTAAAACTAATAATGCAATCATTGCATATACTAGTATACATGTATGAGGGAAATACAGTAGTAACATTTTGAGGAGTTGACCTTGACCTTTGAACCCCTGACTATTGACCCATGACCCCTAAATTCCCTAGATAATCCCTGCCAGTCAGTGCATGCATATGTACCATGTTCCATGAAGATACATTGAACCATTTGCGAGAAAAGTGATATTGCAACATTTTCACCTAACCTTTGACCTTTTGACCTTTGACCTTATGACATGAAACTCTCTCTGGAGAATCCTTATGCAGTAGTACATGTCTACACTAAGTTTCAAGAAAATAAATGCGGGCATTGCATAGATATGGGGGAAATAGCAACATTTTTAGCATTTGACCTTGACCTTTTGACCTTTGACCTTTGACCTCTTGTCAATGTCACTAGAATCTACTCAACTAATTGTATCATCATACATCATCCTTGGACCAAGTTTGGTGAAAGCTGCTTCATCCAGTTTTGAGTTATCACATAAACAGATAAATTTTAGGATTTGACCTTGATCTTTGACCTTTGACCTCTGTCCGATTTCACTGAAAAACTAATCAAGTAATTGTCCCATCATACATCATCCTCCAACAAAGTTTGGTGAAATTTGCTCCATACAGTCTTGAGTTATCGCGTAAACGGATACAATTTCATGATTTGACCTTGACCTTTGACCTTTGACCTTTAGCCGATTTCACCCAAAATCTTATCAAATCGTTGCCCCATCATACTTCATACTTGGACCAAGTTTGGTAAAATTCCAGTAAATATTACTCAAGTTATCGCGTAAACGAAAGCGGACGGACGTACGGACGTACGGACGTACGGACGTACGGACGTACGGACGTACAGACGTACGGACGTACGTACGGACGGACGGACAACCCGAAAACATAATGCCTCCGGCACCACTTCGTGGCGGAGGCATAATAAAAAATAAACAGCAAAACATGTATACAGTGAAGGATTCATATCACCTCACTGGTAGCAATATTGCCTTGAAAGTTTTGGCATCACATGGACTTCAATTACAATCAATAGATTTCTTCTCAGCAAGCAGACAAAGCTATCTTAGGTAACAATTTTATTAGTTTTTGCTCAATTTCATACGACAAAAGCCTACATCTATATGATGTAAACAAATATCAAATAGACCCCAATCAGTCTTGCTGCCAATATACTGCAAAACCACAAATTTCCTTGTGCTTGAAACATTTGCAAATTTCATGAAATGAAAGTAGACACGTGAGTTCTTGTCTAAATTATATGCATTGAATGCCAGTGGCAATTTGAGAAAATTTCATGCTGCAAAAAAGGCCGTCAGCTCCAATAAAGCAAAAATTTCATGCCCCAAATATTCCTGGTTTTTACAGTAAATGCTACTGCAACTGCAAATTCCAAATACAGTGACATAGCCTTCCCAATGATAACACTGTGAAGAGACTTCTTTATAGGAAAAGATCTTCTAAAAAATACAAGTAAAACATCTGGAAAGTATGTGCAGAGACAACTGATACTACATTTCATGCATGGACAGTAAGATGCACTTTACAAAGTGATCACAAACATAGCCTACGTTTGTAGATGGCAAATGCGTATTCAGGTCACGTGAGCATGCATTAAATTTTGTATGACATGCACGTGGAACAGCAGTAGTGCAAAACATTAAGTCACTCATAGACATGCTTGACTGCATGCTCTTTGCATAAAGTCAGTGATATGTTTCATGTTATACACCAGTGTAAAATTTTTCCCCTCTCATTTTTAAGCAGATTTTAAGCCAGCTGTAAATGTGCACTATACACTTTGTGAAAGTCACACTACATTGTAGCTTTACAGGCTGCTCTGGGTGACATGTAGTGCTCACTCGATACAGTGCTGGCATGAGATGTATGAGTACATCTTTAATTATCGTAAATGGTAAACTTGCCTTACACCTTTATATGAATCAAAGAATGTGCTGTGATACACTTGCACTTGCACTTGCACTGCATCAATGCGGAGCACTCACAATTCTGTCTCATTTGTGTACTACAGTACTGTAAATATACAACATGAAAATGAATTTACCAACACCATACATTGTATGTAACTCACAAAGAACACCAAAAGCTACAGGTTGAAATATTGACCACCATTCTATTAAACACAACACACAACACAGAGAGAAACACAGAAATGCAACTACAGGTTTCACAAACCATGTGTCAAACACCTATTACACACAAAGAATATCTACACTACAACACCACCACAGGTTTCACATGAATACCACCAAACTAAAATAACACGACTGACTCTGTACTTCTATACACCAACAGACTACACATGGTTTCAGCGTGTTACCAAGCAAACGGCAGAGTTCATCTGGTGTTCCCCTTGCACCACGTCCTCTCCAGTGGCGGGCTGCGACAGCTTTTGATGCACACACATGGTCAAGGAGTTTGTGGTACATTATTATGTCTGAACCTCATGGTGCACTCTGGACATATTCCTTTTCTTGTGAATGTTCTCAGTCATCCAGGTAAAGTACATCTCATGAACTATATCAGTAAATCTAGTCAACTGGACTTTCACAGTTGTAATTTGGAATAACAACGTTTTCACGTCCTCTCCGAGATGCTTCATCGGCCTGATGAAGCGTCCCGGAGAGGACATGAAACGTCGCTAAAATTACAAGTTAAGTCCAGTTGACTAGATTTACTGACAGTTCATGATTCCTCCTCTTGTAACTTTCAAGTCAAAACGGCTGCAGTATACAATGCATGCTCTGAATTCATTTCTGTATTTCTACATCTATAACGAGAACTTAAACATGTCTCAGAGAAGAAAACTATGTGGTGACCTGGTGTCAGTGTGGATAAATACACTAAAGATTCCGAGGCCAGGAAAATGTGATATGGTACACTGTACAAGGAAAGGTTGCTGTGGGCAAGAAACTGAATATCCCACGAAACATCAACGTCCATCTCATTATGAAAATCAGTACAAATAACTGCTTTGTTTTAATACTCTGGATGAGTCAACTGGAGGCACTACAATATTTGCTTTTGGAAGCATGAGAAATAGGAATACAGGTGAAAAACAAAAACTACAAAAAAAAATGAAACACAATTTTAAAAAATGCAAGTTTTTTTGCAAAAATCAAGTCACGAGCATAAAATTCCACTCAAATATACATATCTGTTTCCACAGCAAAACTACTATAATTTGACAGGATTCAAATCGCTTTTTTTTTTCATTAAATACACCAAACAGTTGCAGTCAAAATGTTGAAATATTGGGTCAAAACTACAATAAACAAACTAATAGATAATAAACATAGAAAGAAATGCATGGCTGTAAAAGCAAAAACATGACTATGTTTATAGCGCAAATTGCATTCCATAACTAGTTACATGATAATACTCTGCAAAATCCACTGAGATTCTCACCTTCTCTGACCTTTGACCCATATCCCAGCTTCTCAATGACACCCATCACGGCGCTCCTTGTTACACTTTGGGGATCATGGATGACATGAAGGGCGCCATCGCTTGAGACACTCAGGCTCATCACTCCGGGACACTCGCGAACCTTCTCCAAGACACAGGCGGGCAGCTGATTTCCTCTTAAAAATTTTCCCTCCACCTAAGTTGTTTATACCGCATAAACATTAAGAATATAATGTGAGTAAAACCTGATCTGTATTTACTGCTAAATTAACATGGCTGCCAACTATCATGTTTAACAATATTTGGTATGCTCCCTTCAAAACAATATTTGGTACATATCAAGTCTGTTTTTTCTCCATCAAGAATGAGAAAGTGTTTCTGAAGTGAAAGCTACATTGTACATATTTGTTTTAGAAAAATGATTCAGCATGCTTAGTAAGCTAAATTTTACATTCTTGACAAAAATATGACTTTTGCCATTGATCATCAATTTTTTCATCCTGCATCAACTTATCATTATTATTTGTTTAATCTGCACTGGTTGGTAGCCTTTACATTAGCCTTGGTACCACTTGATGTATTTACATTCAATAATATACACTCATATGCTTAAAACAGTATTCTGTTATTGATACCACTGGCATTTCTATGAATTTGATAAGGGTTCATTTGGAATTGTGCCTACTCAAGAAATGCGAGTGCTTCCAGAGGATGGAATGCTATCACATCAAACAAGCCTGCTAGGAGATCGAGTTATTCAATTCACTTCCTCCTTTTGTTTTCTCAGCTGTTCCTAAAAGTTGACAGAAACATCTATCTCTCGTCATCCAAGATATATGAGATGTCAAGAGACATTTTCGCAAAGGAAAACTCATCGTAAAATCTTGGCAGAGACCTCTCACA
Organism: Diadema setosum; assembly: GCA_033980235.1. NCBI lineage: Eukaryota > Metazoa > Echinodermata > Echinoidea > Diadematoida > Diadematidae > Diadema > Diadema setosum. The sequence goes on along the minus strand of CM067062.1, from coordinate 4,871,439 downwards.
CTTTATCTTGTGCATTCTATACCATTACAACATGGAAGCTCTTTTGGGTAACTGTCATCGAGAGAATAGTTATTTTCCATTCTCCTCGCAGGGCAGGATGTAACATGCCAATATGGCTTCAGCAGACTGGTGCACACATTATCAACTCAATACTCCTATCAATTTGGTGTAAGAGACACATTTTGTTACATTCCAAAAACATGACAGCATTCTAGAAAGGGCTGGAAAGAACGATGTTCTGGATCTGCAGAAATGTTACAAATTCTCACCTGAATGATCAAGTTGAAGCGTTCACACTGTGCATGTCCAGCTCCATTCTCTGGCACCAATTTTCCTTCAGCTTCCGAATCCTCAAAGTCAGTCTGCACAGTCTCTACAGCCTGTGGACTCCAGACACTCTCTCCATCTTTCCAACCTTCTCTGTCGCTTCCTTCCCTAGCAGGGGGTGACTTGCAGCACGCCCCCTCACCGCCATCGCCTCCAGCCTGCCCCTTCCCCCTGGTCATCGGATCTGCCCCCGTTGTCTTCACTTTAGCCACGATGTAGCCCAGGCTGTCCACGGCGCTTGCCACTGCCTCTGCCGACGTGAGCATACAATCGTGGGAGATGGCAACCTTCCTCTGCGGTAGCGACGTTTTCACTGCTGCGACCCCAGGAAGCTTACCCAGTTCGATCTCAATTGTTCGGCTGCAGAGTTCGCAGTTCATGTTTGGGACCGCGATCTCTGTTAGTAACACCATGGCTGGTTTCCTCTACCTGGTCTGTGCACACCAAAGGCAGGAAAAACAATGCTGTTTAGAGTCCACAAATAGAAGCGATTTATGTACTGGAAAGGAAGTGGCAGGAAGCCCTATTACACAACATTATTTGGAGAGTTCTAAATTGGCAGAGAAAGAGAAAAAAAGAAAGAAAGAAGTGGAACATGTTGTCAGCTGACAGAATGCATGCCTTCTAGCAGCTGCGTGTGGGAGAAGCAATTTTAAATCTTTATCTACATCTGTACTTTAAATCTAAGCAGCTTTATGTTAGTCAAAATTATAGAAAAATGCAAATCATTACACAATGTTAATTTAACCATCTCCATTATCACAATGTTAATTTAACCATCTCCATTATCACAAGACATTCAACCCCACACCCTTAAATTGAACTCTTATTGTTAGGGGATGGTGCAGTTTCTGTTGAGATGGGTATATATGTTTCCAATGTTTTTTAATGATTTTTTAAGATACTTATAAAACACTTTTGTGAAATGTTAAGGAGCATACATTTCTATGAGGAAATGAAAGTTTATTTGATAAAAATTGGTTTTGAAATGGCTGAGATATCCAAAACAAAGCTATCCTAATCAAAGGTGGGACCATCTTTTATTAGAATTGCTATGTTTTACTTTGTTTTTTGATAGCTCAGCCATTTCAAAACCAATTTTCATCAAGTGAACTTTGGATTCCTCTTAGAATTGTATGCTCCTTAACATTTCATAAAAGTGGTTTTTAAGTATCTTGCAAAAAGTTAAAAGCTGAATCCTCACCTCAACCAATATTACACTATCCCTTCAACTTAGAATTTACTCAGATTTTAACTCAGATTTGGAATATAACCAACTTCTTCACTGCATACCCATCACAATCTCATAGTTACATACATGTATATCTCTGGTGATAAAAATAAATGTACTCAATGAAAGCAAAATCTTTATAATGTCTCTCCAAGTCTGCCATGTAACGGTGTCACAAACATGAAAAGTGGAAAGACAAGCATTGAGTGAGATTCTGCAACAGAGGCTGAATCCCAGTCAGTAATAATGCACAATGTACATGGCATTCATATGTCATAAAAATATGCATGATCACCTTATCTTGCTGCAAAGACCGCAGCTACAACCTATCTACAATGATCAGCACTCTCTTAAGTCTCATCCACAAAATCATTTCTATTATACAAACACTGCATTGTATCTAGATTAAATTTCTTAGTGGAAAAATGAGCATAGTAAATGGGATTCCATCAAGATGGAGTTTTTAGATTAAATTTCACTAAACTTTGCACATTGTGAAAAAGTAATCATATGGAAGTTCCCATTGATATAATATCTAGCGATATTTCTTTCTAGCTTTTTCCTTTCATCTGATATTTGTTTGAATTCCACACGAAAATTCCACTTTACCACTAACTAGACTCTAAAACACACACAGACACTCTACAGTCAGAGCACCTAATCAACAATAAATCAGGGTCATCAGGATGAAAAACCTTGGACTTGTTTTACATGTATACATGATTCACTGATTGATATGTACAGCAATTATACAAGGATCACAAGCCCGTATGCACACCACTTGAGAAGTTTAATTAGCCACAAAGAGAAATCTGGCATTCGCCCTCTATAGTTGTAAGTAAGCATTTAAATACAAAGTCCCTCACTAAATAAAGGTCAATGTCTCAAGTGTCCATCGCATGGCCTTTCAAAGTTCATACTTAAAATTGTTTTTATCGCATGGATTACAGGCACTCCCTTGGCCTTGATTTATTATCCAGACAGCACTTAAGACTGTAGTCATGTTTGTGATATATTCCATCTGCTACAATTTCATATTGATTGAACGATCAGAAGTCATGGTCGATCAAAACTATCTACTGTAAACTATTTCTTCATTTTTGCTCCATTGTATGATCAAGGACAGCAAATTTTCATCAACTTTATGCACTGCAAGGACAGTAATATTCCAAGATAAATCATTACACACTGCTGTACTGATTGTGGGTTGTTCTGCATGATGTTGTTGTTGGAGATACATGACAACGTTTGGCTCAAATTAAAAACAGTGTTCACAAATCAAAGTATCCTGTCACAAAAAAAAAAAAAAAAAAAGTTGGTTGACCTCAGCAATCCAGTATGTATGTGCTGCCAGGTCTGTAAAAGAGTGAAAGTGACATCCTCTACTACATGTAATTGATATAGCATCCAAAGTTATTGCAGAAAGTTTCTTGAACAAGAAAATAAAACCTCACCTTAAATCATAATTTTTATCTCAAACATAACAGTGCTAATATGTTGATATACAAGTAGTTGATACATGTATCAACAAATGACTGCAGAATTGTTTTTTCATTGAACAAAAGATTTTTAAGGATATTTTTATCAGCAAATGGGGTGTTGTGATGGGATATAGCATCACCTCTTCTATTGTTATATGTGGCTGCAATGTTGGTATTGTCTGTTTCATGAAAATATGGGAAACTTTTTTATAATTCTACATGCAACTTTTATGATATTTCTTCAATTCTGTTTGTTCACTTTTATCTCCTGTTATCATTTAGAAGTCAACTGAAGCACATACACGCATAGTGGCATTACAGTTTAATTGCCTTTCCGGTTCAAAGTGCTTTCTGTGGTGCTGCACTATAACAGTACTTAAAGGGACTGTACAGTACTGGTTGAGGTGGGGATTCATGTTTTGAACATTCCTAAGTGAGATAATGAAAAGCCTCTAATGAAATATGAAAGAGCATGTAATTTTAAGAAAGATTCAACATTTATTTGATGAAAATTGGTTTTCAAATGGCTGAGATATCCCAAAAAGTGCTAATAATAAAAGGCGACATGCCACAACTTCATTAGCATCTCTTTGTTTCACCTTGTTTTTGGATATCTCAGCCATTTCAAAACCGATTTTCATCGAATAAACTTTTGATACCCCTTAGAACTGCATGCTCTTTGACATCTCATAGAGTAGTTTCTGAATATCTCGCAAAACGTTAAAAGCTAAATCCTCACCTCGACCAGAACTGTACACTATGTACACATCCTTTAACACTTTTGTATTCCTGTCTTGATTTCCTTTTGATTGTTTCTGTTTTTTCTTTTATTCTTTCCCTTTTTTCATACTACATCAGCCATAACATAAGCACACACATGAAAAAAAAAGCCTACTCAATGTATGATAAAAGTCAATTGCAAAGTTAGTGCTGACTGTATTGCATGGGCCTTAAATACAATTACTTTAAGTGTAAGGACCACGTGACCTATTCATAAACTCAAACTTGTCAATGAGAGATTAGCTGATAAGGGCAGATAATGAGTGTTTATAAGGCTGCTACATACAGCCGTTATCTTTATTTCCAAACATTTGGCATAACATCCTGCTGGCTGGTTGGTTGACAGGCTGGCGACGTCACGGGCTCAGGGACAACGCTGCAAGGTTTACCCTGCCTAAAAAAGGGATGAACTCATTTTTCATCTTGAAAAGATGAATTCCCAATTCCAGACACACAAACTTGCATCCATATTTTATGAATCATACTTAGTACAAACCAAGATTAGCAGTTGCACTTACAATGTGTACAATCTTGCTCTTCTTTCTATGACATCATTGCAGTGTTTACTTGTAAGATCATCATTGTTTTGAGTGCTCCTTTACAATATGAGATAATCAGCGGTAGAGTAGAGGAGATACTTATGTACACTTTGTATGTGTAGTTTAAACTCTACCAGGGATTCGTTGCATCAAAAAAGAATTGTGCAAAAAAAAATAATAAATAAATAAACAAATAATGTCAATAGACTGCTTGGGTAAATGATACATTGCAAGAGTCTGATTGTTGAATTACAGGGTAAGTGTAAGACTTTCTTCTTGGCAGAAGTTTGCATAATTTCTGTTATTCTACACAAGGTAAAAGATAGTATGATGCCGAAGGGTTCTTTCAAGTAAGATCTGAGGAATAAATACCCATAGCTGGATGGACAGGTTAAGTACAGACAAACTGACAACCCAAAGACTTAATAATGCCACCCTGGGGGCACATGAAATTGTAACAGAGCCCAACATTACAGTATGCATGACCTGGCACAGTTCTGAGAGAGTACCGTATGGAGAAACAGTAAAAAAAAAACAAAAAAAAAAAAAAACAAAAAAAAAAACACCACTGTTTTATCTTTGGAAGGTGAAAAAAAAAGAAGAAATGACAGAGTACAATTTTTTTCTACAGTGCTCAAAGAAAAGATGACTGAAAAAGTGGCAATTTCTGCATCACTGGGTGGCAAAGACCACAGACTGCATATATCTGATCTTAAAGCCTTACAATACAACCGTGGCGAGCGGTTTGTGCGGCACGGAGACGAACGCAACACGCCTCCCCCCATTCTGTATCAAATGTCGTGACACGGAATGAGAATAGCGCTGGCTCAATGGGTCAGCGAATACATGCTGGGCTAAAAATCACCTGACCCAAAATGGCTGTCCGAGCCACACAAGCTTCCAAATGGACGCACACTCACAGTGCGCATGCGCATGAAGAGAGGCCAAAAGAGCCACGCGTCTTCTGGACTCTCTCCTCCAATCACCGCAGTTCACGGTCACAATATTTGTGTATGATGCGTACACACACACACACACGTATGCACACGTGTCTCAGTGGCAGCATTGTCCCACACGTTTATGGATAGCACTGCAGTCTGGCATTGCGCAATTGCATGCACAAATTTCGTTTGGAGGAGGAGTTACATAATAACATACCATCAGGGGTTAGGATCGTCCAACTTTAAACTACAATTACATGAATTCCTATGGCATCCTACTTAGGGAAGTGTAACAACAGGGAACTGACATCAACATTGCAAGCCAAAAAAAAATGGAAGAGACTGCAAAGACACCCTGAAAAATTAAAATGGCTGACGATTGGGGCAAAATAATATGAGGCTAAAAAATGGCAATTCTTCACCACTATTAAAAGCTTTAGGCAAACCTCCAAGAATTACACAATGACAGTAAATATCTTTTCCAGCCACTCAGATTCTCTAGATCTCAAATGTTCATTATAATCAATAGCAATCAATTGCAGATTCCTCTTGACCGAATCATTTAAAGTCATCAGTCTGGACAGAAATGGACTATCAGTGGAACCAAATGTTCACCATATCCTGTTGTCAATAATTGGACTACATCAGTATGTATTCAAATTGACACAATTTGTAGTATTTAAGTTGAAATTTAGCCGCGATACTACCCCGTACGAGACCCCAATCCTACTATCTGCAGCCCAAACGCTTTGCATTCAGGCTGGTAGCAGTTATGCTTACACACATGAAGTTCCGTCATTACTAAATTGAAGTAGAGAGGACTCAGAAAATCTAAATGACTGTAGAGTGTAAATGTATAGTTTGTGCAGATCAAAGACGGCAGGGTATAGGTGAGATGGATGAACATGTCAACCTCAATGGCATATTCCATCGAAATGTGAAGAAGAATGATGATAATTGTACTAACAATAATGATATTATAAATGAAAATATCATTATCATTATCAACATTATTATTACACACAAAAAATATTGTACATTGTATGACAGTACTGTATCCTGAAATATACATTGTACAGGTAGAAATCTACACAACAATTAGCTCCAAAGTGGAGACTGCATCAAATTCTTCTTTCAACTCAAGATCATTAATCATTTGTTCATACAGCTGGTATTGTATCAAAGACCCTGAAGTTTCAGCAAGTTACACAGGCACAAAATTCTCCAAGAAGAATGTCTTCTTTGTTAAAAGACATAAAGGTAACTTACTGAAATAAACATTTGCAATTTGGGTAAACGTGATAAGTGGATGCAATATCTCGTATAACTAAATTTCAATGCAGATTTTGAGATTGTACCAACTAAAGAATTGCAACCAAATATGGCATTCCATAAAATTGACCGAAAGATCAGTCTGTATCTGTTTAATCTGGTCGTCTGGGATACGTTTCGTGGAGACTGTGTCTGGCTTCACGGAGGAGAGCGATAACGTCAAAAATATAAAAAACTCCTCCGGACAGGCGGATTTCTCTGTCTATCCATAAAATTAGCGCTGTTAAGTGTTAATATTTAAAGTTTGTCTTAGTTTGAATAGGGTTCTACTCTCTAATAGTCTGGTCATGCGACAAACAACAAAATGATACACCTGTATCATGAAACACATGGCGATGGTCCATAGCAGTTCGGGAAACCCACTCACAAGGGGGGCCCCTCCTTATAAGTAACCCGTCCCCCTTATAAGTAACCCCGTCCCCCTTATAAGTAACCCCCGGGGCACCCCTTATAAGGAGTCTCCACGCTTTTTTGCAATGCAACGCGAAAATGAAAGGACTGCGGCAATTCACTTGATTATGTCCATAAAGCTTCACAAGTTTCCTAGTTACTCACGAAATTTGAGCAAAATCGGTTCGAGGCATCATATCTAAAATCATGGATTTAAATGCGATGTCAAATGACCCATTGCACTCAAGCATTGCCGCGCCGCCGCGCCTGGCGACACTCACGCCAGTAATCGCTCGCATTTCAGCATTCGCATGGGTCGTTTGACATCGCATTTAAATCCATGATTTTAGATATGATGCCTCGAACCGATTTTGCTCAAATTTTGTGAGTAACTAGGAAACATGTGAAGCTTTATGGACATAATCAAGCGAATTGCAGCAGTCCTTTCATTTTCGCGTTGCATTGCAAAAAAGCGTGGAGACTCCTTATAAAGGGTGCCCCGGGGGTTACTTATAAGGGGGACGGGGTTACTTATAAGGGGGACGGGTTACTTACAAGGAGGGGCCCCCCTTGTGAGTGGGTTTCCCGAACTGATAGAGATGTATTATGGTATGGAGATGCATAATGTAAATTTAAACAACACCCACACTGCATGTAAATTTTAAATAGAGGAAATTAGAGTTCCATAAATGTTAACTGTTAGGCCTACCCCACATAGACCTACATGTCATTGTATGAGCTTCCTCTGCTGAGTGAGTTCCACACGATCATGAGAATATTAAAATGGCAACATAATTATCCTGTCATAAATCGATGAATGCTGGTTTAAACAATATGAAACATCCGATTCGAAAATTTCGAATGTAAATTACATGGATGGCTATCTGGCTATCGGAGGAGCTAGCCATTACTATCTAGGTCTATAGCTACCAGGTAATTACTAGTAATATTTATACCTTCTACAATATGCAGGGATGGATAGGATGGGGTCTAATTCCACTCACGCTACGTTTTGTAACGACATGCGCTGAAACGCGTGCGGGTGTGTTTTGTTAATGTTAATTGTTATTTTGTCATGGCACCGCCACATAGAACTGCTACAGTGCTAGTAGTGCTACGTCAAAACGTCAACAACCAAAAAAGGCATTTACTCGTGTCTATTTTTCTCAAGATTGCGTCCTAAAAAAAAAAAAATACAATAAAATAAAGTGAAATGAAGGAAACATCAGAGATCTACTCTTACCGCTGCCCGTCTTTGAATATGAGCGTTTTTATCCTTTCCGAGGCAAAAGGATGTGAAATTGCGGAATCATCAAACGTTCCGAGTTGCAGTTGTAGGATTCTTGACCATACGCTTACATGCGCTTTCTGTTTCCTGCTGCCGCGTTTTGGCTGTGGACGGCACGGACGTACAACGCAGTCCGAGTGATTTTTGCGTTGTCGTGAAACCATATCATGTGATAAGTCACATGACTTTGCTTGACGTCATAACCTACCATCTGACAGTCAATAATTCCAAGTCACCTGACAGTTGAGTCGATCGCAATTTAATATGTTGATTTACTGTTGCTGTCCATTACTTAGTACCTTGCACGCTGAAAGTCTCTTTTGTAAATAATTTTCACGACAGAGCGTGACACTAACATTTGCACGCTTGCCCGGGGACCACTAGAATTTCATGTCCGGCAAGCTACAGCTTAATCGATCGTAAAATAAAGGGGGGGGGGGGGTCTTCCAGCCAATCTTGCAAAAGGAAACTAAACATTGGACTAAGAAATTGCAAGAAAACTGTCATTTGAAAAAGTCTCAAGCTCAGAGAACTATAAGACAAGCAAAAAGAAATTATTGGTTATCTTTTCAACTCAGTCTTAATCGTTTCACGTCAGTATCTCAAATCTGGAAAACGGTAAAAACCCTCAACGGAACCCCTTCCACGGGTATACCAAGCAACCCAACTTCAAAGGTAAATGGGCTTCCCATTGTGGAAGATAGGAAGAAAGCAGATTACTTGGGAGAATATTATAGATCATGTGGACAAGAATTAGAAACATCTGATGACATAAATGCAGGGTTAGAAGAAGTGAAATATTCCGAAAATACTTCAATGTTGTCCGTCCTAAATGAGTCTTTTCATATGACGGAGTTGGACATGTATTAATCTAAACTCCAGGAAAAGGTCTACCCCAGGAGAATTAAGACAGGGTAGGATATGAAGTATATCAGCATTTACCTGAATCATCAAAATCAGTACTGTTACGAATATATAACAAGATATGGGTAACAGGGGACATGCCTGAGTCCCTGCTCTTCAGTGCTGCATTCCATATTGATACCTATTGTAAAAGCCAAATAAAGTGCCAGACAAACTGACATCATATTGACTGATAGCTCTCATCTCATGTTTTATGAAAATCATGGAAGGGATGGTGAAAGAACGTTTGAGTATGTAGGCCTACATAGAAAAACATAATATTTCGATCCCAGTACAACAAGGTTTTCGGAAAAACCGAACATGTGTGGAAAACGAAATTCAGAAACATCTGAAAGTGAACGCCAAGACCCTGGCAGTTTTTATTGACTTAGAGAAAGCATTTGATTCTGTGTTGAATAAAACTCTTCCTAAAAAGTTATCGAAACTTTGCGTATGTGGAAATATGTATTCATTTCTGTAAGAGCATTCTTATTGAAGCGTACTTTTCAAGTTCGAGTGGGGCATGAATTATCCAAAACAATGAAACTACCGAATGGGCTTCCGCAAGGAAGCACATTGAGTCCATTGTTATTCAACATTATGATGTCTGACATTCCGCTCAGGACCGACATCCATACCATGTTAACTCATGTGAATGGATTAGAGGCTCAAATGATTTACTGTCTGTAAAATATAGAGCAATAATTCGTTCTTTGGTAGATTATGCCTGTGAAGCATATGATTCAGCTTCATAGCATGTAAAAGACATTCTCAATTCAGTACAGTACCAAGCTCTCAAAATCTGTCTAGGAGCCAGTATAGGCACCTCTCTGACAACCCTGCAAGTAGAATCAGGTGAAATACCACTAGATCTACGAAGGCATATGTTGACTGCTCAATTCCATAAGCATATTGACACTGTTCCAAACCATCCCCTAATACGGAATATCAAAAAATGCTGGAATTTAATTTCTACGAAAGTGGAAATCCCCACACCCCTTTTGGTGAAAGAAAAATGAAAAATGGAAAAAGAAATGAAAAATGAAAAATGAAGACATATTATTTTCCCAATATATGGAAAAAGTACAACCTTTTCATCAACCGTTTTGGCACTGGCAGATGCCAGCAGTGTCCAAGGAGTTAAGTTCAGACATGATACTGTCAGAGTGTGACCATGTTATACATCAGCAGCAAATCGCGCTTGAATTGATAAACAGGAAATGGCAAAATTATGTTCATGTATACACCGATGGCTCAAAGTGTCCAAAAACTTGCAAAGTGTCCGCTGCTTTTTATGTTCCTCAATGGAAGTATGCACAAGCAAAACGCATACAAGTCTTTACGTCTGTGTACAGAGCGGAACTGATTGCCTTTATTAAGTCTTTGATCTGGTTAGAACAAGTCTCGAATCTGTATGCCGGAGTGGTTATTTTTTGTGATTCATTAAGTGTTTTACAGGCTATTAATTCAAATAAGCCGGAAAGTTTTGTAAGTGAAATAATTGTTATAAGATGTACGGAATTGAAATATAAAGGAATAAATGTCAATTTTGAATGGATACCCAGTCATTGTGGTATTAATGGAAATGAGGTTGCGGACAGAGAGGCAAAAGCTGCTTTATGTCGAAATGTTATTGATATTGAAAATGGTCTGAATGTGGCGTAATGTAAACATTTGCTTAGAGAGTATTTTATGGAAAAATGGCAGAAACGATGGGAAGAAGCAGAATCTCCACTGAAGTTGATACAAAAAACAGTTAAGAAAACTTTTCAATTTTCGCTAAGCAACTGGAAGGAACAATCTATTATGCATAAATTGAGAATGGGAAATATTTCTTTAAATTATGATCTGTTTAGATTGAATATCCATGAAAATGGAATGTGTCCGAATTGTCCTCAGATGTTTGAAACAATCACCCATTTTTTTATGTGAATGTCCAAAGTATATAATAGAAAGAAGTATGTTATTAGCAGAAATAGATATCACTGATGTGCGTCATAATAAAAATTTGTTGTTTGTAGGAACTACTAACTCAAAGCATATGCGTGCTTTTGTTCAGTATGTCCAGAGGACAAGAAGATTCACTCTAACACAAAATTTTGTTAGATAAGTACATGTTTTGATTTAATTATTCTGCACATTGCACGCAGCCCAGATGTTTGCTTTATATCTTAGCGTTGTTTTGTTTTCTAATTCATGTAAATTTGTGATAAAATTCGCGTTAAATACTCCCCATTAATCACGAACATCGATCGAGCCCCTCTCGTGTATTGGAGTGGCCTATAGGCAGGCGGACAGCCAATCACGGCCCCTCCTTGCTGAGAAGTCTGCTCAAGGTATCGAGCAGGGCTGGCCAGAGTCGATTGGGCAGCTCGAACCGAGGCCAGTGAGGGAGATTCATTTGATATAATATATTATTTTTGAATTATTTTCAATAAAATGAAAATAGTATAGGGTAAAATTTGAAATTTTAAAGTAATTTTAAGAATATAGATTTGGTGTAAATATTCCTAGAGGAATGATAAACGCCAAATAAATTCAAATAACAACAACAACAATAGTAGTGCTGGGCTGTTGACGACGGCCCGAACTTTGGTCCTTTGGTATAGTAGCAGCGCGCTAACCGATCGAGCCACATATGGCTCTACCCAAAGCAGCAGAAGGTACTGACGGCCAAAGAAGCCAAAGCAATCCTGAGAGGAATGGTATGTACATCAGCCCGATGTTCAGAAACAGCGCGCTTATTTTCAGAATCTCCATCTTGGATTTTCAAAATCCGACGACGAAATAGCGCTCTATTTGAAAATGTGAATTCAAATCAGCGCGCTACTAATAATTGACGTTTGTTTTATTATATTTTCTAATTCTCTTAAATTCAAATTACAATGTAGAATTCGAATTATTATTATTATTATTTCGCTTAACAATCCGCTTCATTTTCATTTCCCCTGTGGAAGTATATAGATCTGTAGTTAAGCATGCATTGTTTAGCTTATATATACAGTTGCACAACCGATTACTATCATAGAGTTTATTAAGCATGTTGTGGGTTTGCTTTCAAGATTTTGAGTCAGCTGCATCTTAAACACCATACTAACCAATGCTGATTTAGACTGAAGCAGAAAGATGACATAAAAAAACTTATATTCCCAACATGGCTGGACAATTCGAACCATAACAGGAAACACTCGAGTATCAGTTATATACGGATATTTATTGTCATGATATTGTGTGAAAGCTGGTGTTGGATGAACGTATAGCCTCGCCCCTTTCTCAAACAATCTTATTATAGTAATAACGATAATTATTATCATACACAAATACTTGAGCGTAATGTAGGAGGGTATAAAAGAATATAAGAGTATTGATGTTCACTGTAGCGCAAACCACGGAAAGACGACAGACTTGTTGACAAAAGAGATTTGGCATGTTTAGCATGTTAGATATTGAACAATGTGCTCATGGCAAACAGGATATGAAATACGGAGTGGCTCCGCCCACACTTCATACACCTCGCCCTTTCCACCTGCACCTTCCTAGTAAGGCACAAAAAAACATAATTACTGATTCGTGTTTAAGGTGTTTTAGCACCTTTTCACACAAGAATCCATGAAATGATATCAATTTCATCTGTACATCAGAATTTATCCGTCTTCTATAGAAATAAAGAAAGAACATTTTTTAAAGAAAAAAAAAAATACATTTCCATCTACCAGAGCGTACTGTCTCCCTTGATGGTAGTGTGCGTTGTATCAGAATGAATATTGCGCGCCTGCTATATCCTGGAGTATATGTATTTGCTCACTCATTTCACCCTATTTTGTATGAATACAAAGTACACGTGAATACTCGTTCTCGGAGGAAATATTAGTAGTCAAGAGTTGTTATTGTTGTTGTTGTTTGTTTGTTTGTTTGTTTGTTTGTTTGTTTGTTTATTTGTTTGTTTGTTTTTAATCCATCTGCGTCTCCTGGTAAAATATATATTCAGAACTAAAATCCAGTTTGGGGACATTCGTTGTCCGAATACAAGTCGAGCTTGATTCGGATAAGTTTGCTGGTTATCGTGCAAAACCTGTGCTACAGTATGATGTCATCGGTATCCACACCATGATGATATTTGCTGCCTTAAGTGATTGCGCCATCTACTGACGTCTGCTCTATCAAGTTCATCACGTTTCCTTCGTACAGCTATGCAGCTCGACGAGGTTGATGAGCTTTGAAACGTGACTAGCAGCTCTCTACAAGAAACTGGAAGACCGTCAGAGGTCCTGCCTGAAGTTCATTTAAACTCTTAAATCATTGCCATGCATACATACAATACGTAAATTCGAATAACCAAAGGTATTTCATGGAAACTGAACTATTATAAAATGCAAATGCATGTTGACTCTCAACATCATTCATGTCAATGAATATGTGGATATACTAGGCCCCTATTTCATTATATTTTTTTCGACTTTTTGCTCAGATAGCTTGCATATGCCCAGAAAAAAAGTAGAAATCTTTTCAACCAAGATTCTGCCCGTGGCATTATCTGCTAATCGTTGCTTAAGTACTGATTGATTGACATAATACACCGAAACGCATCTTCCCTTATTATTACACTGAGCATAACTTGCATGTTTTCATGTTACAAATATGATTAACAAAATCATACATGGTAGAGGATCATGCAAGTTTCTTTAAATATACCGAGTCTTGTTCTGCTCTTCAGTTATTGTTATCAAACATTATGGCATGATGGTCTGTGAGTTATGAATATCAGTTATAATTTGGCGCCAAATTTTTCATAATTATGCTGCTCGCCAAAAAGAAATAGATGTGAATGAAGCAAATGAAAACCTGCACAAAGTTCAAACATGGTGTAATGCCAATGAAATTACAATCAATTTAAAGAAAACAAATTATATGGTAATCAGAAGAAAACGCCTGTTAGTTGCGATGAGGGGTGCAATAAAACTATCTGACACAGACATTGATGAAGTGAGTGTTGCATCCTTCATCGGAACTCAGATTGATTGTCATCTCACTTGGAAACCTCACATTCAATTGGTAAACAAAACGTGTTCGAAGGAAAGTAGGTGTATTGTATAAATTAAGACAGTATGTTCCGCAGCGCATTCTTGTGCTTTTGTATAAATCTTTTATACAACCACACATATTATATGGGATTGAGGTATGGGGCAGTACATTGTACTTATAAATCTCACTTAAATTGTATACATATTTCTCAAAAAATGGCTCTGAGAGCTATAATATTTTCGACTTTACGAACACATTCAGAACAATTGTTCCAACGATTCAAACTTCTAGATGTTGTTAGGTTACATAAGTTCTCAGTTTTAACATTTATGTGCGATCTCTGCAATGGAACTATTCCGCACCCTCTGTATGACTATTGCCAAAAATTGTGCATCATACTTACAGGACAAGAACAAATGAAAAAAGAATGTTGTCCTTACCAAAATTTAGAACCACACAGGGACAATTTCTTACTTAGGACCAAAACTTTGGAACACATTGCCACGAGAAATGCGTGAACAAAGCAAAAGATCTACATTTCGTAAATGCCTTGCTGATTTCCTTCTCTAATAGATATTATATACTGTATCTAGTATAATTAGTTTTTCTATGTTAGAAAATGAATGATGTACATTGTATAAATATTAACAGCCATTTCAACTAACCATGTAATAATTTTTCTTTTGTGTTTAGCTTTTAGTATGAATTCAAGGTGACCAATCTCGACTAGCACTAACTTGTGCTAACTTTTGGTTTCCTTGTTAACAACAACTTTGTAGAATTACGCTACAGGTATCATACTTAAATCTCAAATGTCATCATTTAATCATGGTATTGTAAAGGAGTAATAGATGAGTATCTTTTTCATAATTATGTAAATACAATTGTATTATTGAAAATGTACATGTTCAAATGTTGTTGCTAATAAAAAAAAACTTCAAAAACTTCAAACTTCATTTAGCAAGTGCAAGCCTTTCATGCTCAACATCTATCATTGTAAGCCTATAAAACAGCACAGCACTATGTGACGTAAAGCAAAATACTGAAGGTGGTCCTATGTTCATTTTTGTGTTCCTGTTTAAAGGGATATTTCGCAAAGTTGATCGCGCGCTGCAGGTCAGTGTCGATGGGAGACAGCTGAGGAAACTTGAGATGCAACTTCTGCCGTTCTGTCGATTTAATATTTTTCCCTACTTACTTTAAAAAAAGCCAACTCATACGTTCACGGGATTGTACTCGTACAAAGTATAGCGCGTGTCCAAGAACTAATTGAACTGATGATGTTATCTTCATTCACGCTGAACAGCTCAATGCGCATCCTTTGATAATTTTGTGTGAACAGTGCCTGCGATCGCGATCAGACTTTGACCTGCCTATTCTTTAGAACATACAGGACAGAGCGTCAATATGCAAGCACAATGCTGATACAGTATACGATTAGTATTCCCTTTCTTCCGACATATACAAGTTGGTGTTCCCCCACATTGTGATCGAATTACTGAGGAAACAACATGCACTGTAATATGTATTGTGCATGTCGATGTTGTTGTTTTTCTGTATCTGGTCCTCCAATTTCTCAGTGGAAAGGTATGATATCAAAATGTTACATGTCAAAGGCTTCTAACTTTTTGCTTGGTTGCTCATCTATGAATTCAGTGAATTTCTTCACGTAATTTTCCTATATGGTTCGCTTGGTTTTACGTAATTTATAACATTATTTCTGTTTCGCAGGCTGTTCGGAAGGGGAACTCTGGATTGTAGGGTTTGGTAAAATGGAAAAATACAAACGCTACTGTGATGTTTATTTAAAAAAAAATAATATATATATATATATATATATATATATATATATTACGCCATTTTTAGCCATAAGGGGAAATGCGGAATAATATAATGGTAAATTTTGAGAAAAAGCATAATGATATTCAGAAAAATACAAATATTGCCCTTTTTGAAAAATCATGCGTTATATAATATATGCAATAAGGGCTCAATACAGCATTGAATTGACAAAAGCACAAAATGCATCTTAAGCCAATAAATTCTTTATGTTAATGAGAAAATACAACTTTGAGAAAAAGCAGATATACCTACATTCCCCAATGACCTGTTTTCTAATAATTATATACAACCATTTTTTTGCATCACTGAACAATCTCCCCTAAATTGTGATGGTATAACAGTCCTCAATCTACACACATCTCTGTCCTACCGTGGAGTAGTCCTTAGGCCTTAGACCTTTGGCCCGAGATCACTGATAAGGCATTGAAAAATATTGTCAAAACCTTAACTCGTTTGAGGGGAATCAAAAATTTCCCCTTTGAAGCGAATTCCTCTTAAGATGTCCCGTTTTCGGACGTATATTCGCCCTGTGGGTCGCTATATATAAAAGAGAATTCAACATTAGTGAAATGTAAACATTCCTTCCACTTGCTACTGAGTGACATCTTTCAGGGCAAAAACATATTTCATTATGCCAGAAAAAAAAATGAAAATAAGACATACTGAAGTCGAAAATGGCTTTATGGTATTTTCCATTTCTTATTTTATGACCATTCAAGAAGAATGATGATTGTTCATAACACCTGCCACAAACCTTTGAAGCAAAGCAATATTATCTTTTAGCGACACAAGATGTGAAATCAGAGTGATCTGCACGATGCCCCTCATAAAAGTTCACCGAATTCAAATTCAGCCTTGACTCCTGTGGATTTGGGTTAAACGCAGACCGAGGAACTTTCTTTCCTTGCTGTGTATAGAAACTTCTTAATCCTGGAACTTTTCCGACAAAGACCAGTGTTTGATTATAGATTGAAGGTCTTGCTTAACTTTGACACCTTATCTGGTCTTTATACTAATTAATCTGTGCACTTCTATAGAGTCAAGGTGAGGTAGATGATACGCTTTATGTTAATCTCAGCTGACTTAAATGTTTATCTATACATCACGATGTTTTCTTCTTTTCCTTACTCTGTTTATTTACAGTTCAAATCATTCAGACCATCAGCCTTTGAACAATGATTGATACAAAGTCATTTCCTTTTCAACAAACTGTACACTGATATCCGTAAATTAAAAGGTATTTACAGTTCAAATCATTCAGACCATAAGCCTTTGAACAATGATCGATACAAAGTCATTTCCTTTTCAACAAACTGTACACTGATATCCGTAAATTAAAAGGTATTTACAGTTGGTTGCAATGTATGCATATCATTAATGCCAAGATTATCATTATTATGCATATTCATAACCAACATTATTAAACATTTCATTTAATTCATCAGCTATTTTATCTTTATCATGACAATGTTTTCCATCAATAATGACTTTCTGATCAGGAGCTGATGAGGTTTTGTTTGGTAATGATTTTTTCATCAATTTCCATGTTCTACCCATATTATTTGTCTGTTCAAATTGTTCTTTATAATACTTCCTTCGAAGTTTTTTGTTTAACTTATTTGCTTTATTCCTAAAATATATAAATCTCTCCCACTATAAGATACTTCTCGTTTGAAGAAATTTCTTTTTATTTTAGTTTCTTCCTCTTGCTAAATGTAAATATTCATCGTTAATCCACGGAGAGCCATTTTGTTTCTTTCGAACCATAGTGAAGGGAGCATGTTTGTTACTTAGTTTAACAAAGTTCGATTTGAACTTGCCTCACATTTCGTCAACGTCTTGCGATTCTGAAAAAGAGCAATTCCATTTTGCTGCCAAATCTTGTAAGAAGAGGCTCTCGTCAAAATGTCTGAAAGAGGGAAAGGTAGAGATTTTGGGCGTGTACTTTGGAATCGACGCTTTCATAGTTACATAAACAAGAGAGAGATCGCTAGATCCCACTGACTGAACTCTGAACTCAAAGAACCCATTGAATCGGTGGCTAAGATAAGATGAGCTGGTTGGAGTTACGTGGGTGGGGACATCGATTATGGGAGAATTGTAAAGAGTTACAAAGTTCGTTGACTTTATTTGAAAGAGGATTTTTTGTTAGCATGTTACAATAAAGTCACCAACAAGAAAGATCTCAGAATACTGCAAAGAAACACAGTCTACTTGGGCTTCCAGTAACTCAAAAAAGGTATCAGTGCATCTGGGTTGCACGACTCGTAGAGTGGATATGACTCGTGAGCTGTATAACTCATGGGCTGTATGACTTGTGAGCTGTGTGACTCGTTGGCTGTATGATGACTCGTGGGTGTCGGTCTCGTGACGTGCACCCCCTGTATACAATACCAAGTAAAACTGATGGCGAGTTTGGAAACTGAATCTCGACCCACATGAATTCAATATTGTTAGTTTCTATGTTATATTTTCTCACGTATGATACATTATCTTTAATATAACATGTTACACCACCTCCGTGTTGGTCTCTATCTTTTCTTTCACATTTGTATAGCCTTCAATGGATAATATATTTGAACCAATCTCATCATTAAGCCATGTTTCTGAAAGTGAAAGAATATCATACTGGTTCAAATTCATGAAATTCTTCCGTCGAGATGTTTTCATTGCAACTGATTGACAAATTGCCCTACATCGACGTAAATTAGCACTGAATTGATCAGTGTTTTAGTAGTAGCCATGATAAGAGAAAATCATAGGCGCACATACTCGAGCAGGATTCGAACCTACGACCTCCAGACCTGCTCGAGTATGTACGCCCATGATTTCTAATGAATGTGGTATGATTTTAAATGTTTGTTTATATGTTCTTGTATCAAAGTTTATGAGTACACTGTCCTTGACCCTTGGTATGCTTCGAGTGCTGATGGCACAGAAAATCACATAGCATTGCGTACACTGTCCAACGTCCCTGGTACAGAAAGGGTTAAAGAAAAATGCGCTTATAGTAACATCAGTCATTGTGTAAAAATTATAGAAGACCCGTGCCGGTGCAGAAAATAATAGGGAGCTTTAGATTTTAGACGCGCGGACGTTCAAAGAGAAAAAAACATGATCTGAGCGTGCGCAGTAACTTGATCCGCGCTACTGCGCACGCTCAGATCATGTTTTTTTTTCTCTTTGAACGTCCGCGCGTCTAAAATCTGGACGGAGGCGAGGGAGAATTTTTTTTTTTAATTGCATGTCTTTGATGTAGAGTGATTGTGACGTGTATTATGGAGAGTGGAATCCTATTACGTGTATTCAAATTTGGGAAGTCAGTTCTAACTGTTCTCAATATACCGAGTTTGCGGAGATCAAGATCTATATCATGATGTTCATGCATCTATGTTTAAGAATTGATGTAAGTGCTGATTCATCCATGTGACATTCAATTAAGAAACAAGAATCATATCAATACATTTGGTGAGTTTCTCAGAGTTGACGTAGACATTTCCCGGACTCCATCTCAAACCACCGAGGCTCTTAGGATAAGCACATTTTTTTTTTTTTTTTAATCGTTAGATTTATGTTTGGTTGTCTCCAAGTGAGAAATGTTTAATGCCATAACTTTCTCATTTTAAAGTCCAATTTTGGCACCGTCAATACATCGACGGCTAGCGTGAATAGATTTGTGTCATGGTATTTTCACCTTTAGGATATGGTGCATTATATACACAGAAAATCTATCACATGAGATAAAAGTTGAGGGAAAGAGTAACAAAACATTTATGAAGAAAACAAATAGAAAATGACACGCACCAGTTTGGTCGATCGTTAAAATAAAGGAGCGCTCGGAATGCGAGGGAGAGATTAATCGATTACAGACGATAACCCGGATAGGGACACATTACGTAACAAGATTTTGGTGTGGTGATTATTATGTGAGACGAATGGAGACAGTCAAGAACATGAAAAGGACAAATAAACCTAATTGTCACACACTTATGTAACTAATCATTGATGCAAATACGTGTTGAAAATCATCATGCTTTAGTTTAATCAATGTGTGCAAGCATGACGTGATGCATGGCATACAACTGAGGATCTGACACATAGCAGACCGTCTCTTTGTTCCAGTATATTATGCCATACAAAACCACACTGTGAGTATAATTCCTGTCTCTCTCCGCGCGCCATAATACATGCCATATACCAGCTCGACGTGTCCACTGAAGTGGATCCGCACCCAGCACTCCCAGGGGCGCCGTAAATTGATGGTCTTACCTCACCTCCCTCTTTACGTTCCGTATCTTCCACGTCATCGAGGGGCTCAGCTTCATAAACTGGCTCTTTCTTACTTACTTCCGATTACCCCCCCCCCCCCATTCCTTTCAATAACCCATTTTTATACTCTGTGTCTACCACATTCTTTACAAACGAACCACACCCTTACATATTTTTAAGTGCATTGTTTTCTCCTTATTCTACTATACAAATTTCTTGAGGTTAGTGGGACTCCACCCTCTACCTATTGTTCTCTTCCACCCGTCCACCCTTTCATGTCGAGGACAGACATTTATACCTGGATCTTTACGTCGGTCCGTTTGTGGCTTTTTTTTTTATTTGTTTGTGTGTGTGTGTGTGTGTGTGTGTGTGTGTGTTTTCTTTTGTTCTGCACAGTTCTGGTTGAGGTGAGGATTTAGCTTTTAACGTTTTGTGAGATATTCAGAAACCATTTTATGAGATGTCAAAGAGCATGCAATTCTATAAGGAGTATCAAAAGTTTATTTGATGAAAATCGGTTTTTAAATGACAGAAATATCCAAAACCAAGGTGAAACAAAGAGATCCTAATAAAAGGCGTGGCCTGTCGCCTTTTATTATTATCATCACTTTTTGGGGGGGATATCTCAGCCATTTGAAAACTAATTCTCATCAATAAACGTTGAATCCTTCTTAAAATTACGTGCTCTTTCATATTTCATAAGAGGTTTCTCATTATCTCTCTTAGGAATGTTCAAAACATGAATCCCCACCTCAACCAGTACTGTACAGTCCCTTTAAACGTATTTTATTTGCAGGATATCTGCATCATAGAAGGATATCCGTACGGATATAGTTACACGCCACATTAGAGAATTTAATGATTGTTAACAGTCACTCCTCTACTCTCCTTTGGCAATTACACTGGCTCCATGTGCAAAAGCGAATAACGTACAAAATCCTATCAGTCACCCACAGTAACGTCTCCAGAGTTGTGTTCCACCTTACCTTCAGAAACTAATCTCACGCTATCAAAATCTGAACAATATAGTTATAATAAAAATGTTTCTAGAGTAAACCGTCAACAGATGGTTTATTGAGAAAAATAGGGATCCATCCTTATATTTTAGGCTTTCTCGATTGCAAAATCTTTATATGGTAGGATATTTTGTGATACAACTGACCTATAAGTATGCATCAAATGTGATATCTCGAACATTTTTTAAATCATATTGCTCCCAATGGTGGTAGACTGTATAGACCAAATTACTTTTAGTGTAAGTTTAAAATTATTTTGTGAAACGCAGGGATATAATGTTTATTCGTTCTAACATCGTTATTGAGTACCTATTATTGTATCGTATAATGTATGAGCATCCCAAATCCATGAAAACGCGGATGCCTCGATATGAGAACAGAGTACAATGTCCATGAAACGTTTAAATCATACAGAAAATGTGTATTATAGATGGATTATTTGGATCAGAGAGGCCAAACTTCTCTGCGTATATAGAGTTTGGAGCTTGTCGAAAGGACTCATTGTTTATTCAGATTGAGGACCTCAGCAGCTAGACCACACACACAATCACACCTCTTTCTTCTTCTTCTTCGTCTTTTTCGTCCTGTTTTATTTTATCTTTTTTTTTTGTTATTCTTGTACGTTTTTGAGAGGAGGATGTCATAATATCACGTTCAACTGTCCAAGTGTGTTGTATATTTGGGGGGGGGGGGGGGTGGTGTGCAGAAATAGCTGCTTTGTTAAACCAAACTCTTCTTACTTCAGAATTCCTGCTCCTGTTCTTGTTCGCAAACTTGAAGTTAGTTTTTCATAACGGGTATTTGCTAGCGCTGGGGTAACAGAGATAAAACTTTTTGTGTTTCATTATTTTTATGAAATGTACTTTGTTCGCTGATATCAATGTATTTGTTGACACGACTCAGAGTCTGACACTCTGCCAGGTGAATAATTAATGAGATAGACATTGATTGATACATGTACTGCGCGTTTGCGTTTTCAGCAGCCTCGCCACTCATTGATTGTGTATGTTGATTTTGATTTCATTGACATCCGTATGGGTCATCTATATTCCATTATGATTTATGAAACAGATAAAAACAAAACATTTTAAAATCAAACTAGAAAGTAGTCACGTGGTAATGTCAAATCTTCGTGTCAAATCTTCAGTAAGTGCACAGGATCCACACATACAACACACACACACACACACACACACACACACACACACACACACACACAAATACACCCTCACACACACATGATGCATAATACACAAACATACACAGTAGTTTATTAGGAGGGTGCCTCTGTGTTGTGTTCTCACTAGGAACTAGGAAGGTTCGCAAATTGTGGATCTTATACAGTATGAAGTCGTGATCCTTCATTTTGTTTTGTTTATTTGTTCGTCTGTTTATTGAGCTTTTCCATTTACTACTTGATATTCTCTTGTGAATGGAATTTATTGTTGCTCTTATTCGTGTATCAAGCCTGGTCAAGATCAGGCCCTGATCACTGCGAACGATATGGAAATACAGTAGAATCTGCAACGCAAACATAATGTAAGAACATAAATAGGGTCTAATAGTTCACGCATATTACAAAGAGCAATGTGCACGTTCTGTGTCAATCTGCTGATATTCACACCATGATTGTAAGACTTTCAAGGACGATACAAACGCTTCCTTTTGTACAGTATTTAGATAGGGCGTCCACATTTTCTTCCATTTAAAATTCTTTTTCGTAATTTACATTTGCTTTGCACATTTTTAGGCGGTTAGCTCACAGAAAAGGAGAAAGAAAGACAAGAAGTAGTTTGTCAATCTGTCTATGATCGTACCGCCACTCACCCGCCAAACAAAAGGGTCGAACGGTGAAGAAGGCGTTGCTCGATAAAAAGGTTCGGGGATGTCCCCCGTATGGTAAACATTGCGTCATTGATACACTCATCTTTCATATACACAGCTATATAGGACACGGATAACGGCGGCGTGCTGTACAATTTACACGTGGGTATGAAATGGGCTAAAATACAATCACCAAGCCTGACTGCTGGATTGTGTCAGCAAATTTTGAAGGTTCCTAAACCGTCATGATTATTTGAGGGTAAGTTCTACTTAATCGTGATAATTACCATGTCAGGTAAACGCCTACAAAATGTGCAAAATGATAAGGGATGGTATCCAGATTTGTTTTCTGTTTTCGACTCTCAATTGGTTATCGAAAATATAAGCATCCTAATATACTTCCAAGTTTCCAAAACATCATCCAGATCTTCAGACAATTTGTAAAAGTTATACCATACCTGGAACAAAGTTCATGCTGTATTCACCAACAGTTAATTTCTGCACACAGATTTTCGAGCGATTCACTCTTTCTCAAGTGTTGATATTGAGAGAACAATAACAATTTATAAGTAAGCCATAACAATATTGCAACTGCGTTACCAAGGATGCGCGCTTTAACGCATAGATGCTGTGCATCCTAGCACCCAGCGCGCATCCTGGCAACAGTGTTATATGACGTCATGATACAATGACAACGAGTACATACAAGCATGCATAAAAATCTTGGCACGATTGATATAGAAGTAATTCTGAAGACGCAGCTGCGGTGATGACGTACAAGCAGTATATTATTTCTTTTAACCTTCAACATAGACATAAATTAACTTCCATTCTGGTGTATAGAAAATCTTTGAATAATCTGAGATTATAAATAGCATGATTGTGAATAACATGAATAATTTCAAAATTCGAATCTTCATGTTATTCATAATCAAGCTTATCTCAGATTATTCAGAGATTATTCCCAAGTTTTTAGGTATGCTTTTATTCTCGTTGTCATTGTATTATGACGTAATATAACGCTGTTGCTAGGATGCGCGCTGGGTGCTATAGGATGCACAACATCTAGGGCTCGTTGCATAAAAGTTATGGTAACTTTGCCATCCAATGGTAACTACCATGGCAACAATACTCAACAGCCAATCACGTTCTAGAATTCCATGGAAGTTACCACTGGATGGCAAAGTTACCATATTATTGTAACTTTTATTCAGCGGGCCCCTATACGTTAAAACGCGCATCCTTGGTAACGCGTTTGCAATATATTGTTATGTCTTAATTGTTATTGTTTTCTCAGAATCAACACTTGAAAAAGAGTGAAACGCTCGAAAATTTGTGTACAGAAATAAACTGTTGGTGAATACAGCATGAACGCAGTCGCTGCGAACATTCAGCACAACTTGTTATTTCTTTCCTCAATGAGAGGGCGTTAATATTCCGGGACCCAAAATAGTACAGGAAGATGGTCTGGAAGTCAGACTACGGCAAAATAGGTCTAGGGCAGCAAACGTTGCTATTTCCAGACGAGTGCTCTCTGGACCAATGTAAGGCCTCTGATTTAATAGACGTACTAGGTGCTTTACCCAGTCATTGCACCTATTGACTCGCAAGCAGTGTCGGCCCAGAGAGCATTCGGTGCATTTCGTCATAGCCATCGTCTTGAGAGCTTTGCTATGAAGATGTCTCTGGTTGGATTGATATTCCTGACTCTTCTACTCAGGTCTATGAGATGAAAGCAACCACAGCAAATGCAGATTTTATCAACAGGTTCTTCTATATTAGTCCGCCTGAGCAGCAGGAATCACCGAACAATATATAGGAAGATGTAGCAGACGACGCGTGCCGTAGATCGCCACTTCCCACAGACGTACTATCAGAAACGATTGCATCTTAATGATTTTGACTTCAATTTGATTACGAGGTACGTATCGTTTTCTCCATTTACGTTTTGCTTTGGTCACTTAACTTTCGCTGATGAGATCGCTACTAGCATATTCCTTATGGTGTGTGAATAGACCATGTCCGATGGTCAACACGTGTGTCTGTTTATTATATGCATTGTTCCCCATTGTCTGTCAGGTGCAGTTCGTCTGTCTGTTACATGTCACGCTTCATCTCTCCCTCTCCCTCTCTTTCTCACCTTCTGCCTCAAGTTTTGCAGAAGTGAAGTCTTAAATTTGAGCATTAAATTGACCGTTTAAGTTGGAATAATTGCTGCAACTATAACTCTCTCCCTTCGTCCCCCCCCCCCCCTCTCTCTCTCTCTCGCTAGCACACACACAATGTCATGACCGCTCACATACCTACGTCAGAAAAGGTAGGAGCATGGAGCTACCACTAGCTCCATGGTAGGAGGGTAGCAAAAGAAAGCCGTCCCTTTGTTAGTATTGTTCAATGACCTGGCAACGTGCCATTTAATTACTACATTACGATATTTGCTGTTAGGGGATTTTGTATCTTTTGTTGATCACGAAAAGAAAAATCGACAAGAAATAGAGTTTGCCTACCTGAAATTTTCCGTTAATCGAGACGAGTGCATGGTGTGAAAATTTCCATCTTTGCAAACTTAAAGGCATAATTTACCATTTATTTTGGAGATGAAACAAAAACACAGCATTAGTGCTTTAAAATAGTTCTAAAATGTGAGCTCGGGATAGAAACAATCACTGTAAAAATTTGAGTCCGTATAATCGATGTTGGGTATTGTTAAATACACAAAATATGAACAATAGTTATAATAAGAATGCTTCCAGACTAAACCATCCACAGTTACGGTTTATTGAGAAAAATACTGATATCTCCTTATATTTTAGGCTTTATTGCGAAAACTTTATATGGTAGGATGTTTTGTGATACAACAGACCTACACATATGCATCACAATGTGATATCTTGAACACTTTTTAAAATCCCTGCTCTCAAAGGTAAACTGGACATTTAAGGCTATAATCTCTATTCTGCCCGGCCAAATCTTGAACCCAATGCATGCTGAATGAATAATAATGACAATAATAATAATAATAATAATAATCGCTGTACTGCATGAAAAACTTCATGAAGTCGTCAAAAAGTGGCAGAGCATTTTTGTTGTATTGCTGGAAATTCATGAGCACTTATTGGGGAAGAGAAGGTGGAGTACGATGTATTAGTGATGCTAGCGATATGGTATGCAATCAAAATGGGAACTAGACCATGATTTGTACCGGTGCCATTTAGAGAAACTGACGCAAACATAGTTCTGGTTTTCCACTGACTGATAACAATATCTGATAAGCAAATTTATAATGATGACAACAGTTTTAAACTGTAAGTACAACGACTGAATGCGATTAATGATTTACATAATCATGAAATCATGCCACGAAGTAATTTTGATGCTATACCTTCCAGGTGACACATTTTGCTCCTGCGACAATTTTTCTGGTCGTATTTTGTCCAAGGACTTAAGGTTAGGGTTCGGGTTGTGATAGGGTTTTAGGTTTAGTTTGATGTTCGGATTATGAATATAGAGTTGGGTTATATGTTTGTATGTACAATTTATGTTTGGCTTAGCGTGCTTGGGAGCAACTGGCGCAGGAGCATCTTTTTTTAATATCTTGCATGGAACCACATTGCATACTCTGATGGCAATGATGATTATGATGATATATTATCCATTTGCATACACTTTGATAACGATATTGAGATCAACGATGATTAAAAAAAAATCAAGCATGCTTGTTTTTTTTTTATAATGCATTATAATGAATTGATCATCATACGTGTGAGATATAGTAACGATGACAGGGATAATGACGACAATGTTGTTATGAAAATGATGTTACCACCGAGATTCTCATAGAACAGAAAGAGGAGTACCATTTTGAAGTTAGGTAGAACTTACCGCGACAAATCATGCAGTCTCTACGTATGTGTGGTGACCGCTTGTGATACTATAGTGATTCGCATAAAAACGGAACCTGTACAATCTACTGGGTCCTTTGAAAGATGAATACATATCAAGAAATTATTTCATATCTTATTTCAAATCACTTTGATAACCCGGAAACTCTGTCGTTTGAATTGTATAAACATTACCATCACAGCTGCACAGATAACACGCTTTATCAATGTTTACATACATAGGGCCTGCCAGTAGCGCATTTGTAGGCCTTATACCTATATAGTGGTTGATGACTCAAAGATCAGATGCCTTATCTCCGTTCTTACCTGGCAGACATTAGTCTCCACAAGAAAAGCCTCTTTGACGCTAAAAGTACTTCACAGCATTTAATTGCGAGACAGGAACTCCGCAACATTGTTGAAAGGGGAGCGATGTTTATTATCTTAGTGCTACAATATAATGATGGGTGCAGAGAAGATGGTGTATGGATGTTTTTTTATCATTTACACTATTTCACTTAACGAGTTGCTATCATATCTTTGGTTTATGTCCTGCAGACACATCCCTGAAAGTGACCGTTTTATCTGATGCCAACACGTCACGCTCTCATCACGACAAAATCCCAGAGAAGCTTGTCATCAGCAATCCACCAAAGAGTCTTCCTGTAATGCTGAATGACAACGTTTAAACTGAGACAAAAGACAATGTCGCGGTTATCATTAGTTCAGAGATCAAGGTATAGTTCTCTCAAGCCAATCTCCTTATATCAGTGAGCTATTTATGTCAAGCGGTTAGTACAGTACTGTTCAGCTCATGTCAGATGTTAACCATGAGCATGAAACTAGCGTCAAAGAAAGCGCATGCACGTCTGATGGTTAAAAATGTCCGGGGTTGATTTCGCACAAGACAGCAGTCATTCTTGAGTAGGATGAAATGCAGAGAGCTTGACTTGAAAAACAAAAGAAAACAGAACAAAACCCAAACCTACAAAATGTCCGAAGGAGGAGTCGCCCACACAGTCATCCTGTGCATCGTTATTCTCCTTCTCGCAATCATAGTGGGGATACTGGTGATCTACATCCTCCTGCTGAAATACCGAGAGACTTTCCGGGAACATGACGTGGAGTGCCAGCGATGCCCTCACCAATACAGTGCACAACACCTGTCTGGTATCGTCAGTTCACTCATGAACTTCCCAGGTACAAGGGCGTGGTCGCACACAATCAATCCTGCATATGTGCCCGACGACGACGACGACGACGACGATGTGGGGATTACGCAGACTGAAAAATTCCAAATCGATTCTCCACTCCAGGACGAGCAAGTCGGTACATGCTGTACAGACACCATCAGTGACGAGGAGGCAAACGCTGTGAATGATGCCGAAGTTTTGTCACCGAGTAATTGCTTGAGTGGTCGCTATGACCACCAGCTGAGTGAGCTGCGATTACGGAACATGAAGGAGAGTAAAAGATCAGAGGTGGACTCAAAGGTAGTCGTGTTTATTTCCCGTGAGATCGACCACATGGGTGGCCATCTTGTCCTAGACAAAATGGGGATTTCCCTCTTCGTACCACCGTGTGCCATTCCTCAGGGTCACAAGGAAGTTATTCAGCTTGTTCTCGATTGGGATCTTAGTGATTTCCCGTCGATGGAACCAAGCCAGACCATCATCAGCCCCGTCGTTCACTGCGGGCCTCACGGCCTGAGGCTCTCAAAACCTGCCGTGCTGAGTTTCATGCATTGTGCTGAAGACGTCCAGGATATCGTCGTTATGTCCAGCGAAACGCATCTCACCCATCCGAAGGACTGGCGACCAATTTCGAGACGGAAAAAACGTCGCGGGAAAAACAAATACGATCTGCTGGCGAACCAATGCCAGATCTATTTGTCACACTTTTCATTGTATACCTGTCTGGCTGAGGGTACGGAAACAAAAAAGTGGATTCAGCTAGTTGCCTTTGGCGGGAAGCAAACAGATGGGGGACTCTTCCAGGTCTTCGTGTACATGCTCAACAACACACCGTGCGCCTTGCAGTTTGCAACTCAGCAACAGGCTGAGTACAACTCTGTCCCGCTGAGATGTCCCCTGGAATTTCTATACGACGCCCTCGGAGGTGACTTGATCTTCAAGCTGAGCCACCTTGGCGTTGGGTGGACGTGCGAAGGGAACAAGTTGGAAGA
This sequence comes from Diadema setosum, assembly GCA_033980235.1. Lineage (NCBI taxonomy): Eukaryota > Metazoa > Echinodermata > Echinoidea > Diadematoida > Diadematidae > Diadema > Diadema setosum. The sequence continues at coordinate 4,842,188 of CM067062.1, read as the reverse complement.
GCGAGGACTATTTCCAGACATCTGGCAGGGTAAATGCAACTGCGTGTCCTTCGTATTCAAACATGAGAACCCATCCGTGAGCGATATCAACTTCAACGTCGATGTCTTTCAAAAGGATAAAGAACACGAGAAACGTTCAATGCAGATAATGAAGGAGATGCCGAAACTAAGGCGGCTCCCAGACGTTCAACATGTCCAACGCAACACTACAAACGTCAACGTCATTGCCCACGATGCCCGACATCATCTGGCGACGGAAGGACGTGACAGCGGGATTCATTCCGAGACAACTTCTGTTAAGTCTGTGGTCATCGAAAGATACCATAAAGAGCCGGGTTCCCGACCCAACGACACAGAGGATGGTGCCGAAAGCTGCGACGGTCCCCAGGACTTTCCTGAAATTGACCGCCTTTCATCACAAGACTTAGGCGACGAGTCACATGAACTCGATGACGAGCAAAGGTCAACAACGTCTGATGGACCAACCGAACAAGACGACGCGAGATATTCAAGTTGCCCGTCGCATAGCAGTCCCACGCACATCACCATTAATGTTGTAAGTGCTGTTATCTTCTCCCAGCACATTAATCTTATCCTTGCTCACTATTGTGTTATGCATTATAATTATTATTGATGTCATCAATATTTTGTTTCGTTAATTTCAGATACAGTACATGCATGGTTGTTTTAGGGAGAATTTGGCTTATGTTTCGGGAGAGAGAAAGAGTATGTACTATCCCTTTGATCAGTATGTTGCGCAATCATGCTCTCACATTGTTCTTACTTTGCTCTTACATATTGCTCTTACTACAATACTAGCGGACGCAAAGGGTTCCGCCTCCGCCAAATCCCGTAGACGTGCTGTCCAACTCTGGAGACCAGGCCTGCCGCTTCTTCCCACATCTCCTCAGAGTACAGCTTGGCCTGCTTTTGGACCCGCCCAAGCCGCTGGGTAACGACTGGCGTGCCCTGGCGGTAAGCTTGGAGATGGACAGACACATCAACTGGTTGGAAACACTGCCCTCTCCAACAAACACGCTGCTGGACTTGGCGCAACAGCGAGGTTTCGACTTCACTTGGCTCGTGGATGTTCTCTCGGCTGTTTCTCGGGTTGATGCCGCCGAAGTGGCGAGGAGATATTGCGTTTCGGATTGTGCGTCCGATGACTGCATCGAACATACCAATGCGATACATAACACGGAAGCCACTGCATAAGCCATGCAATAAAGCAAAAAGACAAATTCGGGTAATTTGCATGAAATAGTAAGAGATTATTCTCTACAAAGTTGTAGTGTATTTTCTTAATCATCAGAGTTATGCGTCGTGTGCCCTTTCATAAAATTCAATATTTATCATGATGTCCTTAATTATCTTAACGTTCACTGTACTTCAAAACGCAAAACGTTTGAGAAAGTGCTTACTTGGCAAGATGAAATACCGTCCACTGATATTATGAAATGAGGATAAAATTGCATTATGGTGTGAGCTGCCTCCCAATGTTGATTGAGTATAATTACTTTGTGTGAAAGACTTTGTTGTTATTACAGTACCCATTGGCCCGAATTCTCAAAGGTGGAATAACTTTATTACACCGCTTATTCCGCCGATTTATTACGCCTCTTATGCAAATCAGGCCCTCGTGACGTAAAATGACGCGATTTATTCCCCGGAATCTATTCTCAAAGGTGGAATAACTTATTATGTTATTCCAGCTTTTAGAATTCGGGCCATTTTGTATTGAATCGGGGCAGATATTCTGGGGGTCATCCAAACGTTATTACTATTATCAATATTTTATCATTATTACTCTGTTGTAGTCTAATCTTTACGGATATTGCTGCATTATTGCGTGTCACTCATTTTCCGGTATAATGTAATTTAACTGCCCACGAGGGAAAATCATATTCTTCATATCTGAAGACAGGCAAGCCATTCACGAAGACGATCATTTCAACTTTAGCTATCGTGTACAGAGCTACTTGAGATTTTGTATTTATTCTATTCGATCATATTTTATTTTAGTATTTCGAAATTACAGTTTTGGGATGCTGGCCATGTCTATTTGAAGCTTATTTATTCACAAATGCGATGTGAGACAATATCACTGCTTTCACAGTAAGACCATAAAACGTACAGATCGGTAACAAAGCAGTGATCTTAAGTTTGATTCGGACCACGTGGGTATCACTCGGATATATCGTTTATACACAGCACTTACACTTACTAGCGTACTCGTAGACTGTATTATACGGCATGTACATGTAGTGTCATTCCGAGTATTCGAAACCTCAGCTAATTTGCATATAAATTATATGATTGGGACCAACGGAATGCTTGGCGAAGCTGTTTTGAAAAGTCAATATTTCAACACAATAATTTTCACTAATTTTCTATAGATTTCTATGAAACTTTAATTATTCTGATTATTGGATTAACCTTTCCATGTTAAAGTCAATTTGAACATCGAATGTCTCTTAAAAGGATGCCATATTAGTAACTATATAGTTAATAGCAACAAAGTTGCAGAAGGATCCTGGATAAAACGACCCACCACTATACTCTTCACTCTCTACACTTTCCAAATTACCGTCCTGACATGCTGGTCATGTCTATTTGAAGCTTATTTATCCACGAATGCGATGTAAACTTGTCCTAACACGAGGCAATACATGTACCACTGCTTTCACATTAAGAACAAAGAACGTACAGGTTCTGAAATTTGATTCGGTCTAATATGTACGTGGGTATTACTCGGATATATTGTATACACAGCATTGAACAATTTTATCGTAGACTGCATTATGAAATACGGCATATAGTGTCATTATGAGTATTCGAAACCTCACCTAATTTTCATATGATTGCGACCGGCAATGCTTGGCGGAGTTGTTTTGAAAAGTCAAAATTTCAACACAATAATACTTGTCATTAATTTTCTATAGATTTCAATGAAACTGTAATTATTCTGATTATTGGATTAATCTTTCCATGTTAAAGTCAATTTGAACATGAAGTAATCGAATGTCTCTTAAAAGGATGCCATATTAGCTCAAAGTTGAAGAAGGATCCTGGATAAAACGACCCACTACTTCTATGGCGAACGTTTCTGTGGTACAGATTACACATTGGGTGAGAAAATGGCATAGAATACGAATATTTTTGTTCGAAATGCTCCAAACATAATTATATGCAGTGGACACACTCTTAAAGGACACCTATGGAATCCAAACACGTGACGACTTGTACTGATTCATAATATCCTGATTGTTACACGCATGGCCAAAAGAAAACCTGTATACATATGTATGTGCCAATATCTTATTATAAAAATTAACTATTTTTCTTCAGATTACTTGGATACAGCAAAGAAAGAAAGAAAGAAAGAAAGAAAAAAACTTCCAGACCAAGATTCTGTCGATGACATTATCTGTCAATCATTGCTAAGGTCCTCAAAATGATTAACAAAATACACCGGAATGCACCTTCCCCTGTATAGACTGAGCATAACTTGAACGTTTCCAGGCAATGTCATTATTTTATTCATCGTAATAGTGTTGTAATTTCAAATTCAATTTGCTGTCGATACACAATGTTTCCGCTTGGTTTACACACTGATAAGTTCGACACACTAGTTTGATCCGGGTGTCACCTACATGTTGCATATAACTTGGCATTTGAAAGGTGATGTTCATGTTATAACTGAACGAGACTTTCAACGACCCTCGGACTTTCAGCAGTCCAAGCACAGTTGGCGGGATTTTCCATGGAGAGTGCCTAAAAAAAAAGTTTCAACATTGGTGAACTTCACTGTACATCAAAACACGACTACCGCCATAATACACGTATGCCGTGATGCCGTGAATTTCATAACACACGACTTGAATGTTTTGATGTTGGATATGTGGACTTCACTTGTGTTTGACGAGGCATATTTGCATTCACTGCAGTGTTCAAATGTCTATAAAGTAAAGACATTGGTGCATTTACTATCGGAGTCGTGAATAATTATGTATGGGAAGAAATGTCTTGCAAACGATACGAGTACTCTGATAAAACACCTACACACACACATACACAATCCATGCATTGTTTCATAAGTCTTCTGTTTCGCACGAGAATACTGTAAAAGTGGAAATTTTCGCGGTGTTGAAATTTTCGCGCATTTCGCGCAACTAGTGTTGTTTGCATTTGTATATGCGTGTGTATATTTCCATGTTGATACTTCTATTGAAATTAATCTTCCTCAAAACAGTACAAGAAGTATGTTTGCACACCATAACTTCTATTTTTACAATGGGCATGACACGTCCATGAAGGGAACGTGCACATGTCTAGTTGTATAATGTTATGAGAGAACATTCCGATGGGCTATATCAAAGTACAGAGTACATCGAAATCAATGTTACCTTTACAAACTTCTACTGAGAAAAAGCATATTACGACAGAAAAACTGATAGCCAACAGCCCCACACAAAACAAAGAAAACAGAAATACAGGTAACTGCAAATCTTGCCTAATATTCACACACACACACACACACACACACACACACACACAATCACATAATTGAAAAGATGCATGAGATCTACTCATACATGGAACAAAAACAATCAGTGAATACATAAGAGTTCACAACACAGCAATTAACAGGTAAATCAAACAAAATCTTTAATTCACAACAAAAAGGAGATAATTCCCACTTCATCTTGAGGTAACATCTAGCAAATTAAAAAAACTGAGAATCTGTCTCTTTAATAATCCACTATACAAAGAATCTGCACGTGTACAATGTATTGCTATTGATCAGATTGTAAACAATACGCACGTATTCTTGCTTTACGCAAGATGATCGGCTAATGCAACAGTGAATTTCCTTTGAATGAAGCACTAAATATGCATTTTATATTCTTGTAATTGATTGCAGTTACAATTATGAGGTTTTTAGTACCATAAGTGAGGACATACGACTACTTTCTACACTCGGTCACATTGAATCTGGGTGTTATCCTATTTGACAAATATCGCACCAGTGTCCTGGGTAATATAATAACCTGAAAGAATAGAAGCAGTATGCTGAGGGAAAGGCCTATATTAGATTTATTCAAAGGATTAAATTGAATACAACAACTTGCATCATGGTCTCATCTTACTAGTTTACATGAAATCAAACAAAATACATACATTACAAAAAAAAAAGACACACACATATCAAACTGACTTTAAAACAATATCAACAAATAGTCAATCCATGCATTTTCTTCTTTTTTTTTATACAACAAAGAAAGAAAATATTCTTTAATCAAGTGCAAGGAAATATCAATCACAATACAAATATTGAGAACAAATGACAGATACAGGAACCATTAATTTGGCAAAAGGAAAAGATGAAAAGACTTATGCATTGCTTAATATGAGTGTACAAATCTTCAATTTATTAGGCAATGGTCTAATAAACTGACTTTTCAATGGAAACTTTGTAAAGTGTCAAAGCAGGATAAATCTACTTATAAAACTTGGGACACATTCCACAAATTACTGAATGAACAAGTATGCATTAAAAACCTATCTTGGATCCTCTCTGTGTATCTGATTGAGATTTTAGCTATTAGCTTCTGTCACAGTCATGTTAGTTAAAGGGTACAAATCCACAGTCAGCATAATATTGCTGGGGGCGGGGCGGGGGCACAGCAATAAAAATCTTACACATCTACTTGAAACAAATCTCCATGAAGTTACACTTCTCATCACAAAAGAATCCAAGATATGAAACAAAACAAACTGGCACAATAACTTAGAGTTGAGAACAGGGTGAAACTTTGGTACATTAAAATATACTTACAAGCTTTCACAGAGGGAACAAAATACTAGTATACAAGATTCAAGTGGAAGAACAGACTGCACACAGCGCATGGACATTATATCATACACTGTAGAAACAATTACTGATATACAGGCTTTTGACACAAACTTTTTGCAAAGTAGATCCACCTCTTTTTCGAGACCTTCAATGATCATTCATAACCCGTGAACAGGATGACATTGGACTATATCACTTGACATTTTCAGAACAAGGCACAATCTACACTTTCCTCCTACACTTTTTAACAATGGTAATGAACTTCTTCATAAGAAAGAGAAATGAAAAAAAAAACTTGTGCAATTTGGCAATGGCACACATTTCAGCAAGGGCTTTCACTCAATCGTAACTTCTAATAACTGATTCTAGTTGAAATGGCTTGGTGTGGCACAAGTGCCTGAACAGTGCCTGCAAAAAAAAAAAAAAAAAAAAAAAGAGGGGGTTGTGACTTAAAAATGAGTGCAGATGTCTTTTGGAATCATGGTTATGGGCAGCTTTCTGGTTTAGCTCTCTAACCCTTTCAAAATAATAATCACAAAAATTCTATGAGGAATTCAAGGTTTATCTGATGAAAATCTGTTTTGAAATGGTCAAGATATCCAAAAATAACGCAAAACAAAATGGTCCTGATTAAAGGTGGGTCCCATCTTTTATAAAAACCTCTTGTTTTTGGATATTTCAGACATTTAAAAAGCAAGTATTTTCATCAAATAAAATTTGATTTCTTTTTAGGATTGTATACTCTTTCATATTTCATAAGAGGTTTCTCATTATCTCACACACAAAAAAAGTTGGAAACCTAAAGTCCATCTCAACCAAAACGATATCATCCCTTAAAAAGGAAAAAATATTCAACTTTCCTCTCTTTTCACATGGCTTGCTAAAGTCACACCCACGGACTGATGCAAATTCATTTCACTGGCACTGTTACTCTCACACTGCATTGATTTCAACTGTCTTACTAATCAAAAGTCATCTGCACCCAGTACAATATATGTTCATCATGAGAGCTATAAAAGGCTTACCCTTGTAAATATCTGCATGTACATTGGTATCATATATGTATGCATACTATTATGTTTGTTCATAGCGAATACATACACGTGGGGGGGGGGGGGGCAGGAAGGTAGAGTGACAATGGAGTAAGAAATTGTGCACTTTTCACTGAGTTAAGAAAAAGGAGCACATTGATGGACAGAGTGTTGGTATCATATGCTACAAACTCGGGTGTCTATTTTACTTTTTGTGCATTTTGTTGTGGTCCATTTTACCATGAGAGACGTAGATGACCCTTAACATGCCCAATATAAGTGGCCAGACCAAAAAATTATTCTGTGATCTTGGGCAGCATCACTTTTGATCTAATGGGTGATCAGCTCTTTGAATCAATGACAAACAGTAACAAATATAAGACAGTAAAATGGATGTCCAACTCTGGGCCTATATCACATGAATAAAGCTTGGGATAAACTGAGAGGATCCCTCACTTTTGTACAAGTAAAAGAACCCGCTTCATTCATTCATCGCAAAGAGCAGGGTGTTTAACCCGGTGAAGTGGTCCCACCTCACATCCAACTGGACCCCATGGAAGACCAGCTTAACATAGCTGAATATGGGCTATCCAGCCATCTTCTCAGATGGAAAATGAACAAACAAATGAACTATCTAATGTGAAACAGATAGGATTGTCAATATTATACAAATATCACTGCCCTTCATTAGTGGCAATAACTCCTTTTGGTCTAAAAAGTAAACTAAGATGACAAGTAAACCCACTAACGCTTCCCCCATGTCTGTGATGGCCTAGGTACCTGTACGGTATCTACCTCTACCTGTCTTTGTGGTGGTGGTCACAATGAGGCATTAAGGTAGGGATGTGTGTGTGTGTGTGTGTTTAATGTAGATGGAAAACATTTTGCTTGTGATTGACCAGGCTGAAAGGCATGCCCCCTATGCCAAATCACACAGAAAAGTAAACACCAATTAAGATAATGTCTATTTATATCGAAGTCATTGGAAGAAAGATGCACATTCTTCTGGTTATTTCATTGTATATATTGTTAGCATATTCATGAACATCTACATAGCATTCAAATCTGTAAACAGAATCCATTTTCTTCCTATCCATTAAACTTTTCTCCTTAAAATATAATTGCATTTATCAGTGGAATACATCTTGCAGACTGAGGAACAAATACTTTTTCTCTTAATATAAAGCTGGGCTAACATTAACTGAAGTTGCATATGTGAACTAGCTTCTTCTCATTGTTCTGTGAAGTTTTCACTGGGAGACAATTGAAGTTTATGGTATATGAAAATTCTCAAAATACTCTCCCAGAACATATCACTGCCTATATACAATTGCCCTAGGTAATGCACAGACCATGCTCGAATTGTTTAACACTGCGTACCCAATACATCGTCAGTACTCATGTCTGTATATATAAGTACTCGTGGGAAAAAGACAGATAACAAACACCAAGATATCTCTCCACTTATTTACAACTTCACTTGTGGGGATGGCACACTACTGACCATCATGGATGGGACCAGACAGCGATTACCAAACTCATTACTTTCATCTCCGAGGCTGCCGTTACTTCGAGACGCTAACTTCGGGCACCAAGCACACAGCAGCACTGCACCTGCTGCACCTGAAATTAGCAAAAATGTGCTCCTTCACTTGGCGAGGGCATCAATCGCAGACATAAACCAGAGGGAGGAAACTGCTTCCAACATTATCTACACCACTAACTGCCATCTAGTCTTCAAGTGCTGCTTATTTGGCAATTCCCATGCAGCGTCTTTCGAGATAAACATAGGGCCTACGTGCAATACTGATCGAATACGAATGCAAACCACACCAAAACAGCTCTACAAAATTTGGGGACACCTGTACTCTTTCATTCCATACAACATTACATATCCCAGATAAAACACATCCCCTGTACATTCTATATTTTGCTGGCACATTTCACAAGCACATTTTGTAAATCTGGACCTGGGTAAGACAGTTTGCGAGTGGCTGAAATTACAATCCAACATACCAGCGACTGACATGAGAAGTATCTTTCCTTTTCAAGAAGTGTGGTGATCAATTTCCCATCTCGGCAACAATATACATAGTAGCTTTATTTCCCATTATCTAATATCTTGGCTGTATCCTCTAACTAGTTCAGAAATTTCAAATATCGACTTGCGAAATAAATGAAGATGGAGCCCCTTACTGTCTTGACAGTGTTGTGTGCCCCACTTTAGGAGAAACAGAAATTTATCAGATCTTTCCCACGCGTGAGAGAATAATTTGAACCTCCCATCTCGCCAAGAAATGGCCCAACACTTCATGAGTGGTCTGCAAGGACAATCAGCTATATACAAGCAGGGGATACTCATGAGAATGAAATGTGAGATTCCCACATCCAAGACCTCTTGTCAACTGGCCCCTGGACAACAGGAGGACACTGCAATGACCTTCCTCTGCCATACAGGCATGCAAAACCAAATCTACATGTACAAACAATCACACCACTGTAAATGCAAGCCAATGCAGACTACAACAACAAAAAAAGACCTTTGCAGATCCAAGAGGCCATCAACCACAAATAAATTTAGGTTGGCAACATGGCAAGGTGGGCAAAAAAAAAAAAAACTTCAACAAAGTTAATCTTTGACAAACTTCATATTTACTGTTTTGTTTTGTCCTTCCAGGTTTTTGGTTATGTTTTTTCCTTCTTTTTTTAAAAAACCAAACAAAAAGACAGCGCTAAACTTATAAGGAACTATGTGTGTTACTCTTGTTTTCCTAGTCCTTATTTATTTTACTTTCTTTAACCCTATTCTAACTGGGCTATTTGAGACCAAGTTTTTACTGAGGGGGGGTCAATTTGACCCCCCCTTCAGATCTCGGCCGCCGATCACGCGATCGCCGCGAAATTTTGCCTGAAGATAGAGCTGGATGTCAACTACAAGATTACATTGTTATACAATAGAAAAATATTGCCTTTCTATTTTTAATAAATCAGTTATGCAAATTTGTGCATGAAATCATATTTTCACCTATAACTCCATTAAAAGAGACTGGAGGATTGCTAAATTTTTGTGTCAGAATTCCTCAAGACACATCAAACAATTTTTGTGTAAAAAAATAGCTCAATTGAAATTAATTTCTTTTGTTTTTTATTGTTTTGTTAATTTCTTATGTATTTTATTGTTTTTTCAACCTTTTGTTTTCTATTGTTTTTTTGCCAAAACTTGTTGCAGGCACTTTTTCAGGCTTATCTACACTAGAATTGATTAATTTTAATGGTTAAAAGTTGAAATAATCTAATTTATGTCAATTTAACCAAAAAACACAATTTGCATTGGATTTGCACACGATATCATGAATTTGAGCTGTTTTTTTGGTTGACATGCATATGCAAAACATTACGTAACTGCAAAACGGTGTACCCGGACGTCGCAAATTTGGTCTCAAAATATGCGGGAGACTTCAATGAAAAAAGTCGTGAAACGACGCGGCAAAAGCTTTGCGCGTTGCGAAATCGTGGCGCGAAACGTCGAGGGGGGGGGGTCAATTTGACCCCCCCCCCCCAGTTAGAATAGGGTTAATACTGATAAGTTAGTGGTAATCTTTCATGAATTTATATGTTTTGCCTCAGCTCTTAAACTTTTGTCTTGTGTCTTGACCCAAGACAGAAAAAAAAAATCCTGCTATGGCTCATGCTCTGAGATTTGAATGTTTTGTTTTGTTTTTGTTTGTTTTCGCAAATTTGTTAAGTTGGATATGAATGGACATTTCCAGCACTCACAATGCAACGTGGGGAAAGACCTACATTCTTTGATGGGCATAAATTGCAATATTCCTTAAGGAATTCACATCACTTTTACGCAGAATGTTGACATATCGATCACATGTAGCAGGACAAAGCAAGACGGATAAAACACGACTGCTTCCCTCGCAGTTAGACGGCATTGTGCTTATATGAAAAACAAGAGAGATTTTGGCACCATGGACATCTTTACAAGTTAAAACAATTTCCATCGCTATCATTACTTTACAGCGAAAGGCAGGTCAAACTCTTGATGTATATGTTGTCAATGTTTCTAATTTTTGAAGAAATCACTGAGTACCTGATGCATCCATCCCAACATTCTAATCATTCTATCAAATAGACGCTCTGAGACATACAATCTTTGGTGCCCTGTACATATGTTCTTTGCATTACTCTGAGCAGCCCCATGCACCCTTCCACCAAAACCACTTCTTACACACAAGTCATGTTTTGTCTTTGTTCTTTTTTTAATGATGCAAAAAATGAAAAAATAAACCTACAAATGAGAGACAAACTTTCCCTCTCCTCATTCACAAAATGGTAAAGACAAACAGAAAAAAGAAATCATACACAGATAGAAGATACACCATTGTAGATAAATCATGCAAACCCTATTGCCCACCTCCTCAGCTAGACCAATAACACTCTCAACATCTGTCCTACTGATTACAGCTTCTCCAGTTCAGCATAAAAAAAAACAAGAGTATACAGCACAGCTCTTGAACACTCCAAAAACTTAAAACTCTCTTCTTTTTACATAACAAGCTCACCTAGATCCTCTCTGCACATATCATTCAAAAAATATATATGACATTGTTCCCTCTAACCAACCATCTAGTCCAATGCAATCTTGTGGTACTTTACATTTTGACATAGAATTGCATTCCAATATACCAATTGTGATTTGACACTGCAAACAGCTCCCACCTTTACGACACGTGTAGTCTCTTGTCAGCACTCAACATAATCTACGTCCAACAAACGGTGCATTTACAGAAGCAACACCTCTGCGGCCATGTTATACATCGGGCCCAACTCAAACAAATGCAACTTATGAATGTTGCAAAAAATTCTGATAAACAAACATTAGCTGTGTCTTGCTATTATTTAAACCTGTGCAATATCAATCTTTCCACATCCTTAAGAAACTGCCTCATGCTGTGTACAGTGCCATTTTCTATACGGTTATACATCTGCTGCCATTTCACTATCTCCTATTCCTACACTTTGGTATACAGGGATTTCTGAGTACCGGCAGTTACATCATAAGGTACTTCATAACTTGGTAGGTCCAAGTGTCTTTGCCAATGTCCAGTCATGCAAGAATATAGCTTCTCATTTCATTAGGGTGCTTACACAGACAACTTGCCCAAGGCAACCTCAGCTCACAGTAGGGCAAGTTAAACATATTGGGGAATTTGCCCACTGAGAGCTGGGCTGTCGGTGCTCCACCAGCTTCGTCAGGGAGAATCCATCTAGCTTCATATTGAGGTTTTAAAAAAAAAATAAGAAAATCAAAATTTTCAGGTGATTTCGAAACATGGGAATAGCAAAATGAGGACACACTTAAGAAAGGGGGAAAAAAATGAAATCTGACTTAAATCAACAGAATATCATGCCTGATCCATACAGCAATTTGAAGAATACTAGTGCATCTTAATGGGTGAGGGCGAATCCAAAGTCAAAAAGGTCTTTACATTCTTTTGTCGGTCAAGAAGAAATGGTGGTATTTTCAGGGGGGACTCCTGCAAAATCAGGGAGACTTAGCAGATCTGAAGGAGCATGGGGCTCTTGCCCTGATGTCCAATTGGGCAAGCAGAAGAGTGTCCATGTTTGTCAAGGTCTGTTTTGTTGCACATCAAATGGACAACAGCATGCAATGCTTGCGAGTCATTCATTCATATCCTCACATTGCACAGAGAGCCTCTCCACCAGTCCCATAGCCATGAAGTCACCGCAGTAGATGCTATTGTGATAGCATTGTTAATGACAAAGAAGACACAAAAGCTCTTCCCGCTCCATAGCATCTCCACTGCGGCTTCACCTCTTCCGACGCAAGCCAAAGGAGAGGCCATGTGCAATAAATGACTCCTCATCGTCTCCGGCGATTTGCTAACATGCACTATACGTTCAATAGCTGTCAGAGTCCAGGAGAGACCTCACCTAATGAATCGGTTTTCTGGATGCTAAATTCACCACTACATGCAGTGTAAAGAAATGGTAGGACTGAGGAACAGAACACTCCTCACATCTTACAAATTTGCATCTCTTACAGTTGCATGTGAATTTTGGCAGGTTGGTTTGAAGCAGCTGTTTGGTGGTATTTTTATCACCTGTTACTACAAAATACTCATAAAGTTGCCATGCATTAGTTTTCATTCTGTTACCTTTCAAAATGACTAAATACAGACTAAATAGAGTTTGCAAATGATGTACAATGCACCCCACTTGATTTCAAACAACAAGCTATATTTTGACTGGCCACCAGTAATCTAGTTTTGAGAAAATTGGCTACGAAGCTTAGATGTCTCTGAGGATGTCGGGGATCAGGAATTAAGTACAACAGATCAATTCAAGAGGTCTTCAGCGACACAAGAAGTCTTGTGGTAGGAAAAACATTCTCAGAATGTGAAATGTGGACAGGAGGTAGTTGACCAAACTTTTGATTTCCCACCAAAAACAGAGGGAAAAAAAATCTAATTTTATCATTTTTCAGGCAAATCTCTGAACTTGGCAGTTTTCCAAGCTTTAAAGTTTACAGCTCTTTATTTTTTTCAGGATAAGGAGGTAGCAAGTCTCAAAGTTCACACTGTCGTCTTGGCAGAACACAGTGTGTTCAGACTCTGCAGTAATGCTGAACTGACCTAATAATAGTCATCCTTACTCATATATGGTGTCACCATCTCAATTTTTACTTGGTACAGAAGTGTGAACACAAAACAAGCCATTCCTCCCAAATCACATCACGCTCAATGTCCTACAATGGACACTTTAAAAATGCTGGGGTTGAAGACACTGGATCTACCAATTGCTGTGTAAGAGATGGACACCCCCAAAATGCAACAAGTACATAGGGAGCAACCGCCTGCTGCCCAGTCGATACCAACTTGTGGCATCAGTTCTGAAATTGCCCTGGCATCTGTCGCCAAATCTGCTGCTGCCGCCCTGCTGGAGGATTCACGACGAAAAAAATTCTTCTGTTTGCAATTCTGCAATCACGTTGTTCACAAAACAAATCGAGATTGACCTGTAGATATGATTTCTATGCAAGCATCATCTACTAAATATCCTAAAAGAACTGACGACGAAGCAGCGCCTTTGTCTGTGACGACACCTTTGGCCAGATACCATTTGCCAAATGCATTTGCTAGGGCTTTCCGACAAGAACCACGCACACAGAAAAAAAAACAAAAATGCACGCGTAAATGAAAACCCTTCAGTCCACTCATTTCCCTCAATGTGCATGTAGCTGATGCAATAGCGAGTCCAAAAACACCTTTCTTTCTCAACCTCCCACTGTGTCTCACATGGCCCCAAGGCCCATCCTTGCGGTTACTTCATCGAAAGATGCCCTCTTTGACAGAGCTGGCGTGTCATCTCACAGAGTCTATTTGTTTCATTGTCATTTAAATTTTCTGTGTGGGGGCTAACCCCCGTTTGCAGTTTTTTGCTATAGGCTCCCTTAGCTCAGTCTGACTGAAGTCTCTGAGCTGCAGAGGGCGCCATTCGTCATAGGCAGCGTCTCCATGGCGGGCTCCAGCATCTCGGTGCCCTCGTACCAGGATACCAGACCCTGGCTCACTAGTTGCTTGTTCAGCGATTGCGTCTGTATGGTAAAGAGATAGCAAACATGGCAGTAGAAGGGAACAGACGTTAAAAGGAAAAATAAAAGTGTAACTCGAGACTCCCCTCCATACTAAGTTGACATGAACAAAAAAAGTGAAAAGAAACTACGCCAACAGAGAAAGTTGTACATGTCACAATCAACAAAGATAAATCATCCACTTATTCCTTTTATTGACTTTTTCACTTATTGTATAGTATGTCCAAAAAAAAACAAGGAAAAGTAGAAATTACGCGGTGCGTAATATATGTCCCCGCCGGAAGAAGCATTTAGTAGCAAAATGTACAATATAGGTAAAAAGATGAAGGTCAAAGGTCAAAGAAGTCAAAGGTCAAAATTCTATGTAGAAGTTTTGAAGCCCTCACCTAGTGCCATCACATAAAGCAAACGGAATCGATATCGGGTTAGAAATGGCGAAGGAGTAGCATTTTGTAGCCAATGTACAATATAGGTAAAAAAATCAAGGTCAAAGGTCAAAGAAGTCAAAGGTCAAAATTCTGTGTAGAAGTTTTGAAGCCCTCACCTAGTGCCATCACATAAAGCAAACGGAATCGATATCGGGTTAGAAATGGCGAAGGAGTAGCATTTGGTAGCAAAATGTACAATACGGGTCAAAAATCAAGGTCAAAGGTCAAAGAAGTCAAAGGTCAAAATTCTGTGAAGAAGTTTTGAAGCCCTCACCTAGTGCCATCACATAAAGCAAACGGAATCAAAATCGGGTTAGAAATGGCGAAGGAGTAGCATTTTGTAGGCAATGTACAATATAGGTCAAAAATCAAGGTCAAAGAAGTCAAAGGTCAAAATTCTGTGTAGAAGTTTTGAAGCCCTCACCTAGTGCCATCATATAAAGCAAACGGAATCAAAATCGGGTTAGAAATGGCGAAGGAGTAGCATTTTGAAGCAAAATGTACAATATAGGTCAAAGGTCAAGGTCAAAGGTCACAACTGAAATTCTGTATAGAAGTTTCAAAGCTCCCATGTAGTGCTATCATATAAAGCAAACAGAATCAAAATCGGGTTAGAAATGGCGAAGGAGTAGCATTTTGAACATTTTGATCACACACGGACGCACACACGGACGGACACACGGACGGACACATGGACGGACGGACGGACACACACACGTATGGAGCCCGTTTCATAGTCCCCTGCTCGAACTCGTTCGGCGGGGACAATTACAACGGGACCCTCCATAAAGATAACTCTATAAGTAGTACATCAATCCAAATACAATTTCAGAGTATGAAACCATAACTTATTACCCACTTACAGAAAACCCCATCCGATTTGCTTCAGTGGTCAAAGCAACTGGGCCAAAGAGATACGAGGAGTTTTGTAGAGCATGTCAGGAATCCCTTTTCTCCAAGTTCTGTCCATTGTGTTCACACATTATGCAGTTCCGAGAGCATGCAAGTGCCTAACTTGGAAGATGACATGTGTTACAATGATTCACATATCTCTATGACCACTCAACCAAATTAAATGGGGTTTTCTGCATAATATAGCTGAGATGTTATATTTTAAAACCCTGAAGTAGCATTTAGATGGTTAAATCATATTGGAAGTTATCAATATGAAAATCCAACTGCAATTCTTTGGGGGAAATACTGTATATAAATATATTCAAATATTCATCAGGCTCCCCTGGTACTAGACCACCTTGTTCAAAGAGCTCACCTTGCCATAGCTGTCGATAAAGAAGATTTCGATGAAGGGAATACCGTCCACAGAGTAGCCAGTGATGTTTGCCTGCATCATGCCGATGCTCTGGGCAACCTGCTCTATGTACACCCTGCACGTCTCGTTGAAGTCAACTTCACCTGTTATACGGCACAAGATTTCAAGGGGAACCAACAGAGATAGGGTGATTGTGAGAATGGACAAAAATTCTATTGGCTGTGTTACAAAACCTCATACATCATTCTGTGTGTAAAGCACCATCTATAGACAAGTTACCATACAGCTCTAACAGTGCATTGCTATAGTAGCAGGACAATTACCCCTCCCCATACCCCTTACAAGATAAATACTGGTTAGTGTTCAGATAAGGCTAGAGTAAAGATTAGGGTTAGGATTAGGTTTAGGGTTAGAGTTAACCGTTAGGATTAATTCCAGGATTAGGGTTGGGGTCAGGGGAAGGGTCTGGGGTAATTGTCCAGGGGGTAATTGCCCTAGACCCCATTGCAATTGCAATGTGCTAGGTCAGGATCATGTATACAGACAGATTTGACAATTGCTGCTGATGTAACAGTTCACATATATTAATACATGTGTCCTCTGAAGTCATTAGTTTACATACACTCACAAATTCCTACATCACTGTTCATAAGAGTCCATGAATTGATTAATCTCCTCATTAGCCTTAAGTTTCCCTTGCCGAACTGAGTCCACAAACTTTTTACTTTGCAATGTCTGTCTTTTGACAGTGTTCAAATATCATAGACTTTGGGAATTCAGTTTGTATAGCAGCAGCTGGCAAAGCTGAAGTTTTAATTCTGATAACTATAAAGTTATAATATCTGAATCCCAAAACTCCATATGCCCTTTAACCCGTTGAGGACAAGTCCCGAGTATACTCGGGCAAGTGTCAATGGGAAATGCGCGTTGTAGCAAAATCAACCCGTCCTCAATGGGTTAAAGATATTCTAATGGCATTCGTGGAAGGTGTACCAGGCACTAAGTTTCCAAGAATTTCACATGAGTTTTCATCAATCAACTGCACACATGCAAAGTCTACCTGGTAGGGGAGCAATGTTGCTCATGTAGCATTCGGTGGCCTGGAAGGGGAGTCCCAGGAAGTCGGAGCGGATCTGGCGCAGAGTGTACCCCTCCAGCCTGGCATAGCCCCCGTAGTCCAGGAAGCGGACATCGACCTCGTCGGCCTCGTGGCTGACCTCAACGACCTGGGCGCGATACCAGCCGTCCATGACGGGAGCTGCACAGATGACACCATCTGGATGGACACGGGAGAGTGAAGACAGTGGTTGGTCAATGTGGCAAGTAGAATTCTTTTCTTTTCATTTGGAGGAGTGCTAGAACAAAAGCCTGCCACAGAACAGCAGAGGTGTCTAAGTTCCATTCAATGACACTTGCTCCCGCGACAACTGCTACCATGAAATATTTACATGATAAGCCAAACATAAATTCTACCCACAACTATAACCCTTACCCTAATCCTAATCCTCACATCAAACTAAACCTTCACCCTATCACAACCCCAATGCTAACCTTAGGTCCTTGGATAAAATAACATTGGAGTGAGTGTCGCAGGAGCAAGAGCAGGAGCAAATGTCATGTCACTGTCTGGTTCAGTGGTTTGTACAAAAGGAGGGATCAGGGTTCAAGCCTAGGTTGCAGCCCTGTGTTACCCACAATGCTCTTCTACCCCAGATGTATGAATAGGGCTGCCATCATTCACAAAACAAACTAATAATTCATGTATCAGGAAGATGTTTATAATATCCTATCTTTTGAGGAAGAGACATTCAAATTTTCAGGAAGTCTCCTGCAGAATCTGGGAGACTTAGATGGCTCTGTACAATTGGGAATCACAAAGGAAGTTAGGCTATTGCAGTTGGAGTTAGCACCTGTGCCCAACAAAGATGGCTCCCTAGCTGAAACGCTCCCCCATGGAGAGGAGATGCAAGACCGGGGGGGGGGGGGGGGGGGGGGGTAGAAGAGGCCATAGTAATTCACTATGCTGTAAAGTTCTTTGAGCTCATCATAGTGGAAAACTGCTATCATAAAGTCAGATGACGATGCCTCTGACAATTGGACTGGTCATCAAACTGTGGCCCCATCCCATGTCTTTCAGAAGAAGGCCAGTGGTGGAAAGGGAAAACTCACTTTCGATGGGCCTGGGCAGCTGCGGCGTCATGTCAGCCTGCTGGTAGATCTGGGTCATGAGGTTGTCCTGGACGGCCAGTCCCTGGAAGGTCTGGTGTGTCGGCTGCTGGATGAAGATGTGACCGCCGGACACCACGCTGGAGATTCGCACTGCGTTGGTCACCTCCTCTGGCAGATGGAGCTGAGGGTCAGTCAGATGTGTAAATCAGAGAAAAAAAAAATTAAAAAGTAGTATCTCTCTACCCCCTTATGATTCATTTTAGCCACAAAGCACCATCTCACCAGCACTGCACAAAAATCCCTGGTGCTTAGGTGGCAGCCATTACAAACTGTACAATTGGAAATTTTCAGTGTGTAAATTTGCAAACATATTGCACAACTAAAAACTAGATATATCGCTACGGCGACTGATATGCCTCCGCCATAATGCATGGTTCTCCTAATATAGTATAGTACAATGTCTTGACAATGTCTTGACAATGTGTGATGACAGTTTCACACAATTGGCAAAATATTGAAATGACAGGTTTGACACAAATGTGCTGAATGTTCACTTTCCTAGAACTAGGTTCAATTGGATGAATGATTAAAATGTCAGAGAGCAGGTATTTGGGGAACTGATGATTTTTACTTGACTTTTGACCCTTTTATAAGTTTATGCATTGAGTAATTTTCAAGGTATTGAGAAAAAGTATAATTTCAGTATCAAATGGGAAAATAGCATTATCTAAACCTTTCATTTGACCTTTGACCTCACAGTTCCATAGAGAATCACTGTAAGGTAGAACATGCATAAATATGTAAGTTTCATGATGATACCTTGAGTTACTTTCGAGATATGGAGGAAAAAGTGCAATTTAGCACTTTCACTTGACCTTTTACCTTTTGACCTTTGACCTTTTGGCAATTCCCCAAAAATATATATTGGGTAATACATGCCATACATCAAGTTTAAAAAAAAACAACCCTTCAGGCATATTGCATTTTAAAGAAAGTAGTGCTATTTTGAGGAGTTGACCTTGACCTTTGACCCCCTTGACCTTTGACCCATGACCCCCAACTTCCCTAGATAATCACTGCCCGTCGGTACAAGCATATATACTAAGTTCCATGAAGATACCTTGAACCATTTGCGAGATATGGAGAAAAACATGAAATTTCAATTTTTTTTTCCACAAAATAACCTGTGACCTTTGACCTTTGACCCTGTGACCCTAAAATTCACACAAAGTATTATCCCCCAAGGATATACCCTCATACCAAGTTTGATGTAAAACCACCACACGGTTCTTGAGATATCGACAAAAACAAAACGGGACGGACGGACGTACGTACGGACGGACGGACGACCCGAAAACATAATGCCTCCGGCCACTTCGTTGCGGAGGCATAACCAGAGCAAAAATAAAACATGTGAAACTCATCTTACCCGGCCAAGTGCAAAAAATTACTCGTGCGAAAATATCCTCTTTTACAGTAATCTCCTAGCAGAGGATAACTCATTTCCTTTTCATCTCTAGGAATTTTCTTAAGCAAAGTGTTCACTTTCATTTTATGTTTTTCTCTTCTGTTTATTAATACACATTTCACACAGCATGACAGAGGACAGCATCTCATGGTAGCCCTGCACATGTTATAAACTGCTGTTTCATTTGGAACAAGCTGCTGAAGAATTATCCACTTATAGCTGCGTTTACACCATGTTCCCGGCAACCCCGGCAGCTCCATTTCAGGCCACCGAGGAACAAAATGGGATGGACATGAAACAACGCCTTGAGATGGGATAGGCAAATGCAACATGATTGCCGTGGATGCCGTGTCAGATTTTTAGACTGTCAAAAAATTTGCCACCGCAGTCCTGGTGCTAATGAGGAATCTGACATGCAGCGATAAAACGGGTTGAATGTAACAAAACGGGGCGGCGCGTAATAAGCCCTAACAAAACTTGGAGGCTGTCCAAAGCAGGATGCAACTGAAAATATTGATAGTCTAGTCTGACCAGACGCGGTGAGAACAGCATCTGATACCAATATGTTCACCAGGGCGAGGACTGAATCAAAGACATTTGCTCACAACATTTGCACATTATAGCATTTTAAGCCCCCTCTCCCTTTCCGCAGGGGAAAAATGAAATGAAATGGGAAACTGTTAAGGCCGCTCACCTGGGTCATTTCTGGGGGCTTTGCCTTCCTCTGCTGCTGTGTGTTGGCTCTCCTGTTCAAGTCAGCACTGGGGAACTTCTTCTTGATGTAGACCAGGGCCGCATCCACCTCACCCCTAAGACCTGCATCCAGACATGGACAACAACAACAAAATAAAACTAGAAATGAAATGTGTGGTTACCATGGTAACATACAAATAACTACAAGGAGGAAGGGCTGGTGAAAGTCATTAAGAATTGGACTAAGTTTGATACTTTGTTGCTGCATGGGAAAAAATAACATTCCCTTTAAAGGGGACACAAACCCAAAGAACAATGTGGATTGAGTAAAAGCAGCAACATTAGTAGAACACATCAGTGAAAGTTTGAGGAAAATCGGACAATCGATGCAAACGTTATGACTTTTTAAAGTTTTGGTGTTGGAACCGCTGGATGACGAGACTACTAGAGGTTATGACGTATGAGTGGACAACAATATAAAGAAAATATGAAAGGAATTCCACAAAAATTCACTTTTCTGGCAAAATGAAAGAGTACTTGACTAACCGCTTTCAGAAAGCAGGGGGAATAAGTGCTACCTCTAACATATGTCAGTATCAAGTTGATGGAATGTGTAATTTTCATGAAAAAATGAATTTTTATTTAATTCCCTTTATTTTTTCTTTATATTGTAGTCCACTCATACGTCATAACCTCTAGTAGTCTCCTTACCCAGCAGTTCCAACACCAAAACTTTAAAAATTCATAACTTTTGCATCGATTGCCCGATTTTCCTCAAACTTTCACTGATGTGTTCTACTAATGTTACTGCTTTCACTCAATCCACATTGCTCTTTGGGTTTGCGTTCCCTTTAATATGAATCCTAGGAAATGGATTCAAAGGTGCAATATATCCATTGACTTTTTGTATTATTTGCTTGCTATCAGCCATGTTGAAATCCAATATCACTAATACCAAATAATGTCAATACCATGAGCACTTTAATAGGACATCTCTTTAATAAAGCAGACTGCAGATGCACAAATATTGAGCATGTAAACTACTCGCTGTGAACTTTGGAGTCAATACATCAATTTTGTTTGCCTTCATCTGGCCATTATGACTGGCAGGCTACGTGCAGAGTGTTGGCCAGCCAATGAGCGTAATTTGAGGAGGTCTCTCCACGTGGTGTATATGTGTGTGGGATCTAAGACATTTTGTATCAATGAGTGTTTGGAAACCAAGAGCCAATTACGGAAACCACACCTTTTAGTTTCCTCATTACATCAGCGAAGAGGACTCTCTCCCTTGCGCTTGGAAGAGTTGCTAGCGACTGTTCAGTGAATCAAGGGCACACATTACAAACGTATACACTGTAGGTAAGCTACACCATGGTCACAAAAGCCACAAATGTAGGGATATCAACCTTGTAAAAAAGGCATTGCAGCATTATGATGGCCGAAAAAGTGTATTTTGGTCAAAAAGCAGTTCTTTTTACCTTTCCTGTAATCGACATGTGCAGTACTGCCATTTGAAAATGCATAACAGTATTTTCCATGAAACGGGCAGGTTGAATACTGCAAAAAAAAACTAGATATATCGCTACGGCGACTGATATGCCTGCGCCATAATGCATGGTTCTCCTAATATAGTATAGTACAATGTCTTGACAATGTCTTGACAATGTGTGATGACAGTTTCACACAATTGGCAAAATATTGAAATGACAGGTTTGACACAAATGTGCTGAATGTTCACTTTCCTAGAACTAGGTTCAATTGGATGAATGATTAAAATGTCAGAGAGCAGGTATTTGGGGAACTGATGATTTTTACTTGATTTTTGACCCTTTTATAAGTTTATGCATTGAGTAATTTTCAAGGTATTGAGAAAAAGTATAATTTCAGTATCAAATGGGAAAATAGCATTATCTAAACCTTTCATTTGACCTTTGACCTCACAGTTCCATAGAGAATCACTGTAAGGTAGAACATGCATAAATATGTAAGTTTCATGATGATACCTTGAGTTACTTTCGAGATATGGAGGAAAAAGTGCAATTTAGCACTTTCACTTGACCTTTTACCTTTTGACCTTTGACCTTTTGGCAATTCCCCAAAAATATATATTGGGTAATACATGCCATACATCAAGTTTAAAAAAAACAACCCTTCAGGCATATTGCATTTTAAAGAAAGTAGTGCTATTTTGAGGAGTTGACCTTGACCTTTGACCCCCTTGACCTTTGACCCATGACCCCCAACTTCCCTAGATAATCACTGCCCGTCGGTACAAGCATATATACTAAGTTCCATGAAGATACCTTGAACCATTTGCGAGATATGGAGAAAAACATGAAATTTCAATTTTTTTTCCACAAAATAACCTGTGACCTTTGACCTTTGACCCTGTGACCCTAAAATTCACACAAAGTATTATCCCCCAAGGATATACCCTCATACCAAGTTTGATGTAAAACCACCACACGGTTCTTGAGATATCGACAAAAACAAAACGGGACGGACGGACGTATGGACGGACGTACGGACGGACGGACGGACGTACGGACGGACGGACGGACAGACGGACGACCCGAAAACATAATGCCTCCGGCCACTTCGTTGCGGAGGCATAAAAAGGTAACAGTTGGCATCCCTGCAAATGCCAGCAAACATATCAATTTATACCTATCGAATCCCCAAAACCATATTTCAACGGTCTTGAGCTGCATCTTTTTATATTCATTTTTACTAATCATCTTTAGTGATTGGTCAACGAAGAATACAAAATCCTGTATTTCCAACCTTTGCTGTTCATGTTACTGTCTGTTTCAATCAGAGAATTTTCAAAAGCTTTGTGCTAGATATATAACTGACTCTTATATTAGCATCATACACACCTTGCAAGATTAAACTTCTGGTTTCTTTCTCAAAAACATCAATAATGGCATCCCTTTTTTTTCATTAATTTCATACATTATGCAGATTTCAAGAATTTCACTGTTTCCACATAACCCTTCTCTGATATAAGATATGCAGTGAAATTCAGAGGTGCCAAGTGAATAAGGATGATAGCATCAGAAGCAAAGTTCCCCATGACATGATAGGTTAAAAAGAAACAGAACAGCAAAGAAATCTACCCCACAAATCCAATGGTCAAAAAGCCCATCCTCACGAGATGCGACACCCAGAAGGTTGTGTCAATCACTTACAAAGGTTTGGCCAGAATATTATTACAATGATAGGTTAAAAGAGTGGTGACACAGAAATTTTACTAAAGACACAGAGAAAAAAAACCAACAACATCTAATTCACGTGGTACGGCATTTCAAACTCTGCACTACAGATTGAGAGATCTTCTTTAAAAAAATAAATAACAACAACTTGCCATCCACAACACAGATTTGGTGAGTAGTCGAGTATGGGACATTCTTCAACACTACGCGGGCTCCAGTCTTTTCCTTCAGCTCACGAATGTTCTTGCCCTTCAGAGGAAAAACACAACATACAACGGTTTGGTTTAGAGTACAGAATTTGTGTAACGTGCATTGCTAACAACAATGGTTCAGAAACTAACATATGGTTTTTTTTTGTTTGTTTGTTTGTTTTTTTAATTTTCATTTCAATCAGTTCTGATTTTGCATTCCACGAAAGGGATGTAGTATAAAGATCTGTGTTATATGAAGATTGTGTTTTCACAATGTAAAGCAGTTTGATTAAAAGATGACTCATGTTCAAGGAATCTGATGGGTAGATAGATGCCAGACACATTTACTATCAACATAGATACACTATCTGATTAATAGAATATTTCACAGTGTGATTAAATTTTCACATACATATTCATGCTCTTCAGTACTGACATTCAAAGAAAAATGAAAAGTCGCTTTACCCTGTTCCTTAAATTAATACATGAGTGCATACTATTTCTCAGTTCATAGTTACTACTACTATCAGTTTGGTGGCATCATTGATAGCACATGGCTACCACTGACAAAACTTGAAAGATCATAAAAACAAATTACTTCAGTTCTTGAGCTGTATGTAAGCCTCATGGCTGAAAATTCAATATCTGGGACTAAAAAACACAAGAATCAAAGCAGATCTTTGCAATTTTATGGCAAAAGAGTGCCTATCAAAATTATGAGGATTAGTAAAAATGCAAATCCTTTTGGGTTTTTTTTTAGTTGTATTATTTGTTGTTGTTTTTTTTCTTGGGGTATTTGCCAATTGTTAACTATACTATCAGAGATATATTTTGCCAATTGTTAACTATACTATCAGAGATATCTTTTTCCAATTGTTAAAACTATACTATCAGAGATATCTTTTGTTAATTTGAGTCTCAATTCAAACTACATAGCTATTTGAAGATGTCTGTAAGTATGCACAGAAGACTACATTGTATCTAGTCTGGCCTCTCTGATAACATGGCCCTAAACCACTTACCGCTTTACCAATGAGCCTTCCACACAGCTTGGTTGGGAACTCAAACTGGTACACCACGGGGGCTTCCTTCATGGCGGGCACCTGGGGCACTGCAGCCGGGCTAGCACTGGCCCCGGAGTCTCTAGACCCATGCCCACTGTCTATCGATGAGCCCTCACTGTTCACCTCTGATCCACCATCATAACCTGCCGAGTTACTGCATCACATGAAACGAAAAGAAGAAACCAATGTACACCAACGGGGTCATAAAACATTATATTTGATTATGCTGGATGTATATTAATGGATACCGAGAGTGTTTTATGTATTGACAGAGAATTAATTTTGTGATGCTGATTTTTTTTCTCCATTACAAGGAGAGAGCAAAGTCTACATCCTAAACATCAAATACCTTTCCAGGTCCTTGAAATAGAATCAAAGAACAACATACCGGGGTTCTCAGGCCTCTTAACCTTTCTGAGGAAAAATTCAGGAACATTTTGTTTCAGATTTAGAATGATACAATTTTAATACATGTGTAATGCATTTTCTTTGATATTAACATTAAAGGAAAAAAATACAAAAAACAGGAATCTGTAATAAGGTCTAAAAGGAGTTAAAATTAGGAAACTTGATTTAAAATGGTTGAAAGGAAGGCATCCATTCTGACATTAAAATCTTCTATTCCTCCTAGCTGTTGGGCCATGTCAAACACTGTAACTTTGTTCTTTTTCTCTGTGCTGATATAATTTGCTGACATCATCTATTTATTGGTGAAATCAAAACAAAAAGAAAACAGAAAATCATCCTACAGAAGAAATATTGAGTGAAGGTCCTTCATCTAATTTTTTTTGTCCAAGCACTACACATTTCTACTTTACTTCAATGCCCTAACAAATGTAAAATCATCTCTAATACACTACCACTCTGGCTAGTACTTCAGACATTGCTTTGTAAGCCTCTCAATTTTCTCCTTTTTTTTTTTTTTTTTTTTTAGTGGAGGGTTCAATATGAATTATTGGTGTAAAGTGTCAGTTGGTATATTTCCTTATCTGTGTCTCCCTGCTGTAAAGTTGAATTATTTATTTTGTTGTTAAATTTTATACAAATGTAAACCAAGTATGGTTAGTCTTCAGACTTATATTTGGTGTTTTTACAATAAAACTGAAAGTGAATTGAATTGGATTGAGCTTGTGAATTAATGTCATCAAATTGTCAACACAGTCACAAGTTTCATCTTTGTCTTTTCCATGAGCTTATTACTACATTTGATTCTAGTACGTACTGTCCCCATATAAACCACACAAAGAGTTCGACATTACAGCAGTACATTGGTCCTTGAGCAGTATAGAAGACCAATTATAGATGGGACAGCTCTCATAATCTATGAAATGTGCTAGTCTGTTAGAACTTCATCTTCTACTCTCAGGCCAGCAGAACGAGTCTGCTATTAGAAACCAGAATGGCAAACCCAGCGGGACAGTAGATGCACATTGAGAGGTCTGTTAACAAATCCCATTCTGCTGGGACAGTTTTTTGTGACCTCACTCTTTAATAAGTCTCATTTAGTAAATGGCAACGCGGGATGCATGCGATGGCTTGGAATGCGCGCTATGGGAACGGGATGTCCTCCGCACGAGTGTCTGATGATGTGGAGCGATCCCCGGTCTGATCCACGCAGGATCTCCCGAACACGGCAAAGAGGCTCAGTGACCAGGAAGAAATGTGGATGGGTACTAGCGTTGGCAGTGGAATAAGCATGAATAGGAAGTGGGGATGAATAGTGTGTAGTAGGGACAGGTATGGTGTACACTGGAGCATTCAGAAGCTGGTTAGAAAACATCTGGATAAGCAGGGCAGGTTTTTGAACCACCCTCACTTATCATTCTAGGAAATCATTAACACCCATGATCACCATCATTCATTCCCTTTTCAATATTAAAGGGAAGATAAACCCCAAGAGCAATGTGGATTGAGTGAAAGCAGCAACATGAGTAGAACACATCAGTGAAAGTTTGAAGAAAATCGGACAATCGATGCAAAAGTTATGAATTTTTAAAGTTTTGGTGTTGGAACCGCTGGACGAGGAGACTACTAGAGGGTATGACGTATGAGTGGACAACAATACCAAGAAAATATAAAGAAAATACTACAAAAATCCATTTTTCATGAAAATTACAAATTCCATCAGCTTGATATTGACATAATGTTAAGGGTAGCAATTACTCCCCCTGCTTTCTGAAAGAGGTTGGTCCATTGCTCTTTCATAATTCTAGAAAAGTGAATTTTTGTTGAATTTCCTTTATATTTTCTTTGTATTGTTGTCCACTCATACGTCATATCCTCTAGTAGTCTCCTCATCCAGCGGTTCCAACACCAAAACTTTAAAAATTCATAACTTTTGCATCGATTGTCCGATTTTCCTCAAATTTTCACTGATGTGTTCTACTAATGTTGCTGCTTTCACTCAATCCACATTGCTTTTTGGGTTTACCTTCCCTTTAATTTCACTCTCATCACTTTGCATGAAATGGAGGCTTATCAAGGTGTGACAAATCCACTTGCCCACTTGTGTGGGGCAACATGATATAAATGGGCACTTGCTTTCTAGGTATTGGGGCCCCTTGCCTACATGTCCAGTCTGGTAAGTGGGTAAAATATCTTTGGAAATGCCCTGGATTAAGATTCAACCATACATATGCAACCAGGATGGCTACTATCATGACCTACATGACAGCATTAGTACAAGTATGTCATCTCACCGCAGGAAAAAGAAATAACTTGCACCATGCAGATCTTAATCAAGTTTCTGCTGGTTTGGTATAATTTCTGCTTGCCCGTGTAATGTAGGAATGTAAACATGGATGTTCACTGAGTCACGACGACAGAGTTTGCTTGAACATTCTTCTCCAAACACTATTTTCAGTTTCAATACCATATGTGGGGCTTTAATTTCTTGTGCAAGCACGTGCGTACGTGCAAAACTTTAGCTGCAGTCTATACCACTTGAAAATGTTAGTTGAGTTATTGTCCGCATAAAACCTTTATAGCAGCGATGCTTCCGCATTAACCACAGGGCTTTGCCTTCTGCGTCTGAATCTGAATCCAGGTGAAAAGTCTTCCAACATTTTTAGCAAGGATTAAGTGACAGGAATAGGCTATGCATTTCTGGGAAGCCTTTGAATTGTTATCACTAAAAACTCTGGGAAGTTTGTGCTTTACAATATTAAATCTTCTACCAAATGGCATGACTGGGAAAAATTTGATGATAGATATTCAAGGATGGGGTTATCATCTTTAAAGACCCAGTAGTGACCATGTAATGGGAAGGCTGGCCTGACTCGGACATCATATTAGGGAGTCCCCATAATAAATTGCGTACAGCTTTATACAGCTTTATATGTGCACAGCCGAAAAATGTCAACTGGGGTTGTATGTTACCAATGAGCATCTGCTTCAGTGCAAAAAATTGCTGACACTAGTAACAGGCAATTCAATTCTAGCAGGCCTGCAGTAGTCCTGGTTTTCTCATGTACCTCTGTGTCAAAGAATGAAGATTAAAGCAGGCCAACCTTCCCACCATGCAACCTCCCCACACTACCAAGCATGCTTCATACATGACTTGATATACCCAAGGAGGTATGAGAGAACCTCCTTGATATACCACTGTACTGAAAGGAAGTCCAATGTTCACAAAACTAACCGCTGCTGAACTCCTTTATTGGACCTTGGATGTAGAACAACCATGCTATAATTATACTTTCTACTTTTGCAATGACACATAAGAACAGAGAGGTCTTGGTACATAAAATACACATATTTCTTTCTTTCTCTTCTTTTTGGTACATTGCATGTGTGTGTGTATGTAATCACTGACAACACTACACCGACAGGGCTCTAAGGAGATACTCTCAGTAAAGATCCATCTCATTCATGCTGTCAGTTGGTTGTTAAAGCACTTCTTTGCACTTGTCGGGCACATAAACATTGCAGGAGCTATGATGAAATAATCCCACATTACATGAAGTACAGGTATCACATTGATTGTTTAAAGGGATCGTACAGTTTTGGTTGAGATCTAATTTCAGATTTCTAACATTTTTTGGTGAGATAATGAGAAACCTCTTATGAAATATGAAAGAGCATGTAATTCTATGAGGAATTCAACATTTATTTGATGAAAACTGATTTTGAAATGGTTGAGATATCCAACAAAGAGTGATTCTAATAAAGTGTGGGACCCACACTTTATTACGATCACTTTGTTTTACTTTATTTTTGGATGTTTCGGTCATCCCAAACCCGATTTTCATCAAATAAACTTTGAATTCCTCTTTAAACGGTACTCTGTACTATATCATAAGTGTTTTCTTGGTATCTCGCAAAAAGTTAAAAGCCCAATTCTCATCTCAAGCAATACTGTACCATCCCTTTAAGTTTGTAGAGTAAGCAGTGTATGTGGTTTTAATGGTAAATCACCAAGAAGGGTTCCTGTGGAATCTCAAAAAAGCTGCCTCAGTTATGCAATCATGACATCTTTTTCATGTTTTTTTTTTTTTTTTCATGTGCATCAAACAAAAATTGAACAGAAATTCAAATCAAAATATTTCCATACCCATCTGAAAGAGTATTTGACTTAGGCATTCATCATAGATAATATATCAGGATATTATGTTGACAATGATCACAAACAACAAGATAAGGATAAGGATATGATAAGGATAGATTCTTTCCGATAAATGTAACATTAGTAATATACTAACACAAAAATCTGGAGTTACACGAAGGTAGCATCATCAGCTGCATTAAAGATGGCTCATTATGGTCTTTAAAGATCATGTTTAAGATAATTGCTTTTCTACTGGCATTTATATACTGCACTTTCTTCAGTTTTCATTTTGCCATGCTCCAAGTACATGTTTTATTGATTTTTTGCTCAAATCTTATGCTATTGTTCTTTCCACAACAATGAAAAAAAAATGACTTTCTGATGTGTTTGCTCCTTCAGATGAGGTACAGAGACACAAGTACTGTCTCAAATGCAGGCAGGTATATAGATACAACACAGTGTTTTATGTTAGGTGTGTTTTGTTTCAAGTGGCTTTCCCAAAACAAATAGTACATTAATTATCCCCACCCATTGGCAAGTTGAGGATTCACTGGGTTGGGAGCGGTACAGTTCACATCGCCCACATGCTTCAAGTCACCCCATCATCAAGACAGCCCAGACCGCACCGTACACCATGTTATCTCTTCGCAGCCGAGGATGAGCTCTAGCAATGGGGCGCCTGCGTGGGATGACCCCCGAGTGCTAAAGGACACGCATTCACGGCGCATACTTTTCCTCCACCCCATCACAAAACACGCTCGCTGCAGTAGAGCGGCTCTCTGCAGCTTAACAACCAGAGCTGCCACAGCTACTGCTACTGTTACTGTTACTGCTGACTACAGGCATTGAAAGCTTGCATGGGAAAAGTACTCTTGTCTTCAATGACTGACTGCATACATGTATTTGTAGGTAATCAAAGTTCCAAAGGACTTAAATATACCATGGATCAATTGGGTGGGTGACATTATTATTTTTATATGTACATCATTGCTTTATTGATCACCAATTAAATTGAATTATCATCTACTAATTCTTAGTACAATTTTGTAGTTTATAAGAGTACAATTAACATTGTACAATTTAATGTCAATACGCATACATACTAGTATCATCTTAAATGCATACATATCATGCTTAAACCACAAAGCAATCATTCTGCTGATGAGTGTTTTTCTGGGGTTTTTTAAATTTATTTATTTATTCTTTATTCCTGTTACAAACATATTTATTTTCTTATCATTTCATGTTTCTGAGCCAAGTCTGGGACACAGATGATGATTTTACACAGCACAATTGGGCATTACAGGTATACATGGCCTGTCAGTACTGAGGTATAGCAGGGAGGTGTTTCCTCCACCTCCCTGGGTATAGCAATCAGCTTGAAATTTTTCCCAGGTAAAGCATAGTCTGCATACACAGACCATTGATGGAAAACAATGAAATATAGGAAACAGTAGATTTATCAATGTGCTCAAAACACCTGTACTCTCTGATATCCGGTAAAAGCAACAGTCCTTCCATTATGAAGAAATATCCCGTCCCATTCTCCTATAGATGCACTATATTTTTATAGCTGGTACATAAAAATAGAGGCAGGATCTGTTCCTGTACATGTTCAGTTTTGTTTGTTGGTGGCTGTGAGTTTTGTTTTGTTTTGTTTTTTTTTTCAAGTCACTTCTCCATATGAAAACATTTCCCACAAAGCTTCTTGCCAAATGATTATCACTGTGTGGTTCTGGACGTGTGATTGAGTATCTTCACAATGAAGAATTCAAACAACGGTATGCGGTATGAGAATATCATTAACCTTCCGTTACATTCGATCATCAATAGGCATTCATGCTCTTTAGGCATCCATAATGCCACCACATGATGCAGATCTCACCTTTCTCTCTGAGGGACTTTCAAAACGGAAAGTGCCCCCTGCTTAATGAATGTGCCAGGACAAGCACGAATGTCAGCTGCCATAACATCTTCATTTGGCTTGCTGCCAGGAGGCATTGCCCTCCAGACAAATTTCCATTCACATGATTGCTTTTTGCACACAACCATTCTTTCCTTTAATGCACTGTTTTGTTTTGTTTTGTTTCATTTTTTGGTGTATGATGATGGATGTGATTGTGTGGGTCGCCACCAGGTGTGAATCTGCATAGGCAACGGGTCTGAGGTATGCGAGACTATGCCGTGGATCCAGAGTTGGAGCATGGCAGTGAGTGTGCAGTGAGATGTACAGCCTAGAGGATAACATGCATTGAGCAGTGGAAGAAACAGCGATGACCCATTGGAGCAATTTGAGATGAGAAACTGTACTGATGGTACACGCATTGCCTCAGCTACATCCCTCTGATATCAAATATCATTCTCTTTTTCATATATTCATTTCTGCTATGTGTATGTTCAGGGTTTATTCAATACTCCTACTGAATTTAAAATATTCAAGCACATGTACTCTATAAGCCGTTATTTTTGCGAGGGTTTAATTTTTGCAAATTTCTCGAATCACACACGGGCCTTAAATTTAACAACACACAAAAATGTCACAGTGCGCTAAGGTATTAGTGCCCTTATGAAGATCTGTGTATCAATTCACGAAAACAACATCTCGCAAAGATGTCTGTAATCCCTTCATTCGCGAAAATATCTGTACGCGAAAATAACATAATATATACAGTACCCCAATATTCCTCTCAAATGTCAAAAAATGATACCCAAAAAAATAAAAAAAAAAAAACACTCTATCATGGTATTTCAGTCAAAACACATGACTAGTCAGAGGCATCTTTGTCAAGTTTGCCCACAACAAAATGGACAATGGCTGCTACAAGCTACTCTTTGATTTTGAAACTAGACACTTTATGACTTGTAAAAATGTGAGAGATCCAGTTTTAAACATAGATCCTGAACAAACACAAGAGCAGTTTTTGTAAAGGGAAAGATATGCTACACAACACTCTTCATCAAAACATTGATGCTTGGAAAATTAAACCACTGCCCATAAGTGAACAGGATTTGGTATACACTGAGAAGAATACACATAATCTGATTAATTAAATAAATTTCACATGGAACTTCCATGAAAGGAGAAAAAATGCAGGTGTTTTTTGTTTTGGTTTGATTGGGTTTTTTAAGATGCATGTGGTTAACTTTGTGTAACTACCATTGATGCTTCCTGGCAAAAGTCTGAAATAGAAGAGATTTTCAAAAGGACTTCACAGACAATAGATTTGGTTCACAAATTTTCTCAAAGCAACCAACAAGTATCATCTTTCATAACGCCAGCAGTTGACCGACAGTGACAAGAGGGGTGGGGCATGGGGGATACAGGGGGATGGGGAGGGGTGGAAATGGGTCATGAGGGTGGGAAGATACCAAGAGCGGAGAGAAGAAAGGAGTAGGAGCAGGAGCTAAGCTGAGGCGGAATGTTCTTGCCAGCGACCATGCCCTTTCGTTGGTCCAGCCATGCGAGATGGGCCGATTTTTGTTCCTCGCCAGCCAGACCCGTTTAAGGTTCTTGGTCGACACTCGCTCGCAACCTTCGGGGCAGTGGAGGAGCCCTGCATGCGTTAGCGAGAGCAGCTCGTAGTGTGTGTGTATCAGCACAGCCGCAAGCACCGATGGAATCAGCCATGTCATGCACAGCTAGAGCAGGGTGAAAGGGATACCCTTCACAACATAAATGGGTTACCTATAATTAGAACCGCAGAGATGCGTGTCTTTTTTCTTTTTTTTTTAAAGGGGATCCATCTAGCCAAGGGAGACATACGACGGTCTGTCATTCTCCACCCACTGGCCTGTCTGAGGCAAACTCACTCCCTTGCAAGCCAATCCAATCCAATAATCATCATGAGAGGGCAAACTACACAAGACATTGATATTCAAGAGCAAATTTCCTCCCTGCTACGAAATGGGAAATCACATCGTTCTGTCTGGTTCCTCTTGCTCTCTTTTGACAATGAAGGTGTTGTTAGAAGATTAAAAAAAAACAAAAACAATGACAGTTGAAGTTCCTCTCTTTATTATGTACCCTCCTCATACTGACCATGACTGAGTAGAGATGTCATCATATGACTTAGATTGAAATGACTCCTATAATATCTTGTGTTTTTAGACTGTCAATTTTCAATGAGCAAATACTTCCAAGATATCAAGAGTATCTCTGACACTTATTCAATTCATTAAAAAAAAAAAAACAGTTCAGTTCTACAAAATCTCCCAGCATTCTGCATCCTTGTGCAAATTAACATCATTTCCCTGGAGAGACATAACATAGATTTATGAATCTCTTGAAAAAACCCCCCAATATTTCATGTGATCAATGTAGGGCAGAGCCTTTGCACACTGCATTAAAATCTGCTACCCACAATACCTGCAAGCTGCATTACTTACTGTAGAGTTTAATTTGTCTTGTGCCTCAGCTACTTAAAAGCATGGAGCTCTAATATATTCAGCCGAACAGTGTATTTGAATTGTAAACAATCTTATCACAACCCTCAGAGAGGACTCAACACTTTAACACAGTTTGTAATGCACAATAACCTGTATAGGGTAATTGCATCATTGCAATTACAGACAGTAAAGTGGCTCTTGGTTTATTTTTCTCTCTCTCGATTTCTAATCTATTCAATTGAGGTCAGGTTGCATGCCATTCAACACTGAGCATCCCAAGGAATGACCAAATCCTGATTAATGTTTTATAGCACTCAACTGGAAAAAAAAGTTCCATCTGTTCTTTGTAAGCAATTTGCATTGACAAAGTTCCCCATTATCAACATACTTTTCACTGACTGGACATGCAAGTACAAAGTACAGATTTGAAAGAACCTATAGCTGGTTCTTTAATAAACAAACTTGTACACATGAGAAATGTTAGTGCCATGCATAGAGATTAATCTAATGGACTACAACAAACACTTGATAAAACAAAGAAGTTTCTTTCCTTTAAATACTTAATACACATGTACCACTATTACTCAGACTATTCGACTGCCGCATGGACTTGGCTTAGGTTTCTTGCTAGAATATTAAGGGTACTGTAGGTTGTAAAAGCTCCATAAAAGGGCAAGATTTACAAAGGAATTATTGTTCTGGTGAACAAGACTACATGACATAGAATCTTCAGTGTAGAGAAAGGTTATAGCTCAGGCTACATTCTACAGCACGCTCCATGTAAGTTGATGCCACTCTCTATTTTGAATTCCTTTCTAGACTCCCAGCTGAACACACGCACTTGACCATGACCCGAGGAAGGGGGGACAGTGCCTTTGACTGTAAACTAGACGCAATGCAAACAACTTCAGTTCGCCATTTTGCCTCTATGATGGTGGTAATGTTGATTCACATATTTCTTTTTCAGTGAAAGCAGACGTCACATAAGATTTCCATGTGAAAGTGACAAATTTATATTTTGTGACGTCTCGTTATGGTTGTGTAGATTGGGCCTGCTGAAGAAGACTAGTCAACACCTCCTGCCTGGTAAATAAGATTAGTCTTGTCTCGTCAGAGAATGCATATATGCACCTCTTCACCTCTCATTGCATCTCCCTGGTATTGCTGCAAAGTGCCGTGGTAACCAAGCTGCAAGGTATTATAAGATGCTACATGACACTATTGTATCTGGGTCTGGCTATATTGTTTTAGATGCATTGTATTATACTTCTCACACACACAAAAAAGTAATGAAGAAATAACCAACAAAATAAATAGACAGATACACACACATACACACACATGCTGGTATAAATATGTTAAAAATAACTACAGAATATATTAATGAAGAAAGAATTTTCATAGAACTTGAATAAGGATAAATATCTAAATGTATATGAAAAACAAAAGCTAAACAAAAAAAAAGACAAATCAAAATTACAGGACTGCAGGTATTATATCTGATTTTATCACCCATATCTACTTGACCTCTATGAGTAAAATCTCCCTGCTACATGTCATGTTCTACATACCCTAGTCACTTTACCACATTACTTTGAACAGGGACCCTACTGTTAATGGATTTTTTTTTTTTTTTTTTTTAGAATGGTTTATTTGGTTAAAACTTGCAAAATCGTAGCCCATAGGCTAAAATACATTGCAATGATCCTACATTCTAAATTCAACACTGAATAACATGCGTCACAGCAGACTTAAGCTGTGATGCCCAAGTTCTTTTACACTGACTTGCATGAAAGCAACAAGTCTTTGTAGGCCTTTTATCTTTTTACCATGACGAGATATGAAAGATCACAAAAACATAAACTATGTTTTTAACCCTATTTGACAACCAAGGAAAGAATATTGACTTATTCATTCTTTCTTTCTTTCATTCTTTTTTTTTTTTCTCTTGAGTCGGACCAAGGGTCACACTATATGATCCAAGACTGGAAGATATTCACACTGGGTTGGGACTACCAATGATTTCCCTCAGCAATTGCACTGCGCACATCTTTTTATAGTGTTCAGCTTGCAACATTGTACCTCCATTTTGCCAAGATGTAAATCTATTTAATTTTTGGAACTATAAAGACAGCAGATGTTATACAGACAATATCACCAGGATACAGCAAAAGAGGACATCGGAGTCAGACAAGTTCCTCTTGAATTTCCGGTAACATTTACCAGTAATGTTTAAGTCTTCAGTTCAAACACTACTCATTAAATCCTTCCTGCATATTACCTCAGGATAACTAGTATTCTGAGTTTTAAATCACTTTTTCCAGCACAGTTGACTAAAAACTGCAGATGCAAATGTTGACACCGATTTCTCACATTAGACTGCCCTGACATGTGATTCCGTCAATTTTATTCAGTCTGAAGGAGGAAAGATAAACAAGACTAATAGCAATTATGTTCTCACCAGTTAACGACGATCATTTTATCACGCTCTGCACTTGCAGCCTCGTTACATCTCCAACTGATGTATTATTCCTGTCTGCTATAGGCCGTAACGGTGTCAAACATCACAAAAGCAACAGGTCCGGGGTAATTTCTGTGTACCAAGTCTACACAGGGACTCCCAAACAGGCTTCATACACCTGATAACACAAGTGGAGAGTGAACCTGGCTCACCATTTTGTGGTAAAACCCACTAGACACCATGCAAACATTAGCTCTTCCATACAAAGGACTGAGTGTGCAAGACAATAAATATGCCATCCCTGAAATGTGTCTGAAATCTACAGGCTTTTGTCAAGTTTGCTTGCTCTAAAAACACCTGTTGAATAAAATGCCATGCACATGCACACACACACACAAACACACACAAACACATACACACATACACACACATGAAAATTCCCTGAACTGGTATGAACCTGAACTGGTATGAATATTTCACACGTTCTTCTTGTTCACTGACATCAATCCAACAGTGAAAAGCACCATATTCAAAATTTTTCTGAATGCACATTTGATAGAAGTTTGACAGGGGAAACACATGTTTCTCTTTCATTACATATCAGCATCATGCATGCCTACATATATAATATGCAAACAATTCAAAGGCGGTACGAACAAACATGAATACCATTCATGCACGATCGACTACAAATACCTCAGATTCCTGAGCAAACATTCCTTTCAATGTCACCCCCTTTAACATGGATTGTTCACTCACACCTCCGCACATTGTGGGCTACTAGCAAAAGTAGGTAAAGGTGTACAAGTTCCTTCCTCCTCCCTTACTACAAACATGACTTATCCTACTTCCCACCCCAACTTCAGTCATCGTAAGGCGTTTTCACATCAGCCCGATGTTTCGAAATAGCACGCTTTTTTCTGACTTGGGGAATTAACCCGATCACGAAATAGCGCGCTATTTGATATGTGAATACAAATTAGTGCGCTAATTGATCGAGAAAATTTCTCGAGTCCAACTCGGGAAATTTCTGAAAAAGCAGGATAATTAATGCGAACTAGCGCGCTATTTGATAATGTTCGGACTGATGTGAATAGGAAACGAAATACATGTAGCGCGCTAATTTGCAATCGCGAAAAATATCTCGAACTTGGATTTTTATCAGGCTGATGTGAAAACGCCTATTCAATCACATGCCAATTCTAACTCCTGAATTACCAGCTGTCACATAATGTGCAGCACATCATTTCAGAATCAATACATGATTGCTTTTATGTATGGTTTAATTGCCAGAAGTTATGTGCAGCAGAGTGTCACATTTCAGCACACACTCCTCGAAATGTACACACACTGCATCTTCATGAAAGTCGGACATCAACAACCAATGCGCCTATTGAGGCATTGGTCCTGCAGGTTTCTGTAGGAAAAGCTATCGGGTATTACATACTGATACAAAGCAGATGTCTTGTGTGAACACATCAGGTGATCTTACAGCAGGTACCAATATTTCGTTCACAGACAAGAATCCATATTTTTTTCAATGGTTTGATAAAAAGAGAAACAAGAACACCTACGTGTAGTACCCTTCAAAGAATCATAAACAAAATCTACATTACATCCACACAAAAAAAGACTGCATAACAAGTTTATAGTATGTCATATGAAGAAATTTGCGTTAATAGCAACTTAGTATGATTGCCCTTAATAACCAACAAAAAGGGAATACCATACTGAAATATCCATCGAATTTTGGAGTCCAAATAAAAGCAACCTCTATTCCATTTCCTTCTGATAGACAGGACCTGTGTGTGGTAGCAGTTTTTGTTTGGCGTTAATGGACTTTGCCCATCATGTGCTGTTGAAATTGCAAACTGGGTTTAAACACAACAATGTAATTTACGCTAAGCAAGGAATAATTTGTGGCTTGGGTATTATCCTGCATTTTGTACTCTGTGATACCAGCAAAAGGATGAAAAATGTGAAAATACTTTCCTTACTTTTTTGTAAACATGATTCATATAATCACTAGCAGACAATCAATAGCCATCAAAAAAAAAAGCACTGCAAGTATTGTCTGAAATATTAGCTGAAGTAAGTATACAGTATCAAAGGTTTTCCAAATTTTTTCCACCTCAAGTTCATACAGAACTCCTACTTATTTTTCTGCCTTCTCTGTTACAATGACCGTTATCTGATCACTAGTTCAAGAAGCTAGAGAGATCCAAAGTCCACATTCACCACTAGCCCCTTGAACGTGAGATCTTATCACTGCCTTGCTAGGTCTCCTTGGAGCGCCCAGGCTGATAGTGTTTTTCCATTCACAAAATGATCTCCACTTCGTCTGGTAGGAAGTCAAATTAGGACAGAATGGTGACCCTTGAACTCTGTACTCCCCTGGATGAGTAGCGTGCACTCCTGCTGGTGCGCACGTGTTTCGACACGACTACTGTACTACTACGAAGGTTAGACTATTGGTATGACTGGGTGTGTTACAGAGGCTCAGCCACAATTTCTCATTTGCTCTCCTTTCTCATTATGATTCTTACAAGTCACATTTTATAAATGTAGCTCACTTGTTGTCCACTGAACTATGCTGAACAACATAACAAGGACAGCCATTAATATGATTTTCATACACAATGCAAACTTTTCCAAGATAACTAAGAATCCAACTGTTTGATCTCAGATTCTCTAGAGTCTAGTAGTACAAGGTAAGATGCTGTCAAGGTTATGGCTAGAATGTTACAATCAGACAGCTTGGCCACTATAATCATGAGCACCAATCCTGTTAACCATTTATGTGCCCATGCATTTTGCATCGCTTGCCCAGCCTTTTCATTAGCATTCACTTATATTCTAAACTTGACCTTGTTGTAAAGTTAGCAAGCACACTCAGATGTAGCAACGTGTCTCAGTCCAACAGGAATGTAATGGTGACACAATAAGGACTAGGGGATAAGGTACTACAGTGTAATCTCTATTCAATGATAATTACAGCTTCCACATATCTGTGCTAGTTGTTGAAGAAAGCACTCCAGTGTGCGAGCCAATCGGTAAACAAGGTAGAGAAAGGGTTAATTAGCTACATATTAGAAACCCCAATTGGAAGGACACCGCTGGGTCTGTACTGATAACATAGCCTAGGCAGATTTGTGAGAGAGATATCACAATGATCAATGCTTTATATTGCTTGTGCAACATTCACACATTTGACGAGATGCACGCATTGAGCTTTTTTGCTGTATGCAGGAGAGTGAATTTTTGGTGTTTTCAGCCTCATGCTGGCATATATGCATAATTAGCTTGAGATGAAATTTGCCGCATGTGATTTTGATATCAAATTCAAACCTCATGCCTAATTTGATTGAGAATGATTTTCTGGTTGGTGGGGGTGGGGAATGACGGTTCTAAAAGGAGGACTGCTTCCAATGGAGATCACTTCTTAACATGAATTTTCCTTCCTCTAATGTCTTGTTTATCACAAATGTAGTGAAATGGGAAATCTAAAGATCATCACTTAAACCCTGTGATTAACACAAAATTAATATCTAGTCAAAACATTAAAGCATTTATATCCTTTTTTATTCAGAACATTTTTTGAACATGACTATGGTGGTTTTGATTCACAGGATGGCAGCAAACAAAAGAAGAATATATGACACATGCCTACAGCTTTCATGATGATGTCAACATCTCGCAGTCCACAATGCGTTGATTTTTAGTTTCCTAATAATACATGATATGAGCTGCATTAGCCTGTTCTACACTCTCTCCAGATAATGTTATTATCCAGCGGCAGTGGGAAGGATGTCACAAATTAGAGGTCAAGTCCGCTATGGGTCAGCGCCAGAGTGACCAGGGAAGTTGAGACTGAACCATCGTGATCAGAGTGCCCATGTTTGCGACAATGCAAGACCCACCCTACCTAGCCATCTAACAGAGGCAGCATTTGGCTATAAATGCTTTTCATTGTCCGTACATGAACTGCATTTTGTCTGACGATTACCTCCGCCAAGGGAGGAGGTTATGTTTATGTTACCGTTGGTTTTTCTCATTTGTCCATGTGCAAAATAACTCAAAAAATTGTGAACAGATTTGGAAACAACTTGCAGTAAAGTTTTAGAATGACACAAGGAACATACAACCGTGTATGATTAGATTTTGGTAGTGATCCGGTAATTTCTCTGGATTTTATTAAGGATTTTCGATATTTTGGCAGGTAGGGTCAATGAACTTTGTAGTTCAAGCTGCACATTTTTGGAGGTTTTCATATGCGCACTAAAATGTGTGCTCTAGTTTCTGCGCGGGCGAGGTGTACCGCGCAGCTAAGGGTTGATCAATACTACAGTACTAGTATTGGAAATTCGGGCAATTTTCAGCATGCACACGTATGGGTGGAAATCACTGATCTCTATGGAAGAAAAATTTTGATCAGTGGTGGAAATTAGCACCTTGGAAGATTCTCCGAATGCTTCTCTAGTTTCAAATGTCTCCTGTGCAAATTAGAGCAGGGCCCGGTAAGAGATATCTTCCCAAAAAGCATAAAGAGCTATCGGCACTTCAGAGATGCATTTATCTCAGTGTTGCTTTCTGAAAATGCATTGAGACCCCTTTAGAAATTAAGCAGTGATTGAGGCTTTCAGCAAAGCTGGGAAATGTAATAATAATGAAAAAAAAATCACGTTCTGGCAGTCTGAATACCTGTATATCATGAGGGCAGAAAAGATAGAATGATACAAAGTCATTTCTTTAATTGTTGATATGTAACTTCCACTTTATATAATGTATATAAATGAACATAACTCTTTGGCAGTTTTAGGCAGATAATTGGAATGCACTTCACTGTTTTTGTTGTTTTTCTAAACAAAAATTAGTAACACTCAGTAAAAACATTTATAGAAATAGAATTTGAGACATAAGACTTTCGTTACTTGACAAAGACAGCTTAGAACAGAAGTGAGGAGAATGCCACAGTGGCCCATGTTAAATGCCTCTCTTACATCAAAACTGCTGCACCTTTCTCGGTACCTAATTTCACTACAACTTTTTTAATAATTTGCAGCATTTGCATGATTCATGCTTACTTTCATTACAAATATAATTTTCTTTTCTGTGTCTCTCTCACTATGATATATTCTCTCTTCAAAACATTAAGGAATTATATTTTCAACAGGTGTCAGAGATTACCACTACACTGGACACCTGAAAAGTCGCACTTCAACACTCACCTTTCATTGGTTCCAAGAGGGGGCATGGCACTGGAGCCATGGGCCTTTTCCTCTAGGAGCACGGACGATGCCCAGTCCACAGACTGAATCTTTGGAAGGTCATTGCTCTTCTTGTTTCCCTTTTTTGAGGACGATGACCCTTTCCCACCGGTCGTCGCTGATCCCTTGCCACCTGTCGTCGCCGACCCCTTGCCATTGGTCTGGTTGGACTGCTTGCCCTTC
This sequence comes from Diadema setosum, assembly GCA_033980235.1. NCBI lineage: Eukaryota > Metazoa > Echinodermata > Echinoidea > Diadematoida > Diadematidae > Diadema > Diadema setosum. The sequence continues at coordinate 4,800,335 of CM067062.1, read as the reverse complement.
TTTCCGGACTTGGCATTGGTAGAGGATGATTTGATGGATGTCTGATTGTCTAGCACATTACCATTTGCTATCGACGCATTGGTGGTTGACAAGTTTGTCGACTTACGGATTGCATTGTCCAGGGGAGGGGGTGAGGATTGGAGGGTTTGCTGTTTCGTTGGGACGCAGGCTTCCTGAACCGGCTGGGGCTTTGCACAGACTACGCTTTCTTGGACAGGGGTGGGAACGCTCTCGTCCACAGTTTGCAGATCATCCACAATGTGTTCATTTGATACATTCAGCGAGGACCCAGATGATGCGTTTGTGTCCATACTGCACTCCAACATGAACTCATCAACTACATTTGCTATGGTGTCCTCAACGGGTCTGTCTCTTTCTATATTGTCATTTTCATTATTCATTGTTTCTCTCGTTTCCTGCTCAGCATGATTCAATTTCTCTAAAACCTTCTCAATGGTTTCAATGTCCGGGGTGCAGCTTTTCGTGCAGGAGCTGCTTTCGTCACACTCGCATTTCTTATCATCCCTCTGCGCAAGATTTCTTGCTGCCATCTCCTGTTCAGCTTCCTGCTTCAGTCTGTCCTCGATGGCCTGCGTCCCCTTGCCGACATTCTCCACGACCACCGCCTCTCTATCCTCCTCCTGCTCTGCCTTCATCTTTGCCCGCTTCATGTTGTTCCGCGTATAGAGGTAGTAGCCGGCCAGGCCCGCTGCTGTTAGCGCGGTGCCGCAAGCGACCGCCTTGGCGTAGCGCAGCTGAGCCATGTTGGCGGTGGACTTTCTTGACTTGCAGCACAATCTCTCCAGAGCGCTGGCTCACAAACCAAATATCAGCTTCCCCGTCGATGTCTCATTAATATCGCACAACTCATAAAAAATTGTGCGGGGTACCGCGTGTGATGCTGAAGCGTGTTAAATCACAAATCTGTTCCCGACTGTCACATTGATGCGTGTAACACAAGGAGGACAGCTGGGTTGAGTCGGGTGCCAACTCCGGCTATCACAATGGCTGTTTGCTCTGTAGTAGGTAGCAATCGGGTGTGTGGGGTCACCAGCACGCAGTGTAAATTTACAGGGTCAAACTTCAGGCTTTCATCAGAGCTGCTCAGAATAGCAGACCATTGTTCAAACGGTGGGCTGTGTCTGATGTAATCCCCTTCTGTAGATGATGGTAGATGAGGTTCCTATAAAAGGAGTGGAAAATACACGGAAAATATTATGCAAGTCCTATATGCGTCTGCATCAGAGCCAGCAATACAAATTCTAATTCAACACAAGCAAACCTTATGCAATTAACATATTTGCAAAAGTGTTTAAAACATGCCTGATATTTGAGTCAATTAAAACAATATTCCGCATAAAACTGTTACAGTAGTAAAGAGTCATTATGCACCCTTGAGCAAGTTTGTTATAGTAATGTCTAAAAAGATTTTTTATTGAAGAAACTATGTGTAAAACCAATAAATCAACATTAAATATCATTTCAAAATTAATCTTTGTTTCCTTTATGGATTCAGGACAATATGTTTTGATGAGATATTCATCATACAATAATGTGGTACCTTGCTTATATTAACAATGGATTCATTAGAGATGACAAAAATTTTAAAGTAGCATGCAAACATTATCAATTTACAAAAAAAAAAAAACACCCAGCAATAACAACATCTTTGGACAAACAAAGAAATTTCAAATATCCTGCCTGTGTAAGGGGCGTGGTACAGCACATATTCATCTCAGAGAGAGAGTGAGACAGAAACCATGTCTACTACAGTGACAGGAGGTGAGGGATGTAATGCCACGGGTATTACAGATGAAAACAATTGAACAGCAAGCCGATTACAACCTAACCCAAGAAGGAGAGGGAAATGCATGATGCCACAATGTACAACTATTGCAAAGTCTGCCTCTCCTATTGACCTCTGTCCATTTTCTTAAAGGCCACCAGAGCGTGTCTGCTAAACACGAGGTAGGAGCATTGAATGGATATATGCGGAGCACAGGAGATCGCGCGGGCCAACAAATCAATACGGATCTATGCAGGGGACCCTGGCAGCACCACGGGGGAATTGTTCCAGTCTGAAGAAATGGCGCTGAAGAACAGCAGTGATGACCGAGACTGTCATTGAGGACTAGGAGAGCCCTGCTTGTTTAGGACCTCTCAATTCAGCTCCTTTATGGTAGTCTGGTAGAAGAAATATATATACTTCATATTGTTGCACAACTATTTTGGGCGGTGGCGGGCCTCAGGAATAAACTCTTCGATACGAAATAAAAACATTCTTAAGCAAATGTGAGTGAAGGAAGTTCAGGATGCAGGACATCAACCAATATCATATGAAGAATTTACAAAAACTCATGGAACAACTTGAGATCCCCGTCACACATAAAAGATACCAAACAGATTATATTCTTCAGCCAGCAAGAAGCTGCTTAAGATTTGCTAATATTGAGAAACTGCTTACCAGTCAGCTTCAAAACAGTTTAAGCAGTGCTCCATTACTCAGACCACACTTATAAAGAAATAGGTCACCTTTCACTATTGCTAACAAACATAAAATACTTATCATGAAAAAGATTAACGTGAGTAAGTATGAATATATAGTACATTGTACAGGTAAAATACATGAGGCACATGGGTATCCTATTTGCTCTATTACAAGGTCAGGCACCTATTAACTGTCCTTTAGAAGTTAGTCTCCTGTACACCTTCTTGGGGCATACAACCATCAACACCTGTGAATACAAGCTGGACTAAGCCTCTCTACCGAACAGAAGATGGAATAAAGGATGGAGGTAGATAACTACCTTTGCTACCATACTGTATGCAATGATATTAGATATTGGGAGCTGATTATCTAGACAGGAGCAAACAAGTGTACCCATGTAATCTAATCCTCTTTACCACGGAGAAGCAGGGGTGTTTGCCTCTCTTCTGAATCATCTACTGTACAGTCACACACACATACACACACAACACCACACACACACACACACACACACTCAAATACATTGTACACATTTATAGGCCATCAAATGGGGACCTACCAACTACAGGAGTTTGGGCATCAAACCATGGAAATAAGGTCTCCTTTTTTTCACTACAAATTGTATAATATACAAACTAAACAAATATACTATGACTACCTACACGATATTCACTTTGAAAAAAAAAAAAAAAAAAACTGTACAGATGGACTCAAATTAAAGGCAATATAAGTGGCCTACAGTTGTATCACATACACCTGGTTTGTGATAGGTTACAACTATACATAACAGAGCATGTCCATGGTCAGTCACCTGGATGTACACTGTACATCATTTAAAGGGTGTATACAGTTCTGGCCGAGGTGAGGATTTAGCATTTAACGTTTTGCAAGATATTCAGAAACCACTCTATGAGATGTCAAAGAGCATGCAATTCTAAGGGGTATCAAACGTTTATTTGATGAAAATCGGTTTTGAAATGGCCGAGATATCCAAAAACAAGGTGAAACAAAGTGTATCCTAATAAAAGGCTTGGCCTGTCGCCTTTTATTATTATCACTTTTTTGGATATCTCAGCCATTTGAAAACAATTTTCATCAAATAAACATTGAATCCTTCTTAAAATGACATTCTCTTTCATACTGCATAAGAGGTTTCTCATTATCTCACTTAGGAATGTTCAAAACATGAATCCCCACCTCAACCAGTACTGTACAGTAGCTTTAAATAGAGCTTGTTTCAAAGTACAAAAATTTGTATTTGAAACTCACTATATGAATACACAAACACACACATACAGAAAAGGACTTTTATCTCCCAACATTAAACAGGTGATGTGATAATCGCAAGCCCATGGTCGCATGGCAGAATATGAAGCTCTTTATAGGGCAGGTGAACATGCAAATGTGTCTGAATGGATGCCAGCCCCCGAAGTGAGGATTTAGCATTTAACGTTTTGCGAGATATTCAGAAACCACTCTATATGAGATGTCAAAGAGCATGCAATTCTAATGGGTAACAAAAGTTTATTTGATGAAAATCGGTTTTGAAATGGCTGAGATATCCAAAAACAAGCTGAAACAAAGAGATCCTAATAAAAGGCGTGGCCTGTCGCCTTTTATTATTATCACTTTTTTGGATATCTCAGCCATTTGAAAACCAATTTTCATCAAATTAATGTTGAATCCTTCTTAAAATTACATGCTCTTTCATACTTCATAAGAGGTTTCTCATTATCTTACTTAGGAATGTTCAAAACATGAATCCCCATGTCAACCAGTACTGTAGAGTCCCTTTAATCCTGTGACTGTGAATGATCCCTTTCATTTGCAGCACTTTTCAGCACTTCTTTTTCTGATGCATATAATGCCAAAATTTATTGGCCTGAAACATCTCTGGCAAAATGCTGAAAGAGAAATGAATGAAATGCTGAAATTTCATCAAGGATAACCCTTGTCATCGCCTTCTTAAATTCCATAGGGAGTTTACACAGCAGTCAAATGATGATGCTTTGGTCTCAAAAGTATTGCTGAAACTGAGATACAAGTTTTGTCTTAATTTTTCAGTACTGAGGTTGCAATTCCTAAGGGAGCCAAGCTCATATTGGGGGATCATCCTTTTTCTACTTCCATGGATTTTGGTCATGTCTTGCTGCCATTTGTTGTTAAAGTTCAATGGGAACATAAACATTATAACCCAGTTCAAATTTCATGATCATTCAATCACCTCCTACATGGATGCATCTCCACAATGACTTACAGTCATCCAAAGTAATATATTTTTACTACCAGTATTGGATCCTTCATATCATCTAGAGGCTATATGAATTAACCATATCACTTTGTATAAAATTTGAAGGCCGTGAAATTGAACAAATAAAAGCAAATTACTACTAAACTAAATTCACAATATTGTGTGCTTTAGACATAGTTTTGACAATGGACCATCCCCAACCCTTTATAAAGCAAAAGGCCAAAATCAAATGTACATGTAGCGATTCCCCCCCCCCCCCCCCCACTGTATACACCATATATTTCACGAGTCTAAATTTTTGCGAATCAGGAATTCCCGACGATTTCGCGAGAGGTTAAATTCGCGATCATGGAGTCTTGTACTGAATGGAGAAGTGTAGGCCCACATGCGTAGGCCTATATCACATCCACGTCAGGATCAGAGTCAATATTGTCCAATTTTCCTCAAACTTTTACTGATGTGTTCTACTAATATTGCTGCATTCTCTCAATCCTTATGTTAATGAAGGTGAACTTGTCCTTTAATTTCACGAATAGCACCTGACTCACGAAATTTGCGAAAATAAAAACCTCAAGAAATATTCGGCATAGGCCTATACAGTATGATTGACTCAAACGAGTGAGACTACTTTACAAACAGCTCTGTGCTTTGGCCTACATAGTATGACCCCATTTACTCACTCTACAAAGTAGCCTCACAGGTGCTAGTGCCTGCAGTTCTTTTACACAAGGACAATAAGGAAGAAAAGGAGTGAAAGAAGAGATACAATGTAGTGAGAGGGCTTTGGATAAGAGAGAACTCTCAAAAACAGACTCCTCATCGCTGTCTACATGAAATATATCATGGGAAGACACCACAGACGTATCAACCTACACTGTACATCCCTTCCTACTTGATGTATTCTTCATGTAGAATAAAATCACAGGGAAAAGGCAGGGAGCTGCCTGCCATGAGGCTGCCCAGTAATTCTTGTGTGTGCCACGCTTGCACGCATCACTCCGCCATGTGAGCACATGGCACTCACTCACACGTGGTCCATTCTGTACCACAGCAAATACCATGGCACGTCTGGGTCTCTTTCTCTCTCTCTCCCGCACTATGAAGATTTACATGTAGAGCAGTAAGCCAGGCACACTGTGCAATGTGCATGACAGACTCTGAGTAGAGCTGCCACTGCTAGACAGCACTACTGTACATCACTGTATTGAAAGCTTGTGCCCCAAGTGTTAGCAGATGTGATGCAATATATGGCAAACAAATTTCACTTCATCTTCCTAGTCAGATGAATAGTACTGGATTCAGATGTACCATGTGACACTGGCTCGCCAATACATGGTATCTGACTGTGGTAATACAGGAGGAAAAAAATTTGAAAGAATCAAATAACTCTCTCCATCTTATGACATTACCATTCACTCTCTGCATTCTACCTAGGTAAAAAACAAACATTCAAACAAACCATGGAGCTACCAAAAAGATGGAGTAACAACGAAGGCCACCAATATTACGTAACCCAACTACGAGCGGTCAGTTCTGACAGACTTCAAAGCACCGCACTCGCTGGGACGGCTTAACTCGTCCCGCAGGGGATACTTTGGCAAACGATGCTCTGAGCCGCAAAAATGACGTCATACTCACCAACATTGCACATACAATATAGTGCTGTATCGAGTCGAAAACTCGACTTGCAACAACATATGGCTGCGCAAAACTTTGCTGAAGACCACGCGCATGCGCATAATATCCACAGGCAAAACAGAGGAGATACCGAGTGCAGTGCACTTTGAACGAACTGAATTGGCCCATGAACAGCGAAGGTACTGTACAGTGTATTGTCGTCATGCTTTGTGACTGTGGTTAGTACATACCCTAAGAATAAAATTCTTAATAAAAATCCCTCACATTTCTCCACATATTTCAATATCTGTCCGTAAAGCTGACATTTGAAACTACAATCTTACGTAAGTGTTGACTGCGTACAATTGCGTACATTTTATCTATACCGTTGTGAAGCCAGCTGTTATTTGTCTTTGTGTTTGTTCGGGACAGCCTGACGGCCATTATTGATCGTGTCGAGAGTGCAGTGTTTGTTTACATGCCGGTCGTATCATATCGTGATTTACATACTAAACGACGGTATGACATGTTAAACAATTTGTTACACTGCAGATTCACTATTTGTACCTATAATTAATTCAGAATCATGTTAAATCAAATATGCTCGAAGTCGACGGGGCAGTTGCAGTTTGTGTAGTCCCATGCATTGACGTTCCATGGTGGAACCATGGAGCTAGGTAGCTCCATGGTAAGAACCAGTTTGCGAACGCGCTGCGGATAACGTCATTGCGCGTACGCACTGTCTCATCTGTCATCGCTCTCGCTCACGGGGGCTTAGCGAGGATTACTTTTTACGAGTCGGCTTCGAGCATCACTTCAAAAGGACCCCAACCGTTGTTACTCCATCTTTTTGGTAGCTCCATGAACAAACAAACCTGCAAAAAACATTATTGTCAGCACCCCAGGTATTACAGCCATGTGATTCTAGGCAATATGGGAACATGACTACTATTACAATCAACCTTATGACAGAGTAGCATTTCGTAACATTGCCTATAGTAGACTGAAATCCACACATACTTCTGATCAGTGGCCACATGGAAACTGTGCTTCACTAGCCGGGTTCACACGTACAAAATAGCGGGATGACGATCGCGATGCTCATCCCGAGTTTTTTTGCGAGCGTCCACACGTACCAAATTAGCGGGATAGCGATCGCGATCGGTATCCCGCTAATTTGGCGAGCGTCCACACGTACCGAATTATCCCGCTAATTGCCGATAGACATAACAGCAAAGCCTGCAAACTGGGTCACGCAGCGCCCTTGTCTATCACTGCCTGCGCGCACTTACCTTTGTCCATTGTCTTTTACGCGTCAGTGGTGTGGTTCGCGCGCTGTTGTTGTTGTGCTCCAAAGAGGTGAAGGACCTCTTCGCAGAGGCCTCGCTGTTGTGATGTGCGCATTGCATGATGGGATGTAAAAACTCGAGATTCTAATCCCGACCGTTCACACGTACCAGCGCGGGGCCAATTATCCCGCTATTAAATTGACAAACCAGCGCAAGATTTCTTGGGATTAGCATCGCGATGCTTATCCCGCTAATTTTCGGGTTTTTTCTGTCCACACGTGCAAAAAACTCGGGATGACGATCGCGATGCAAATCTCGAGATTTGTATCCCGCTAATTGGTGTACGTGTGAACCCGGCTACTGTGGTACATTTTGATTTGAACTTGCCGTCTCAAAATAGCTCTGGAAGAATTATGTATGCTCTTGCATCAAACTGGTGAAAATGGTAACAATATCGGTAGACATTGATCACAATGCAGAATACAAGGCTCACTTTATTATCATTTTTTTGGGGGGGTTGTTTTTTTTTCTCTCTCTGTACAGTAATATTTGGCGACTTTCATCGATCATGAGGACTTCATGTGGGGTGAAGTCTCGACATACACTGTAATAGGCTTACAGACCAATGTATACTTACTGCGGATAATGTCAAAAGAAGTTCATGCTAGTTCTCTACAGGGAAACTGAGCAATAATCCATGAGAGAGCAGAGTATGTTCATAGAAACACATCACCTATCATAGCAAAGGTAACCATATCATGCACGGACTAAAGGACTTGTTTCTAGGAATGATCTACTCATAGTGTGTAATTAAGACTATGCCCTCTATATTGGCATTTCCTGTTCATGTTTAAGATAAGGTAATGGATACTATGCTACAAGTACTTTGCTTTGTAGGAATCTGAAAGACACTAAATTTTCAATTTCACTTTTTTAATGCTTTCCCTCTCTTTCTACAAGTATGTCCCCTCCCCTATCATTCTTTTTCTTATAAAATTTTGCTGCGCCTCAGGGAGCCTATAACATAAAATTGTTGCACTATAAATTCTCTTTATTAAAATCACTATTAGGACAAATGGAACAAAGCTGATTACAGATTAATCATAGTCAATCCCACTTTGATGAGCATAAAAGATGATGGGGCATAAATCCCACCAAATAAACATTGCCCAACATGATGCTTGAATCAACTAAGACAGAGTGGAGCAGGTGAACAACAAATATGGGCATGTTGAGCTATGTGATTGCCCCTTCAGTGCTGCTGGCATCAATACTCACTTGAAGGGCGGGAATCAATGGAATATCCCTTCATGCAAGAAGGAGGTAAAAAAGAGAGAAGTCACCTTCTCAGTTTGCTGCATCAAAAGGTTCATGTACAGAATGGTCTCTATTATCACAAAGTCAAAAGTAGCTAGCTTACAGACCAATGCATTGAGCTTTTGTAAGATTTCAGATCACATGCTCAGTAATGAACTACGTTTTTCATTCGCTTTTTTTTTCAACTGTGTTTATACTGGTAAAATCAATTTTTCGATTTAAATCATATCTTGATTATATTTACTGGTCAAGCAGGTCTCAAACACACCTCCACCACATCATACCTGTATTCTTCATTACCTTTCATATAAACATGCTTAAAGTTATAAATGCAGTAGATAAACTGGTCCCTTCATCAACACTTACTGAGATGCAAATGTCTTTTAAGATAGGTATATCCATCCAACGAGGAGCCACCAAGAATTATGACGCCATGTTAGAAAATGATGCTGTTCCAGGTCTACATGAGAGAAGAGAGCTGTTCATCCAACGCGGTCAGCATGTCACGATGCAGGACATTAGAAGTGGCTTGTTTGACCCATCTCTAATTCAAGACATCTGCGGCACGTCTCCCTTTGGAATAGCTGCATCAACCACATTCACAGGTCATACGGCTGATCTTGTGTGGTATCATTAGCCCATCGTAGTAGCGGACTATTATAGATCGAGGGGCACTGGAAGAGATAGTGTTGTTGATAATGAGAGGGTCAAGGTACAGCAAAACTGTTATACAGAGTTACCTGTTGGGATGTGGGCGAGGGTGTCAGATCTCCTCAAAATGGGATTACTCTGAACACCTTTCGGAACACACTAAATCATGGATTTGTACTCACTGGAGAACACAATTGGACCAGGTTCACGATAAAGTAGTATCCCAATATGGGACAGACGCTAAATGCTTGACAGTAGCACTGTTGTTTTTCAAAGCATCCCAATGATCAATCGATCAATAAATATGATTCTAGCCGGATATAATTTTCTACTCTGGCTTCAAGGCCCACAGTCAAGAGGTCTCCAAACCACATACCTTGTAATTTCATCAGTATTTTCTAGAAGATGCACTCTTCTAGGAGCTCATGCTTGAATGAGAGTCAAAATAAAGAACAGCATATAAGATGCATAACTGCCCATATGTATCCGTGACTTCCGCATAAATTACAGCACTTCCTCACCTACGAATGGCACTTTTCGTAAGCAGCTGTTTGTGGAAAACCAAGGTCAATATGAATGCAAAAAACAGACATTCTGGATGACCCTGAAAGAGAGAATACAAGATTCATGGGCCCATTCACATTGCCAAATCCTCTTTTTGCTCTAGATACACCAGCAGAAAACCAGGGTGACTTTGCTTGGCACTCTAAAAATTCCAAGTTCCTTCAGGAAATGATTTATGCTGCCAATGTTAGTTATGCCCCACTCATATTGTGCTACAAAAAGTGCAGCTCTTCTGGATTAAGGAGATTTGCCAAGAACAGATCATTTCCATCTGTGCTAAGACAACTGTGAAAAACAACTACGAACAATTCAACTCATAAAAAACAAACAAACAAAGCTAATGAACCTCACCCTGGATCAGAGGCTTGAAGACATGGAAGTACTGTAAAACATGCGGCAAGAAATTTTGGCGAATTTGAGCCAATGGCCTTTTTCGCAGTACATTTTGTATGTATAGTGTAGACAAGCACTTTCATGTGCATTTTAATTTCACAAATCTTGGCTCTCACAAAATTTGCGAAATTAAAATGTACACGAACATTCCTAATTTTACAGTATGATCTTGATGTTGGTATTGCAGAGAGAGCAAGAGTTAGGGGCCTACTGACTGATTAAAGGGAAACTATAAATCATGATACCTGCCACCATGCTGGTCAAAAGTTCAGATGCCATACACAACTATGTGCATTTTGGGAAATAAATATAAAATTACAAATTTACAATCTCTCTTATCAAGTGGTATGGCCAAAAAAGAAAAGAAAAAATTCAATCATGGCTCCGCAAGATTCATAGCCAAACCTAGTGGTTTTATTAATCAATCTATCATCAACAATATGTATTCATTTAGTATCGTGCATTAAAACGTCCAAAATCATGATCATCATACTAGGCATTGGTATCCTCATTCCCTTTGTGCTCTTTTATAGTTTTATCTGTTCAAAACTGCCTGTAGCTGTGATGTCTTTACCACATTAAAGCTACAGTCCATTTCCTATACCAGCAAAAAAAAAAAAATTCTCGGACTTCAGCTAATAAAGTGTGGCCGCCTTTTAGTCACTGATGCCGAAGAAAAGAAAAATCTCTTGTGAATCTCCCACGTGGCCAACCATTTATTCTACACCACGTGAGAGACTCTTGTACAATACGAAAAAGAGTTTGGTACCAGTCACCCTTACAGTCTATTGTATGACCCCTTTCTTCCCGGCACCGTGGACAGTGAACTATGGCATGGTTGAGTCCATGTGTGGTGCAGAGAGAGTGAAATGGTGTGTTTTGAGGTCATAGTTCATGCCTCAGTGGGACTAAAGGGGGTATCTATTCATAGTATAAGCAAAGAAACAGCCTACAAATTCTAATTTGTCAGTCATTTTAAAGACCATTCAAACTAAATCTTACATTCCCATCTTCCTCACCCTCTCTTTCGTTCATACTATCTTTCTTTCTATTTCCGTTCTTATCTTGCCTGATGACTCAAACCACAATTCCAGATACTTGCCAGAAGAGTCACACCGACACTCTAGCTGAACTGCTGCCATCTTAAAGGTAGCACCCTGAACAATAAAAAGTTATGGCCGAAGGTGAGCTACTAATAATCACATCTTCCTGTGAGATACAGCACACACAAAACATGCAAAGGTATGGGACAAGTTGAACGACTATTGCAGGGCAGCTAACTCGGGCGACATTTTGACAGTGCATTTTGATGAAAACGATGTCCTCGTAAACACTGGAGCAATTAATCGTCAATACATACATTAACATCTCATACAATTTGGCTAGTGCTCCACAGCTGACATTCCTACGTGTATCAAATCCTACAGTGTGTGTTGGGTCTGAACACTCTCACATGAATATTGACAGCATGGATGCTATCATATTGATTCCTAAGAGAATAAAACGCACCCTAGATACACATCTCTAAGCTCGGGCTACCCATCAGACAGTGGCAGTGTGAGCAATGTATTTAATAGACCTGTCTGCAAGTCTGAACTTATGAACAGGGTAGATAACACATAATCTAAAAAAAAAAATCTCTTAATCAAGGCTCTACTTACAATTTATGTCATGGGCCTAATTTTGATAGACCTTGCATTATACCATTATAATGATACAAATCCCCTCCTCAAAAAAAAAAGAAAAAAAGGTACAACCAGTCAGTTGGTGTAGAGCTGCTGCCATGGTAACTGCACTTCTTGCCAGCTGCTTTCCTTCTATTGAAAAACAACTTGCATCTAGATGTGCGTTTTTGCATGAAGAATTACAATTACTATACAATAATGTCTAGACTGAAATTCACATTTTGGTCCTCTTTCAAGATTACTTACTAATAATACATATTCCTACCTAAATTATAGAAAAGCACTCAGAGCGCATGCTCAGTGTATGTACACACACTTATTAAATGCGCAGCTTGAACTCTCAAGTTGGCCCTATTTGTCAATGATAATCCTTAAAAAAAAAATAATAATAAGTATCCTGAATTCCTGGATCCAGACGATAATCTGGATTGCTACTAAAATTTAATCACTTGTTCCTTATGTCATCATCAACTTTTCCTGTAAGTATCATCCAAATCCATTCATAGCCTTTTTGAGTTATTTTGCAAACAGACAGGCAAACAAATCAACCAACCAATGACAACAAAAACCTTTTGTTGGAGATAAGTATTCTCTAATTCTGACAAACTTTTTTTTTTCCCCGAGGGGGAGGGGGAGTCTCCTCAGAAACATAACTTAACTGAGCACGCATACAGACGAACACATACACACACATATACATTGTACAAAGACGTACACACACAAGCACATACATGATGCACACACACAGGGACCCACAGCGATTTCCTATGTGCTTTATGACACAAAGTGCAACTACCTTTTTTAAGAACTGGAATCCCCCATCCCTCTCTCTCTGTCGCCGTCTCACTCATTCATCCACTTTCTCCTATACCTTTTGTTCACACTCTCTATAGAAAAAACAGGAAATGGCTACACAAAAAAAAAACACTCCCTTGAGAAACTCTCCAGCCAAGTCTCATAGCCATTAACCCCTTTAACCTTACCTTCTACCTGCATCTGTGTGAGGGCTTGGGACACCAATCATTGGCAGCATCCACGGGAGGAAGCAGCCACTTTTCTCTACAAAAGAATATCTATATATGCCATGAGGCACAGAGCAATATTCACCATCTTCCCACACGAAACTCATCTTATCTGGCCAAGCACGAAAATAACCACTTTTACAGTACCGGTACGTCAAACATCAGAATTATTCTGCATTACACTCTAAACCGAGCCTCATGTACATGACTTTACTTTATAGGGTTTTTTTCTTTCTTTCTTTTCTTTTTTTTTTTTCTTGTTTTCTTTTATCAGTGCACTCATCATCTCAACTCTAGTTTGAGTTTGGAATATGTACTCCCTTGTCATCTGATCTGTGCTGTCTCCTTCATTTCCTGGGTCTTAAAATGCCAGACAATCTAATTTGCTCTGATTGCATACAATTTCATGACATTTCCTTTGCAATGCTTCCATGTCTGCAAAGCTCACATAATGAAAAGGCAAACGAGGAAGACAATTTTGAGAAAAAAAGGGAATATGAGATGGTTGCTTGTGTAATCAACTCTTCTGAAAATTAAGTACAATTAAAAAAAAAACAAAAAAAAACTGGTTTGAACATAAGTTCAAGAGGCCTGCTAAGTAACTGTTTATACCATTTCCATTTTACAGTGAAGACAGATAATAACTCAGTCTGCTAGAAAGAAAGCAGATTGTTAATCAACCTTTTCAAACAAAAACTATACACCTCATCTTGATGTACACTGTATTAACACACTACTACAACTACACTAGTGCTTTAATTTAATGATTACAAGCATTTTATAAATTTCTTCTTTTTTTATATTTCGAACAATGCTTGACGCATCTCCCCTAAAAATAATAGCACCTAGTTTGCAGTGTGATTCACTGCTACGGGCCGCTCTGTGACTTCATTTTCTGCTAGTCCTTGCAGAAATTCAAGCAAGGAAATTTAGAGACAGAGAGATCAATAAAAATATCTATAACATTTCATGAACACAGGCTTGCCCACATAGAAAAAAGGTTCCATGACTTTGTTCCGTGCCATTTAGGAGCGTCAAACATTTTCAAGGGACAAGCCAGATTCAGTCGATTCATGAAAGAATGGGCTGACGCCGAGTGATTTGTTAGTCATTCACTGCATCCAGGGACCCCATCTTGCCAAATTTCCCTGCCAGGGGCTAACTGAGCATCATTCATGTCCACTACCACAGTGGAAGGTTTCCCCCTATGCATCTACACCTAGACACTTGAGTGCCCTGCCAATGTCAGGGGATGCATTTGGAGGCAGCCAATGTGGCCATACAGGTAGAAGTAAGATTATCATTAAGACATTTCATGGGCCAACATCAAAATACCAACACAAAAATCTCTATATCAATTTTTAAAAATGTGCTCATACACATTTTTGCAGGAAAAAAAAAAGAAACTAATATCTTATACCCTGACAGCAAATGGGAAAATCTAAAATAAAGCTCGAGATACTTTGTTCTATAAAGAGGTTGCAATGTTAAACCTGTATAACTAAATCTACATGTACCTTAATCCAGTAACATCTAACCCAAATCAATTGCCTTAAGTGTATAAAGCTCAAGAAACTTTACAAATTTTTCTCTCTTGCACTTACAAAAATGTTCCAATTACATGCATACTGTCTGAATTTTGAAGGCCAGTCACAGCGAAAGTTTCCCTGAAAAGCCTTAGTCTGTGCTGCAAAGCTGTGATGCAGTACACAAGTTTCTGCTCCCAATTCTTCATACACTGCACTCACGCAAGTGGGCCTGTGGAAAGGAGACTAGAACACAATGTGACCCTGCCACGAACTCATTCATTTATAACCACGTGGTGCAGGCAAGTTGCCGAAAATACTTGGCCCGCTGCTGCTCACAGGAAGCCCACGCTCTCCATCAAATTCTACAGAATATGAAGACCTGTTTGTCCGTTGCGCCGACAAGCTGACGATGACTCAAAGACCACAGATGATGCACAAGGGCGAATGTCTTCCCCTGTTAGGAAAGAGCCAAGGAGTGCAAGGGGGGGAGGAAGGGGGGGGGGGGGGGGCAACCCTATAATCGACTTTACACGGGGAGTGGTTGGAGTGACTGAGTGAGCACACTGCGCAGTGGCCACGTGGTCATAGAGTACAATGTAGGAACAGAGATTTATAACACTACATGTGCATGAGGACTTGGAAGAATACAGGCACACTTCATACAATACGTACTTCAGAAGGCCATGGGCAACAATGCACCGTCCATACGCCCTGTGTAGGCGATAGCACACACAACATATTTCCATTTCACAAATGTGTTATCCTCCACAAGCTTAATGTCACAACTTCAACTTTGTATTTGTAACATCCACAACCTCTGTCATTATTGTTCAATTTTCAGATCAAGAGAACAATGAATACCCAGGCACTCAGAGAAATTACTGTGATCCATCTACTGAAGTCCCTTCCAGCATGTACAAATGAAGGAAAACTGGCAGCGAAGCTTTGAAATAACAAGAAAAAACAAATCATATTTACATTGTCTGACTCATAATAAATTTGCACTAGTTAACCCACTGTCACAGCTTTGGCAGATCTGGCCCACTCTGCATAAATCTTAATATTACATAAAAAGTACCCTCTTTTATGTTATAGTGGGTAAGTAGACAAAATTAGATTTGCTCAGTGCATGACTGGATAACCTCTGACCTTACACGTCCCAATCTTAATAGGATGCAGCAATACTTCAACAAACAATTTTATTGGTTGGTTGGTAGAAGGGAGGGATGGGGTTTGAATATCGGAGCATTTCTTTTGTCATAATTTCCTCTGTACCTGGAAGCATGGGGCAAAGATAGTGTCAAAATGGGCAGGAAATGCCTTGTTTTCTCAGGATGTGCCTAGAACTTGACTAAGACAATTATCCTTCCTGGCTCTCCGACTTCTGCAAAGAGAGAAGTACACAAAAAGAGACGCAGCACTTGCCTACAGACAACTGTTTCAATAAAGAGCTTCGCCACAGTTTCCACTTCACACTCGGTTATCTTGCGCATATCTGTGTGTGAGCCAGTTGGTGATGGAACCTATTTCCACCAGTTTCCCCATTAAAGACAGAGTTACCATATAAGGGCGTACATTTCTGAACCTCCTCAGAATTCATGTTTGATTCATCAACATGTGCACACCAACATTAAGACGCAATGTATTACTATTGCATCATCATTCAGATGATTAGTGTGCAGTTTTAAAGTTCATCTACAGAGCTGATTCCGGTAATGCTACAATTCAAAGAAGATATCATATAATCATAAAACTAACTGTGTTTCAGTAAATCATGTCAAAATTTAATAGTTTTAATCACCCATGCTTGCATTTTACATAATGCATTTATGTGATTTTTATGTTTTGTTTACCTGATGGTCTACTTTGTAACTGAACAGGGCAAGACATACAGCTAAAATTTTAACAGGTCTTTGGCTTAAAAAAAAAAAAAAAAAAAAAAAAAAACACTTTTGCACCAATTATGCAGATTTTAATGACTGCAAGGCCATTAGCTCTTATTGACCACTGACTTTATACTGCAAATACTTTGAACATAAAAAAATAAATGAGCTAGCTCACACAATCAGTTTCATCTTCACATAAAATGCAAAATATAAAGACATGTTGACATACATTTGTATTTCATAGTTTATCCTAGCTTTTCAGTTTGTGTAAAGTGATTGTGATTCAATTTAAAAGCCTACAATACAATATCTAGTGCTACTGGCTGCCTACAAAAAGTTCTAGTGACTGCACATGCTCAACTGTTTCTATGTTACCATGCACGTGAAATAGTCAATGTACAGTACATGTTATAATATGACTTATCCTCTTTCTGGTTTGTTTGTTTGTTTGTTGTTGTTGTTTTTTTACAGCTTGATTTAGTCTTGTACTTATCCTTTAATAGCAGCTGACTTCTACTGGCCACACACATGTGAACAGTTACTGATATAGTGATAACACACACTTAACGTAACCATGAGAGAATGCCTTCCTCTTCTAACATTAACAACTACAGCAGTACCATGACATTTCTCAAAATACATGTAGGAAAGAAGATGGGGAAAAGGACTCAACTTCACTTGTCATTGTAGCATACATTGTAGTGTACATGTACATCACAACAACATGAAAACTGCTGGAAGGAGTCTACAGGATCATAACTTCGATGTTGTTTACTTTGCCTTTGTGTGCACTTTTTCATATCAAGTTCCTTGCCAGAGACACATTGCAAATCATGTAAACAGAGTTGAACATCAATCAGGAAAGGGATTCCATAGACTACAATACCACAACAAAATCAATGACAGACACTAATATCACAAATAAACTAATTTCATTCAACTACTTACTTCACCTTCTTTTCTAATAAAGCACTTCTAGTCTTGCTGACTTCTGCCAACATTCATACCCCTATCATACATGTGTCAGAAATGTTCACTATAATTTTTTACTAGTCAGCCTTCTTCATTTCTTTCTCACTTTATTCAAGGGGCTATTCACATCAGAAATAAAAGAGAGAGCTATGAAATGGTCCCTCTAAAACATATTGTTCTAGAGCACAATCATGCCAAAGTCACACAACTGAAAATCCCTTTTTACCAGCCAATCATACAGTAAAAAAAACACGGCCAAAAAAAATAAATAATACGTTGCCGATTATTTTGCCAATTTCCGATCCGATACCGAGATAATATATTGGCAAATTTGCCGATACGATTTTCCGATCTGATCACAGCTCCCGGTTACACCACTATTTGTCATTTGAGCCATTCTTCTCAGTTCTAATGTAATAATTGGCAACAATATTTTTACCAACAAAATGAGACTCCTCACTGAAAAGTTCAGTGATCACTGTGACACTGCATAAAAATATGGTCCGTTGCGAACTGCACTACAGACTACAGTACAGCACTAGTAGACACCTACGGTGTACTCATACACATTCGTTGTAGTTTAAGGTACAGCAAGCCACCCATAATTTGACCATAACGCCGTTCAAAATACGACCATCCAAAATTTGACCACGCATTAACAGTAAACCTATGCTACCGCATGTGATCAAATTTTGGCACAGGAGGTCGAACCTTGGACGCTTGGTGCAGGTTTCTGTCTTCTTTCTCTCTCTCTCCCGTTAGTTCAGTCATATACTGTAAAAGTGGAAATATTCGCGGTGTCTAAATTTTCGCGCATTTCGCGCAACCAGAAACTAGCGCAAAAATAAAAGCACGCGAATATTTTTGCTTGCCATATGTTCATGTGCGTGATGTCTTGATTCCGCAGAATTAAAAACATGAAAAACTCTTCTCAACCGGCCAAGCGCGAAAGTAAAGAACGTATAAATTTTCATAAGTTTTGTAGTTGTGTTGTGGTTCCCCACTTTGAAGGTGCCCGCTCGCTGGTCAGACTGACAGCGTATTAACAGCGTCTGGTCGGGCTAACTATGGCTATACTTGACCGAAAGATCGGTCTGTATCTGTCCGTCGGGGAATGTTCCGCGGAGACTGCGTCTGGCTTCACGGATCCCCTCCGTATACAGACCGAAGTCAATGATTGCGGCTCCTGTGTGGAGCAGTCGCGCACAGATCAAACGTTACGATAAACCAAATTTCAGACAGCTTTTTTACATTCAAACAAGTATGACATGACATGACACATTATGCAGCAATATTTGGGATAAATTTCTCACATTGTGCAATCGAAATACTCACATAACCTCGGTTATAATGCAGAAATTTTATCGATATCGCAACATCGCCGTTCGCGAGCAGTAAGTCGCCATTTTGAACTGTAACAATTGCTAAGCCAATCACATGCGAGGTACATGTTTTAGTAAAACAAACACGTAGAAACTACCTCGCATGTGATTGGCTAATAGATTCATAGTGTATGTTTCTGCAGTTTGAACGTGACGACGCGACAGGCTGTGTTTTACGTTGAAAATTCTCCTAAAATGTTGGATTATTCATTAATCTGGTGAGTGTAACGTATTCTTAAAAAAATAATTTCACCATACAAGCTTAAATTTGCCGACCTAGGGCCGTGAATTAGACGCAATCGAGAAGGGTGAGGTACCTCACCCAATTTTCCATAGAGACAGTGGTTAAGAACATCCACACAGCAATGGGTACTGCAACCTTCCGTCTGTCTACGGAGGACAGCGTTAATGGCAAAATATAAAAAGAGTCCTCCGGACAGACGGATCTTTCTGTCTATGGCTATACATGCTCTGCTACTCTAACGTTACTATCAACTGTTAGATATTACTAGCATGCATGGCATACCATAGGCGTTTTGAAATAATTTCCCAAAATTTGTGGCATAAGATTAAGATTATCAAGCAAGCAAAGTCAACACACGCACACAGTCTCACAGACAATGCATGGCAATTGCAATCTCACATATTTAAATGATAATAAAATATGCATGGCAATGCCGGATGGCGCAATCATCGACACAGAATTCATCTGCTTTGGCGTTACATCATGGCACGCCAATATTATCAATATCAAATTTACGTGACCTTGGATGTCACCTATTAGATCTGGGAACTATTTTGTGGAATGTTAGAGCGATAGACTCCTGAAATTGCCTAGTACCGCCAGGTAGCCCACTCGCGTTATTCGATCGCCGGAATAATATCTTGCGCGTTGCGCCTCCACAATTTTAGTAGCTCCATGGTTTTAGTCGGGCGAGACTGGGATCTATCTGCAGACAGTAGTATCTCGAACAGCGGGCAAAGCGTCATCTTCTACCTCGTTTATCACCTAATTTTCGACGCTAACAGCAATCTTATAATCCATCAATTCTTCGCACATATTCACAACCACACTTACCTTCATGCAGTTACAGATAAAGATGTTTGATTGATATACTTTTTTTGGTCCAAATAGAGTACAATCCTTCTCCACGTGGTTTCACAACCAACACGAAATCAACCTTGACACGGGACGAAAAATCTCTTATGCAGAAAACTCGGCGATGCAAGAGCTGGACATGAGTAAAAACGCACTGCAGGGCTTGATATATCTACTTCCGTTTGTTCATGCTAAATTTTTGACGGTGCTAAATGCACGGTGTCGCTTATAGAGTATCAAAGTGTTTGTAATTCAAATACACAAAATTACAAACGTGTGCGAAGCGTGAAAAGATGGAAATGAAGATCAGCACTGTCCCAACGCTTGGAAAATGACACATCCAAAAAGATAATTTCTATGTTTATAATAATGATGATAATATCAATGCAGTAATGATGATTAAATAGTGACAATTTATTATAAGAATTATAATTATGGATATCACCAGACTATTGTTATTATTATTATCATTATTATTATTATTATTACTACTACTACTACTACTACTACTACTACTACTACTACTACTACTACTACTACTACTACTACCACTACTACTACTACTACTACTACTACTACTATACTATTACTACTACTACTACTACCACTACTACTACTACTTTTACTACTACTACTACTACTACTTTTACTACTACTACTACTACTACTACTACTACTACTACTACTACTACTACTA
Organism: Diadema setosum; assembly: GCA_033980235.1. Taxonomy (NCBI): domain Eukaryota; kingdom Metazoa; phylum Echinodermata; class Echinoidea; order Diadematoida; family Diadematidae; genus Diadema; species Diadema setosum. The sequence goes on along the minus strand of CM067062.1, from coordinate 4,779,493 downwards.
CTATACTATACTTTTACTACTACTACTACCACATGATGATAATAATGACAGGCCTCCTTGGTAATGAATTACGGACCAATAAAAAAATGGATCATAATTTAAGTAATAGAAATCGAATCAATGGACAATCATGGATTAAAAGCAAAACGTGAAAAATGATTTTGATAACGATTGCCTTATCAACTTCTTCATGATAGACCCGATTATAGAGAAGGAGGCGTGAATCGAATCCCCGAAAATAAAATGAAGTGATCCTGTAAAGTTTTGCTTTGCTTTTATCTTCGATCTTTGCACATCTTCTATGTGTATTTATCAGTATTGACAGTTTCAAAATAATGCAGATGTATTCGTAGCTGTTGTTAGAAATCACTTTGACAATATTGTGGTCGACAAGTAAAGTGCGCGATATCTCATGACTTTTACAAATCGTACTAATGAATTATTCTTTTAATTGATTTGAGTAGCCTTATTAACATTTTCTTTTTTGCTTTATTCTATTGCAAATTTTCTAATGATTTAAAACAAATAAGTCTGATTAATATATTTTTTTTTTCTGTCAGGTGTGTGATTGTGGTACGCACCTCGATCAAACCAGGCCCTCCGTCGGAAGTGTCATGGCAAACTAACTTTACAGTAACATAATATGGCTTGAATGTTAAAACAGTATAGTTATATACAAGATTTCACGACAAAAATGTTTCATTCTAACATAATCAGAGCCGCAACACATCCTAAATAACAATGATTATAATTTTATGTATAGGCCTATTCATGCACTGCAAAAAGTCCGGTGTTAAACACCGAGCTGGTGTTAAATTTCCGGTGCTCATTCATGGTGTTAGGTTAAGACCTCCGGGTGTCATTTCAAAATACAAAATTGTTTTTTTGATAGTTTCTTAGTTACTGAATTTCTTGTTAATTCTGAACTTCAACAAGTTGATGAAGAATTTTCCGATAAAGTACTTGATTTTTGAAAAAATGTGTAAACACATTTACACCACAGTAACACCAGTTGGTGTGGTCTCCTATTGAAGCTGGACGGGTGTTATACCATTGAAATTAACACCACCAATATCAAATCAACACCATGCGGTGTCATTAATGAATTAACTCTTATAGCGCAGTGTCAAAAATATCACCAGCTACAGTGTCAAATTAACACCACGAAGAGCCAGGTGAACACTTTTTAACACCGTCACAATACATTTTCTACACCTGTGGGTGCACATGTGGCCCTCTATTGAAGATTGATCGGTGTTAGATTTAACACCCATGTCTAACACCGATGTTTTTACAGTGTGGAATTCCAATCTTACGATCATTCATAAGATTTTGAAATTTCTTTTCTTGGGCCTTCTTTTCACTTACATTACTCTCTGTATATATATTTTTTCTTGATCACTATACTGTGCTCCAGTATAAAATACGGATCTCACACCAGCAAATGAAATTGTTATTTCTGGATGTAATTTGTGGTGATAGAAAGACTCCCATGGGGGGGGGGGGGGGGGGAGGGGGGACTCGCAGGGGCGTAAAACCACTTTGACGAAACTATTCACCTATTATATTCCCATATCAGAGTTTATATAGGACTAATTTATTCTTGGCAAATTCACCCCATCTGAATATTATTCTTCTCTTTCAAGGTTTTCCATTGCAGTCATGTAAAATTTTAGTCATAAATCATCTTATATAAGAACCACTGAACAGGAGTTGATCAGCCGAGCCTCACACCACTGAAAAGGGCTTTCCGCTAGACGCGAGTTTTATCCATCAGTATAGCGTGTCGCGATTCCATGCGTAACGAAAGAGGGAGGGGGGGGGGGGACGAAACCACAGAAGATAAATATAATGTGGGGGGGGGGGGACAATATGTTCTATATGGGGGTATTTGTATTTTTAGAACTACAATGTATCACAGTACAGAATTTCTGTGGAGAATATGAAGAATTATAGACTATTTTCAATAAAAAAAAAATTATAAGAAAATGAACATCACGTGAATGGCTAAATCGTAATAGCTGTCCCACCACTTCAATGATCTGCGTTTGCATCAATGTTGACTAAGTTTATGGCGGTGGATCGAAGGGTGTGTGTGGGCTGAGTGCATGTCCATATCCGAGGGAGCTTTCATAATATACAGGATTGAAATATAACATGGTGCACACTTTGGTGAAATATTTGCATTTATTTTTAATAAACTATAAATGTCGATATGGCGACTGGTATACCTCCGCCATAATGCATGGTTCTCCTAATAGGCAGTACAATGTCTTAACAATGTGTGATGACAGTTTCACATAATTGGCAAAATATTAAAATGACAGGTTTGTCACAAACGCGTTGAATGCTCACTTTCCTTAAAGGGGAAGGCTAGTAACTGATCAGTGGGAATCAGTGGAAATGCTGGGAGATGATTGTTCCAATCCTTATGGGATTCATTCAAGAGTTCATTAATATCTATTGTTGTGTGAAAATGATTTGCTTTAGAATGGTCTCATATTCAAGTAATGTGCAGTTTAATGCTTCCAGGTTAGCGTCCCTGGTCAGTGACGGGGCATTAATCTGCACATTACTTGAATATGAGACCGCTCTGAAGCAAATCATTTTCACACAACAATAGATATACAATGAACTCTTGAATGAATCCCATAAGGATTTGCACAATCATCTCCCAGCATTTCCACTGATTCCCACTGATCAGTTACTAGCCTTCCCCTTTAAAGGGAACACAACCCCAAGAGCAATGTGGATTAAGTGAAAGCAGCAACATTAGTAGAACACATCAGTGAAAGGTTGAAAAAAATCGGACAATCGATGCAAATAACCGCTGGATGAGGAGACTACTAGAGGTTATGACGTATGAGTAGACAACAATATCAAGAAAATTCCACAAAAATCAATTCATTTTCATGAAAATTACAAATTCCATAAACTTGATAATGACATACGTTAAGGGGAGTAATTATTCCCCCTGCGCTCTGAAAGCGGTTAGTCAAGAGCTCTTTCATAATGCTAGAAAAGTGACCTTTGACCTCACGACCCGAAACTCTCTCTGGAGAATCTTTATTTGGTTATAGTTCATGAGTTGTTTCAAGAAAATACCTTCTGGCATTGCACATAGATATGGGGGAAATATTGAAATTCTGTACTTTTGACCTTGACCTTTTGACCTTTGACCTTAAGCATGTGTGCCCTAAAGTTGATAGGCACAACTTCGCCCATTCATTCATATAGTAGTACTGTATATGTTATTTTCGCGAATTTCGCGAATCTCACTTGGACCGCGAAATTACCAACACGCGAAAATGTCACCATACGCTAAGGTAGTAGAGCGCTTTAATATGTAGGCCTCTGTGCTTAATTCGCGAAAACAACATCTCGCAAAAATGTCCGTGACCTCCTCATTCGCGAAAATATCTGTACGCAAAAATAACAGCGTATAATTAACATGCCGAGTTCAATTAGGATATACCTCAAACGATTTTTTTTTTAGTTACGCTGTCCACAAAATTGATTACGGACGGAAGGACGGACGGACGGACGGACAACCCGAAAACATATGCTTCCGGTGACACTTCGGCCCGAATTCACGACGGTGGTACAATAAAATATACTATATTGAAACCATGGACAATTTGTATGGAGCGCCAAGTGTCGCATGGCCTATTTCGTTACGAAATCAGTCATTTCGTCGACAAAATCATTTCGTTAACGAAATGGTCATTATTCGCCGGTGAAATGACTGATTTCGTAACGAATAGGACATGCGACACTTGGCGCTCCATATACAAATCAATTGTCCATGGTTTAACCACCTTTCTGAATTCGGGCCTTCGTGGCGGAGGCATGAAAAGTAAGAAAATTATTAGTACACTGTAATGGACAATATGAATGGCTATAAATCAGTATCCGTCACCACCTGATCCGCTATACGTCTTAACTGTGTACTCGAAGAGTTTTGTCGCAAAACGAGCTAACTCCATTTTTGTTAAGTTGAGATATTTGTGATAAGAACTGCTGAAAGCAAAAAATAATAAGAAAATACAGGATATTTTAATCATGATTTCTAGAATATTCCTTGTTATGTCACAAGTGAGGTATTACTGGAAAAGTTTAATTTTGCTCTATCTGATGATGAACTTACTTTGAAATGTTTAAAATGGCGCTGGCATTTTGCAATAAAATTCTTCACTTATACGTTTATGGAGGTGAACAGAAGGAAGAGGATGTGTCCCCTTTCCACAAGAGGGAGCTTTTGCATTTTTGAACATGCAATGATCTATTGGTGCACACCTTTGCTGGCATATTTTTAAATCTTGAATTAATACAGGTCCGCAGATATACTATCTCTATAAAGAAAAAGTGTTTATACTGACAAGATAGACAACAACAATATCAAAATTTACAAATCAAGGGCGATGATCCCCTTTAAAGAAAAAAAAAAATCTACAGGGGGTGCGGGACAAGTCCCCCTCCCCCCTCCCCCCCCCCCCCCCCCCCCCCCCGATGGCCGCCAATGCCATCATGCATGTGCAGTGAAACAGGCTTCAGATGGGGAACTCGGTCCCCCAAACTTGCCAACCCCTTGCATGTATACGAACATCCAACATCCATCAGTAATGTTTGGTAATTATGTATAGTTAGAACTACGCCATCAGCGTTGGCAAGTTGAATGAGCTTATGCCGTAATTGACATTTTGTACATTGTACATGTATTTCCCGCAAAGTTTGATTCTAGATCAAACAACACGTATTTTATACGTATATTTTTTTCAAGGGGGATGCATGGAACCAACGTAACAAATACATTGAATTGAATATCTAAAAATTTGGAGAGAGTATACGATAGAAAAGACACAATCATTAAAGATTCAATCTAACTCGTTCACTCCAAACCATTGATAATATATCGATGGTTTGGACAATAACAATGGTGAGGGTGAGGGAATGCTAAACTCTGTACGAGGTCCCTAAATTACCATTATCACCATTATTGTGTATATACTTTGATGTATATGTTTGATTACTTCAAGTGCATTTGTTGGTTGACTCTCACTTTTATTTTGTTGCCTCCTCTTGGTACACCCCTTTTGGGCTTGCTGTTTCCTCAGCCCCCCTTCCCCTCGCTGTTGCTATTTCCCTCTTTTCATTTCTTCATCGCTCTGTTGTTCCTCATCTTGTTTGATGTTGCCTCCCTACATTCATCCTTTTCTTTTAATGGTTGACCTCTCGGTCCTCAGGATTATTATACTGACCCTCCTCTGCCTTTTGTCTGTCCATCCTCCTGCTCTATAATCCCCCTCCCTTTACCTGTTGGGCTCCTTGCCCATGGACCTCCTATCCTCTCCTTTTGTTTTCTTCGTTCTGTGTCCCGAGCCTGTCCCTGACTGTTCTTGTTGAGTGAAGTCCTAATATATTATGTGATTGCTTTCCCTGCCTGTTTGTCATTTTGCCTCTGACGAAGATTCTGCTAGGATCGAAAGCTCAGGCCCCATTTGACTCCACTTTTTTTTTTTTTTTTTTTTTTTTTTTATAATAGAACCTTCGGAATTACGAATAACACCACATTCATTCATAACAACTGAGTAAATCTTTCATCATCCTAATCAACCCCAGGTATAGAGGCCTATAACAATGATTTATTTTCTTTCAATGTCTCTGAAAGGGTGAAAACTTAGCAGCGTTGATAATGAAGGGTCATTGTGAATGAGATAATCGTAGTAGAGCTCTTACAAAATTTTAGTTCGTGGGTTATGCTCCCGGGCAGATTGTTTGATTACATCGGTAATCTATTTTGTGTGTTTATAGGCCCTATCGAGTTAGGAGTGATCCAGCGCCCAGTCTTTTAACGAAAGCAGAGCCAAATGAAAGTAAGTAACATCAAACAGATGAACGCTGTTATAATAATCAATATTTTTGAACACAAAGTAACACTGAAGCATATAATGACAGACACAGGTGATAATATTGGGTCCATGTTGGGCCGTAGATGCTTGCATAAATTAGCACATAACAATATTAGCACAAATACACTTAGCAGACATACGCTTGCTAGTGGAGTTTTCATCGTGGTACAATGATGCAGTGTACTTTGTACTCTAGCGCAGACTTACGAGAAATATGGCACACGCTTACGTGCGTAGATCACCCGCCTGAAATTTTCTCCAGAGCACAGGCTCTAGAGTCGTATCTAAACTTTCTGTTAAAATTGATATAGTTTAAAGCTTTTTGTTTAGATTAAAACTCAAATGTTAACGCTAATTGTTGAATTTTAAAATCATTAAAAAATGTTTATTATTTCATTGTCAAAGAATGTTCAGTAATACTTGAATTCTATGATTTAAAAAGGATTAAAGGCCCTGCCGTAATTTTGCTTATGGAAATTTTGTGGTATTCCATGCATCACAGATGCAAACGCATGATGACAGATGAGAGTACATGTACTATCAAAAAGTTTAATCAAAATCCCAGTCAATCTAGTAGGGGGACAAAAAAAATTATTTTTTAATTATCATTTTTGGGATACGTCTGGGATGTGACCTAAAATTTCGCCGGTATGAGCCGTGTGAATGTGGCGATAAAACCAAAACAAATGACGTCACTCGTCGTTCAAAAGGCACGCACATATTCATTAGATAAAAAGGTTTTTGTACATGAAAAATACATTTCAGAATAATTAGTTATGAGGAATATACACATGAAAGCTACGTTTGTGTATTTTAGTGAGCTTATGTACTGCATTTTAGAGCCAAAACTTTGGTTTTATCCTATTAAGGACAAGCTATTGTTGCCAATTTTTTTGGAAGACCCCCATTGTTGTAATGGTTTCGTCATGATCAGCTGGTCGCGACATGGAAATACGGCTGACCCGCGGCGCAGACTGCTGCGGATGACTACAGGAATGCATTACGAAATAGATTCCCTCGTACTGTACCCAGGCTCGCTCGTAACAAGGCTGTCGTACGTAGAGCGTATGCCAGCTAGCTGGCTTGGATGTTATGTTTTGCAGATTGAGGACGAAAACAGAAGTCGTACAGATAACAGTAGGCCTACGTCAACAGCCGTCTTCACGCTACTCGCGTTTCGTTCGTTGTATGTTGATGCTGTTGATGTTCTTTCATATGGTGATTAAAATGATGCAGTCACATTTCCCTCATTTAGTTCGAGAACGGTGGAACTTTATGGCATCGGTTTGATTTCAACCTCTTTCTTGCGATTTCATCATCCTCACCGCGACACAACAGCGACAGCTACAGGAGTAGGAGAGCGGCGGGTGATTGTCAACATCGGCCCTTTGTGTGTTGGTAATCCGGGATAGCAGAACCAAACAAAACACAGCACAGGCCTTTCTTTCATGTGGGTTTCGTTGGGTCGTTTTTGTCGTATCGTTTGGCGCGCACCGTCCTCGATATTGACCGTAGAAAAGACAAAACAAAGAGTGTGGACATTTTTTATGATGTTGACTGCATTGTGACAGAGATACCAGTGAAGGATGGAGTTTGTGGATGAATATGAGTACAACCGGAAAGATATCATTGGACATGGAGCTTTTGCCATCGTCTTCAGAGGGAGAGAGCGAAGGGTAAGATCTCATTCTCTCTGAAGCCAGTGAAGGCAAACCCTGTATGGCTGAGCCAAAATGTACAAATAAGATAATTTATGTTTTGCTTACATTCTTTAGTTGAAAGGAATTCTGCATGTAAGGACAGTTGACTGGTAAATATTTATTTCCTTTGGAGGTCATGAACTTGGAATATTCAGTGGAATACCTCAGAGCTAGAGTATAGTCATGGTATGGTCATTGTAACTGTTAAATTTATTGCCAATTGCAGGGGCAGCAGAACATTTCTCGGGGGGGGGGGGGGTAGGGAGGGGAGCTACGGGAGGGTCAATACTGTATACGGCATATATTTAGTAAGTCTAAAAGACTAAATTTATGTGAATTGGAACTTCCCGACGATTTCGCTAGTGGTTAAAATTGCGATCATGGAGTCGTGTACCGAACGGAGAAATGTTGACTCGTACGTCACAGTCATGGCGTGATCAGAGTCAATATTTTCGCATGTTAAATTTCGCGAAGAGCACCTGACTCACTAAATTTATGATTTAAAATCTTTGCGAAATATTTGGCGTGTACAGTACATGTGAGGATGGTAAAAGGTAATGACATTTCACCAAGTAGATATTGCATCATATACATGTAGGCCTGCATTTGTACATTATAGCCCTGTTTCAAAAGCTTGTCATCTCATTGATTATGTTGTCAATGTTTGAGTTGTAGAATGTACTGATAAAATACAAATTAAAAACAATTTTAACGCTTTAAAAAATGGTCTTTAGAAATTATGCTTGCCAAATGTAAATGTTTACACAATTATAGACTCTAGGATTTTTGTACTGAAGAACCTACACACAAAAAAGAGTAGTAACGTCAACTGGTACAAATTTGTATTTGAAATCCCTAGACGTGAAATGCCCTTGCTTGTTTTTTAAAGTGAGAGATTATCATCCAGTGCTGGAAATATTTTGTGATGTTAATACTTTGAAGCCACTTTTCCCCTGAAATTGAAAACATTTGGTGATGTTGCTCTTTATGATCCTTTACAATGTACATGTACATGATTAACTCTGTGTGTGCCACAGTATAAACCCCCTGTGTGCCACATTATTCTGAGACTGCAACACGTGAGCACTTATTGATTTTTTTTTTTTTCAAAGCCAGATGTGTAAACTTTTCATAGAATTGATTACAGGTACAGTGTATGTTCTAACCCACATGCAGTGAGTGAAGTTGTAGAAAAAAATTACCAAAGTTTTGCTGTGGTGTAAATCTTATGACAAAGCTGTGGTTATTTTTCTTGCAAATGGCCAGTATCTGTGTTTTTCCAGGTTTTGGGAGGCATGACTTTTGCAGAAATGTGCACAACCACAACAGAAAATTAGAACTTACTTGAAAAGAAACCTTATAGAATGCTGATATTCAGTCACATCATGCCATGGAAACTACAACATGCTGTATCTGTGTGAGAAATGGAATCAAAAGTGAAGCTTTCATTGTACTCTGACATTTGGCGTTTTTATCGGTTTGAAGGGTTTTTGCGTTTGAGCCAAATATGCGAACTTGGCACGCCATCAGCTGAGCTTGATGTGAGAACCTTGCACATAAAGAGTCAACAGTATGAAATACAACATTGTAGATGACTGAGAGTACATGTAGCTGAGGTATGATGGCAATTTTTAGCATACCGGTAGTACATGTACCATTCCACTTCCTTGCTGGTAGACAGTATTTAGCTATGACATTCAATAGATGCTCTTCTATCTATATGTTCAAAGTTCTGAGCAGTATGTGTACATCCAGTTGCCCTATTACACTTTGGGCCAAGTAAAAAAAGAAAGTAGTTTCTCGTCCGGGTTTTTCGAGCAAGGCGATGAGGGAGGTCCTTACTATTTGATATCTTACTATTTTTTCAAGGATCGTCAAAATGAAAGTAATATGTGTTTCTCGTCCGGTAATTCTGAGAAAGGTAACGAGAGAGGGCTTTACAATTTTCTATATTCAATTTATGAAATGAAATATCACTCTGGTAGCTGTGTTATGAGAGACCAGGTCCCAAGTGTACGTCTTGCCTGCACTCTGTGCATTTTCAAACAAATATATATATGTGCCATACTTGAAATGAAACTTCATGCATGCAGAAATACATTTGCTTTTTCTTTCCACTACAGATGTCAAGGGAACATGACCATCTTAATACTGGTATTTAGTGTTGTAATGGCTTTTCTGATACCAGTGTACCATGTACTTGCAATTCTGATGTATTGTGCTATTAATTGAAACAGGTATAAAACATGTCATTCAACAAATGTACGACTGAAATAAATTCCTGATATTCAAAACACTGCTTTATTTATTGGTGATTGTGACTTTTTGTGTCCACACAGCTGGTATGTATATCTGCAGTTCTTCACAGTACAATAATGTAGCACATTCAACTGGAAACTGGCTTGTACAATTGCAGATGGATGTCAAAATGATACTGATATGGCATTCTAGCATTAAACGTTTAAAGACGTTTCTTCATGTTCTCAAAAGACATTTGATAATCACTCATTATTTGGATGATGAATGATTGTATAACAGTACACTATACAGATGATACCACTCACGTCTGTGTCCGTGAATTTACATCGTGAAGAAAAGTATCCCGCAGAAATACGAGAAAAACCAGAATCCGTGAAAAAGTTATGTATTTTGTAGATACAACCATTTAATAATTCTACATTTGCTGGAAAAGCGCATTCATTTTCTCTTCAAAATAGAATGTATCGCCGTGACAGACCAGGGGATGGGGACCCTGGACAGCTACAAAACACGCACACTTTGCCGATATACGGTGCGGCACGGCCACTGCACTGGCACCAGGGAGGTGTGGACCTCCCTGCTGGCACCGTACCTTCTGACACTGCACACACATAGTCACAATGACATGAAAATGTATACAAACTCGATACCGTACAATCCTCACAAGCATTAACAGTACAATTCATCCGCTTAAAATATCAGAAACGGTGAAATATACGAACAACGCGCGAAATATGCATGGAATATCAGAGATTGTTCGCAAAAATGTTGCCGCTATCGCGTTCACGACGTACCGAGTGCGCTGTACATCACAGCCCAGTAGGCCGGCCCGCCGCGCCGCCCATCCAACTACAGTGCAGTTCGACGCTTTGTGGGTCATTCCTTCTTGCCGATTGGCCGAGCTCGCAGTGTGAAATGCATGCGTTATTACATACACACTACACACAGAAGCTACAGCTGTACTAGTCTACAGCTAAGTAGAGGACGCAAGGCGTAAAAATTAGAAATGAGACGTCACGATGGGTAGGTGGAATTGTCGATCTTTTTTTTTTCGGCGGCCGAAAAAATAGTAAATATCAAAAAAGTCGATGTGGCAACTGAAAATCGATGTGAGCGGGGAGCGGGTTGGGACGAGAATTATGAATTTCTTGGTATTTTCAGCGCCATTTTGAAAATAGTAAATAGTAAAAAAATCGATGCGGCGGCCAAAATCGATGCGCGCGAGGACGAGAAACTGGTTTCTTTTTTTACTTGGCCTTGTTGATATTGGGCTTATAATTTCTTTGAAGGGTACTTTTGTTATGGTTTTCTCCCATAAGCTGTGCACAAGCTTTCTTAATAAACAAGTACTCATTAAAACAAATGTGATAGTTCCTGCCTCATTCATTTTAGTTCATCAGTTTGCTGGTCTATTCTCATATATTGCAAATACAGCAATATCATATATCATTGTATAATTAGAATTAAATTCATGTGGTGCAGACACAAGCACATGAATAGAGTCGAACACCTGATATTTTTGCAAATGCATGATGCGAACAAGGATACACAATTGCATTAGAAAAATAAAGTGTACAATGTACATCATGAATAGACAATAGGTGCTTGGACATGCCTGTTACGCATGACAAACGAGGGGAAATGGGAGCAGGAGGATGAGATGCAAAAATTATTCTTCCTGTACGGTGGTCACACGAGTGACCACTCTGCAGTTGCTATCGGTGGTGGGTGATACACACATTGCTGCGTACCTGCAGTGAGCAAAGAAAATTCTTACCAGAAATTTGCAGTATCTGAGGAAACTTGTTGATGGCAACATTTCTACCAGGGAGTTCCCATAGGTCATGAAATACAACGTGTTGTGACGGAGTAGTGTCTCACTGTCTGAAATGTACTGTAAAAATCTAAGACCCCGTTTACAGTGAGTGAAAATGCCGGGCTTGGCCGCGGCTGAGCCTGGCCTTCATTTCACTGTTAATGCGCAAAATGCCAAATGCGGTACAAAAAGCGGCCGCGCATTTGGCCAAGCACTGGAGGTAGTCTCAGCCGCGGCCGAATGCGCGGCCTTTTCTCACTGTAAATGCAAACTGGGCCAAATCCGGTACCAAATTGTGACTGGTGCGCTCCCAATAATAGTCGTTTGTTCACAAGCAGAGTGCCACTACGACAAAATATTGAAAGGTTTGAATTAAAAGCCTGGGCCAAGCCCTCCACTGTAAACAGACGAAATTGTGGGGCCGAGTACCGCAATTGAGGCCGGGCTCGGCCCAGCCCTGCACTGTAAACAGGGTCTAAGCGGCCTTTTTTAGTTTACCCGAGTATGTCCAAGGGCAGGCAAATGCAATTATGGCACCATTTTGTATGATTTAGGTCATAAATATTGGGGATTCCTCACTGTATTGATTATGCAGCAAGGATTTTGTAGAACACATTTGTATAGCTTAGACAGAAAAATCTGTTTGTCTGGAGGAGTTTTTTAATCATTTTTTGACATTTACAGTGTACAACTCTCCTCGGTATAGGAGGGGACTTTGTGAAGCAACTTGAACATGCGACGACAAGATACAGACCAATCTTTCGGTCAAGTTACAGCTATACTTTGCAGTTTCTTGTAAGGGAAAATCATGACAAAAGCATGCTATAACAGATGCAGATACAATGTACAACATAAGTGTGCATGTGTGCATGATATGGCACAGCCCTTCATTCTGGTGCAATACTGTAATTCACTACTAGAATGGTGAAATTGTTGGATCTTCAATCAATGTAAGAACTAATCATACCAAGCATAAAAATATGAAGTATAATTTCATGACTTGTGCAGCCTGCTGAAACTTTGGTTCTTTTGATTTACATATTCTGCATATTAAGCTAGATTAAAGGTTCTGATTACCAGTGGGAGCAGTGATTTAAAAAATGTTTGAGTTATCACATTTGATGCATGTGCCATCTGTGTATGTCAGTTGTATCACAAAACATTCATACTTCTACCATATAAAAGTTTTGCAATAAAGCCTAAAATATAAGGAGATACTGAACCATAGCCGTTGACGGTTTAGTCTAGAAACAATTCTTTTATAAATATTGTTCACATTTTGTATATTTAATAATACTCAACTTTGACTATTGACCGATTCGGGTTCGTTGAGGGCAGCAGACATTTTATGGCACTGGGCGCAGCCATGAGCTCAAATTGCGGTGTCTCAGCCGACCCCCCTGCTCTCCCCCACTCCCCGGGCAAAATGTTTATCGGGCAACATGTTTATCGCGCACTTGTAACAAAGGTTCGCGCACTAAGCAAGCATTCGCGCACTCAATACGAGACGCCCGTTGGCTAAAGCAACCATGCATCAGTTTTTCATTCTGCGCGCGTGCTAATGTAGGGAGAGGGGTGGGGAGTGGGAAGGGGGGGTCGGCTGAGACACAGCGTAATGGCACTGCCCATGCCAAAAATACACATAGCGCGTCACAGAATCGGTCAATACTGACTAACTTTTTAACACTGGTTGTTTCTATCCCTAACTCACATTTTAGAACTATTTTGAAGCACTAAAGCTGGATTTTTGTTTCATCTGCAAATGGTAAATTATGCCTTTAATTGACATCCTTCCAGTGTATCACTGGCGTGCCCTATCAAGGGATAGTAAACTTGTGGAGCGTACATTTGCAGCATGGCTGTACGGTGTACTGTATGCCACGGTGTACTGTACTGTTAAACCAGAAATATTCACTGCATTAAATTTTCCTGAATTGCCACTGGCACACAGTGCATATATGGTGTAGACAAGAACTTTCATGTGTCTTTTAATTCCACAAAACTTGGCTCTCTTGAAATTTACAAAATTAAGATGCATGCAAAAATCTCTGGTTTTACAGTACCAAGTATCTTATAAATGCAACTGGTAAAACTAAGTTTTTCTGTCTAACAGAAATTGTCTGTTTAATTTGTTGATGTATCAGTACTTAACCCATGAGACATTTATCACACAGTGGATTTCAGCGCTGAGATATCTTGTGAAAGGTACAGCTGTAAAGCTGTTCTCCTTTTTAATTGACATACTAGGCGTTTTCACATCAGCCCGATAAAAATCCAAGCTCGAAATATTTTTCGTGATTGCGAATTAGAGCGCTATTTCATTTCTTATTCACATCAGCCCGAAGAGAATTAGTCCGCATTTTTTTCGAGCTAATTCGACAGCTGAGTATGTGCAAACAGCATCAGTAATGTGTGTGCCCTCTCAAAAATTCCTCATGATTTGTGTGCAGTTTGCCTCGATCAATCGGGTCACACATGCTAGCCATGATGGGATTAATCACGCTAATTTCTCGAGTCGTTTTCACATTATCAAATAGCGCGCTACTATCCCGCTATTTCAGAAATTTCCCGAGTTGGAGTCGAGAAATTTTCTCGATCAGAGCGATGCAATTAGCGGGCTAATTTGTGTTCACATTATCAAATCGCGCGCTATTTCGCTATCGGGAAAATTTCCCAAGTCAGAAAATAGCACGCTATTTTGAAACATCGGGCTGATGTGAAAACGCCTATTGATACACTGACCGAAAGTGTGATTTTATTACATTGAATTTGCACTGTACATACTCACAAAATGTTTTCAGTTTCTTTCTCTTTGTTACAAGAAATCTCTTTCTTTGATGTAACAGGTCTTTTTTTTTTCTTCATTGTTTCTTTTCAGAGACCAGATCAAACAGTGGCCATCAAGTGCATTAACAAGAAGAACCTGTCAAAGTCACAGACATTTCCTGAGAAGGAGATTGAGATCCTGAAGGTATGTGTACCTATTGAAAGGATCATAGTTAGTCCTGCCAACAGTGCCGTGATTGATGTGCAGTTTGTTAGTTTATGCTGTGGAAACTGAACCATGGAATATGTGGGGAACATATGTGATTTAGAATTTAATAGGAAAAAAAAATGTCATTCTCAAGCAATACTGAGAAAGAGAAGTAGGGCTGTCTATAATGACACCTATGTCATTTTCAATCATCAATTTACTGGTAGTTGAGTATGAGATGTCAGTCAAGTGGGAGTTTGTCAGCTATGGTACAACTTGTACCTTTGAAGGTTGATGAGGCTCAAATTTCAGGAGGAATTCTGAATAGACAGTCAAGGTGATAAGTATGCATGGCTGCCACTTTCATTTAATATATATTGCAGTGACATTCACTCACAGCCACAGTGTGTGCATAAAAATCCTGATTCAATATAACAATTGCTCCAGTCTCATTATGTGTATAAAGAGTACGTTGTAACCTCTGTCATCGTTTTTAACTCAAATGATTTTAGTTGTCATCGGCTGTATCTCGGCAATAATGGGTTCCTATTTAAGAATAGAAAGAGATATATAGGAATTGAATGAAATTTTTACTATGGTATGAAGTTTTGCAGTCAGACATGTTTCATTTTGGCAACTTTCATATCCTTAAAGTGAACAGGGCACTGGATACAAGTAAATGATGCACAAAACCTATCTCATATGGTAGATTCTTACAGAATTATCATTCTACCAAGGGTATTTTGTACATTTACATAGATAAAAAAAGGGTTGTGGAATGAACATTTCTCTTTTACAAGATCATTTGGAAAGAAATTAGATCCTCAGACACAGAAAAAAGGAAAATTACTGTGTTCATATTACTATTTTAGTAAGTACTACCGGTACTATGGGCTATGAAATGCATACACTATTACTGTGTGTGAGTTGGTACGCTGGTAGCGTGAGGATGCCAAGGAGTGGGAAGTTTGAGAATCCTCATAACGAATCATGATGTACACCTTCAATAATGATCTCTGTTTAAAGGACAAGTTCACCTTCATAAACCTAAGGATTGAGAGAATGCAACAATATTTAAGTAGAACACATCAGTGAAAGTTTGAGGAAAATTGGACAATCAATGCAAAAGTTGTGAATTTTTAAAATTTTTGTGTTGGAACCGCTGGATGAGGAGAATATTACAGCTTGTGAATCATATGCGTACAACAGTATAAAGAAAATGTAAAGAAAATTCAACATATTTTCACTTTTTTCGCATAATAAAAGAGCCCTTGACTTGCCTCTTTCTAAAGGCAGGGGGAATAATATTACCCATAACATGTGTCGGTAACGAGTCGGGGAAACGTGTACTTTTTTCAAAAGATGAAATTTTGTGAAATTCTCTTTATATTTTCCTTATATTATTGTACGCATGTGACATCTAAGTTATTCACACACTGCAGTAGTCTTCTCATCCAGCGGTTACTGCACAAAAACTTCAAAAATTCATAACTTTTAAAGGGATTGTCCGATTTTCCTCAAACTTTCAATGATGTGTTCTACTGATATTGCTGCATTCTCTCAATTCTTATGTTTATGAAGGTGGACTTGTCCTTTAAATACACACACAGCAGAAGAATCTTGACTGGAGTGTTACTATTGAGCATACGCTTTGATGCACATTATCATTCGCTGAACTGTGCTCTTATGATTTTTGAATGTACTCGGTGGGCAGCGAATGAATCGGGCCACCCATGAGTCCCCACGCTTCCAGGCTTTACATTCATAACAATCTGTACCACCCACTCTGAAACATAGAGTATAGTTTGCCTACTGCATACATGTAGGACTGTAATAATGACATTTAACTGTTTTGACATTTACCAGTCTGCAATATATTCAAAGTAAATTTTGATCATATTTCTTCACATTGCAGGAGCTCCATCATGACAATGTGGTTTCCCTTCTCCACTTTAAGGTGAGTTTATTCAACATCTGGTCATTACTGCTTGCCACCTTGATACATTTATCATATCACTGGTTCTTTGCTGGAACAGCCACAAGAGGATTTCTCACATGTTTGTGTTTGTTTGTTTTTTGTTTTTAGTTAGCTTGACAGTTGATAAAAATGACTATCAATTTTCACTGAGTCGGACATACAAAAAATGGCTGCAGAGATGCAGCTGAACTTTTTAAATTCATTTTATAAAACCATGTACCATGTCATCTCAGATGCAGTGATGTAACATTTTCGTCAAGCTTGACATTGAATCCTTTTAGATGAGGTCGCCGCTCAGCAAACATCATTGTGTGACACAGGGCATGTTGGCTCACATCCATCAGATTGTTCAGGTTTAGGGCCACTTATTTGTTGCCGTGCAGGCTTCTGATGAAGGTCGTTTTTCATATGGCATGCTTTGTGGTAGCTTCACAAGGATGGTTATGGACCCATGCAAATGATAGCTCTGTCGCATAATCTGCTCCATGCTCAGGTACCTGCGATAACACGTTGACCGAATAGATCACTATTTAATTGGCAAAAACAATTACCTAAAGTAGGTCACAGCATATAGGTCATTAAGAAGAAAAAAAATGATTTTCACAAAGTGCATAATCTTGTGCATTATTTTCTAACTTTTGACAATTACAGACATTGAATATGGAAATATACAACCATTAGGAAAGTCATGTCCCCCGAGTATGATTGTGATACTGTATGTGCCAGCGGCCGCAGCTCTGTTTTGTAGGATCATGTATCATTTCAACCGATAGAGGGACGTACAGCAGCTAGAAGATTATTCGTACCCCAGTAATATAGGCCTGGCTATGCACCCAATCCATGTTTCAGTTGAATGCCATTGAACAAGATGGTACTGCAAGGAGATCCGATATGTTTCGTGGCTGGTAGAATTCACAGAACAAAAGTAAGAGTCAGTGAACACTGGAGCAATATTAGACGAGTGGTGATTTGAGTTGAGACTGTGTAAGAATCTATAATAAACCAAATAGGACATTCACTGGGCTTTTCAATAGAGGCATCTTGTTCATGTTTACCGTAACACCTGTATCAATAGTGCTATTGATGCCCCTCATTTCTTGACATGCAAAAAGCATCGCTAAAGTTCTCACTGTTTGATAGACATCTGGCTGAACCAGTATTTTCTAAGGCACTTCTCTGCAAAAGAGTTATCTATAGGCTGTTGTGTTTTATGTATTACTTCTTCAGAGATTGAAGATATTGATGCCTTCAAACTTATCTGATAACAGTTTGGCCATCTTTTGCGCACACATACAAAAACTGTACATGTAAGCACTAATACAGTTACTTATATACATACATAGATACAAACTGTACATACACTGTACTTTAAAACACAAATACATGCATACCTGTTGTATCTATAGACATATGTACATTGTACAGGTGTACACATAAACACACACGCCTATACAATAACAGAATTCTGTGCAGTTTTACTGCATGCAACATCTTGATAGAGAGAAATATAGAATCCTCAGTGGAAGCCATATATTTAAGATACAATTTTTGCGGATTTTCTACCATGTAATTGAATTGCTGTAACTTTGTAAATGTGTGTTGAATTTGTGTGAGTCACTGCCTAACTGTTACTTTCATTGCATGTACATAATGTACTCATCAATTTAGAATTAACCCAATTTTTGAGAAGAGGTAAATTTCTTTTTATGGCAAATCCTGGCTCTGTGCCCAATGCAGTGAAGCAAGGGGATTTCAGTGTTTATGACTCAGAAAGTGCTCTGAGCAAATAAACAGGATAAAAGTTGAAAAATTTGTCCTTTCATTTATAGTTAATTTGCTTTATTAATTGCAAACTAATAAGGTGTTGCAGTACATCAACCGTGACTAAGGTCAGCTTGACACTTGAATTTTTTTTTTTTTTTTTCACTGTACATCACTTTTTTTTTTCAGAATTTGCCATGCACTCTGCACAAAATTTAATCGCAGAAGTATGATGCCTTATGCAGAGGTGCACCATGACAGATTGTCACAAAAAGTAGCAGACTCCATTCCAGCTTGCATGCACACAATTTTGTCAGCACGTATGTACTACTGTGACACAAGGAATGTTCATGTGCATTAACTTCGCAAATTTCGCGAGCGGCAACATTCGCGAAGTTAAAATGGATGTGAAAGTTCTTGCCTCCACAGTATGCATTGGATGCCAGTGTGGCAAGTCTTGAAAATTTCATACTGCGAGAAAGTCGGCACCAAGTCGCGAAATTTTCAAGCCGCGAATATACCGTGTTTTACAGTATGTGTGATACAGAATATGTGAGCAGGAGTCTTGAATCAGGAGCACTATGGCACCTAGAACTGGTGGACAGCAATGAAACACTGCTAATTACTCATTGCCAGAGACAGTTGTCTTTGTTACCCTCGCCTAGAGATGCACTGTGAAGTTGTGTTTTGCTCGTAAAGCTAATAGGGAGCTTTAGATTTTAGACGCGCGGACGTTCAAAGAGAAAAAAAACATGATCTGAGCGTGCACAGTAACTTGATCCACGCTACTGCGCACGCTCAGATCATGTTTTTTTCTCTTTAAACGTCCGCGCGTCTAAAATCTAGAGCTCCCTAATGTACATCCATGTTTGCACATTATACGTGCTTGCACACTTCTCTTTTTTTGTTAATTCTCTGTTGTTATTTTTTTTTTCAAAATTTTCCTTGCATCATACATATTGTGCAATGTGCTATATACTTTAGCATCAAGTGTTGAAAGCTAACCTAGGAAGAGGCAACTGAGTAGAGTCTGTGCATGTACAAATGTAGGAAGCTCCATAGAGCTGTGCTGTTGAATGATGCCAAAACAAGAACAAGAGGGTGGGATGAAATTCCCACTGTACTCTGTGCGCTCTGTATGCCTGTATTAAAATGTTATAAAGTGGAAAGTTGAATTGTATTGCAGATATGATGAATGGGCAAGAAATATGGGAAAAGCTTCTTTTTTATTCCTTCCAATGAATGTTTCTTACTTTGAGTTGTTTTTATAGCAACTGATTGACATATTGCCTTTCTCACCATAATGTATGAATACCGATTATGAAGTTTTTGGAGTAATAAAGCTATGATTAAAAAAATAAAAAAGATCTTGGACATACTTTCCACCTAAGTAGGCCTATGTATGCCTATAGTATGACTTTTCAATCATGGGTATTCAATACTTCCCCCCCCCCATTCCACAGTGCAGTATGTATGTTGTCATATATGTGTAAATTGTATACATTTGATGCAAAAATCATGTATAATATAGGCCTTTCATGTAAACCATGCAATTTTTAACCCAGCTAGCAATTTTAATTAATTTTCTCAATAATTGCTCAAATCGATTAGAAATTGCCAATCACCCATATCTGCCAAGATACAACTGTACCTGCCTATAGAGTTAAATCTTTTCTGTGCATAAATATGCAGTTTTTGCCATTATAGACAATAGATCTGTTGCACCCGTCAAAGCTGTACTGTATGCAATAGATTTTTCTCTCTGTATAATTATGGAGAACACTAGTAGTAGCTGCATGGTGTAATCCCCTTTCACCGTCAAATATGGGAATTGATCATGTCCAGTTGTGCTGTAGGTAAAACATCAATTATCACAAAAGAGCTAGGGAGAGAGAATCCCTACTGGAGTAAACCATTGTCTGTCCATGGAGCTACTTACATGGTCTGTCTGTGCATTGCATCACAATCACGCAAGACCTGTGTTTACTGTTATGACCAACAGCAGATAAAATGAGTCAGCTTACTGCGTGCTGTGCTACGTGTTTCACACAACGTCATACCTGACTCCCTTCCAATACCCAGGTCCCTGGAGGGAACTATAAAAGGATGCAGAGTTAACAGGGCTGGAAAAACGTGATGTGGAAGTTATCTTTTAAAGTTTAGACCGAATCATTTTGGATTTTTTTTTTTGTTTTTTTTTTGTTTTTTTAACATGTTAATGTCTATTTCAGCCGTAACTGGTGGGGGGGGGGGGTGGGGAGGCCTTCAGTATGCCTAGCAATACAACTGTAGTTAACCCGTTGAGGACGAGTCCCGACAATACCAGGCAGGTGCCTATGAGAAATGTGTGTTATAACAAAATCAGTCCAGCCTCAACAGTTTAATTTATGCACTGACCGTGCAATGCACTTGACTCATTGCTTAACCCATTGAATTATCTTTTCTTCTTATGTCGGAAGCACCCCATTTATGATATGTACAAATAGACTATAAACTACAGTGTTTTAAAACTGAATTGGTCTATTGATGGACTTGTAGATTATCCACATAGCATATTCGATATTCACCAGCATAGTGCTGTATTTGAACCTAGAATATTTCATGGTATGTCCATTTTGACAAATATCATGGTCTCCTGAGCTGTCATGAAAATAAGAACATACAAATGTAATATTCTGAATATTTTTGGAAATATATCAGAATTCGTCCAGACAGACATACATTAGCTGGGTTCACACGTACAAAATAGCGGGATTACGATCGCGATCCACATCTCGAGTTTTTTTGCGAGCGTCCACACGTACCAAATTAGCGGGATAGCGATCGCGATCGGTATCCCGCTAATTTGGCGAGCGTCCACACGTACCAAATTATCCCGCTAATTGCCGATAGAGATAACAGCAAAGTCTGCAAACTGGGTCACACAGCGCCCCTCTCTATCACTGCCTGCGCGAACTTACCTTTGTCCATTGTCTTTTACACGTCAGTGGTGTGGTTCGCGCGCTGTTGTTGTTGTGCTCCAAAGAGGTGAAGGACCTCTTCGCAGAGGCCTCGCTGTTGTGATGTGCGCATTGCATGATGGGATGTAAAAACTCGAGATTCTAATCCCAACCGTTCACACGTACCAGTGCGGGGCCAATTATCCCGCTAATTCATGAACCAGCGCAAGATTTCTTAGGATTAGCATCACGATGCTTATCCCGCTAATTTTCAGGTTTTTTCTGTCCACACGGGCAAAAAACTCGGGATGACGATCGCGATGCAAATCTCGAGATTTGTATCCCGCTAATTGGTGTACGTGTGAACCCGGCTATTGTGTGCTTATCTGCAAAATTATGCACAGTGTCTGTAATTTCGGCTGAATTTGGCCGATCATGAAGAATTTATTGCATGCAAAGTTGATCTCATATGCCTGGAATTTCCCTTTGGTTCTTGTCCAGCTGCCTAGGACTCCTCATTTCCAACAAGGAAGCTGCTAAATTTATTCAGGAATTTTTACCCCAAAATGAAACTTCCAGAGTGAAATACATGATATCATTGGTAATGATGCAATAAAGCATGTGCAACATGATGGAATGTTAGTCAAGAATAGTAAGGTCAATGGTTCATGACGGAAAAGTTGGCAACCTTATTATCAACATTTTGAGATACCATGCAGGATGCTTTTGAAGAAAAATACAAAATAAAGGAAAAGGTAAAAATAAGTCAGCTTGTGTGTTAGACAATCTGGCTATCAGTTAGGGAAAAAAGTCCACAAAAATCCACACATGGCAGAGTTGCAAATAATTTAACAAGGAACATTATTAAAAGAGATACTGTACCTTACAGTGTGGCTGTCTACATGCTACATTTGTGTAGATGCACTGTCTGTGGCTCACACTGCAACTGGTACAAGTTATGCTCAATTTCCTTTGTTGTGGCGGCCCGTTTCTGTGCTCTGGCTAATTTATGGATAAAACATTTTGTTGAGCAAATGCTCTTGGTCTCCCTGCTAATGAGCAAATTTTCCTTTGCCAAGGGCAAGCAGGCTAGTTAATTTATGGTGCTTGTGCTAGAGAAGTAGTTTAATAGGAGAGAGACCCAAGTAGCTCTGATTAATTCAATATTTTTTTCTTTTGGTAGATTACTCTTAAAGCCAATATTCAACATTGTGGTGGATCAGTTTCAGAAATTGGTCAGGCTTTGCTAAGTGACTTGTATAATGATGTGCAAATGCAAAACACTCATTATGCATTGTAAGTATCGTAAGGGCTTTTTGCACTTGTAAATTTTTGCTTAGTCCCGTACCAACGGTGGGGCTAAGGGGGGGCCTTAGCCCCACCGTTGGTACGGGACTATCCTTAGCCCACTTTCTGTTTACACTCGTTTTTGCCAAAGTGGGCTAGCCCCACCGATAATCCCGTACTATCTGGCCCTGCAAAATAGCAGGGTTAGCACCGCAATTGCGGTGCCAAGCAAGTGAGTGTAAACAGAATGAAAGAATTATCCGGGGCTAAAGCGCCGGACAAGAGATAGTACGGGACTAATTGGCCAATTTAAAAAGCTGAAAAAATTGGTACGGGACTAACGATAGTCCTGGGTCAGAGAAAGTCCGGGGTTGAGAAAAACAAGTGTAAAAAGGGCTATACTGTCACTTATCAAATGATCAATGAACAAATCACCATGCTCACAAACTTTGCTAAATATATTAGTTTATTCTAACACTTCTGTCTGTCTATGGGAAATATGTAAATCATCCACTCACCAATTTTTACCTGTTAGAACTGTGTAGCAGAACTTTGGTTTTCACACTTATTTTTTATTTCATTTTTTTTTTTTCCATCAGCATCTCTGGTAAAGTATAGAACCTTGCAGCTCAGATGTTTGTTGTTGTCATTATTTGTTTGTTGTATACATTGTAAATCTGGAAGCACGGTTGAAGAGTGTTGCTAGTCTGGGTGCTACAAACCCTTGCCCAAGGGGCAACTAGAATCCACCGTCAAGCAAGTTAGATGAAAGGGCACTTGCCCGCTTGAGTAGGAGAGCCTTGCAAAAAACCCCATTCAGACGGGAGGGAGATTTGATGACTTTTCATACCCAGTTTGTGGTCAAAACTTTGAGGCCACCGTCATGCTGGTTGGTAATTTAATGAGCAAGATATCATGTCACATACATGTATGATGAGCAGTTTTCAGCAATCTGTGATTGGATGGATGTATTGTTCCAATTCAGTGATTGTTTTGCATTTAATCCAAATTAGAACCAATGCTATCAGGTGTGTTGTGTTTATGTTATACTAGGGAGATGAAATGGAGATATCCTGGTTTAGGAGGACATGAAGAGTGTCCTTCAGAATATAACTGATTTGTTTATGGGTGTGTGTATTCTCTGATTGTGTGCACATACACACACAAATAAAAGATGAAATACATGTTGTATTGAAAGAGAGGTTGGAGTAAAAATGCAGTTAATGGCGGTGATGAGCAATGAAGCAAAAGCATCTCATTCTTTCATCAATTATAAAACTTGGCTCATGATGAGGTTCATGTGCAATGTGCTTGCTTTCTTGGAGTCTGTTGCATGGACTCCAGCTGAAATTTGACTTTCCTTTGTTTGGAATACCTTTGGAGAAGCTTTAAAAGAGAGAAAACAATAGCTTTTGATCATGAAAAACAAAAACAAAACCAAAACCAAACCAAACAAACTAGCACAATGATCTGGAACTGGAATGGTAATGCCCTACTTGAGATGATGCTGAGCAACAACTTAGTTTCCCCTTTTTGTTTGACAGGGCCATGTTATATTTACATTTAGATAAAGCATTATCTGTTTTATAATATCAAACAATAATGAACACTGCCAAACCAGAGGCACCCACAGATAGCTGCTGTCAGCTCTGCATGCTTGCTGCCAAAACTGTGATGCAATCAAATATGATGGGAAAGAGCAGTTGTGGAGGGCTGGTTGCAGTGTTTATCAGTTGCCCGGTACTAATGAAAAAGATGACGGTGACATTGTTTATGATCAGACAGATGTGGGATATTGAAGGAAGAGGACGTTAACTCCCATCCTTCCCCAGTAATCGGTGCGGCTGTGAGCCTGGCCGCCTGAATGGCCGTGGAATATCCATGCTAAAATAACCGAATGCATGCGAGGCGCCAGTGCTGACACAATGTTTTTGTGGGGGTCATATAATCATTTCTGTCCTTTGAAAGACACATTCACATACACTGTACACACACAGGCACACGCTGATACAAAACCTCACACAAACACCACTGTGTCAGCCCTCATTAGGTGTGGCTTGTTTATAGCCCGTATTTCAATATAGCAGCCAGGGTCAGTCGCTGAGTTCAAGGAACGTTCATTAGCCTTTTGTTTCTGACATGTTGGAGAGCTTGAGGTGAGGTCCTTTTGTGTTTGTATTTTCACAACTTGCCCTCTTTCAGTTGTCACGTAGAATCCCCACCTCCCTTCCTCCCCCCCCCCCAAAAAAAAAAAAGAACTATGAAAGACACTTTCATCTACTCAAATTTTTCTCAAAGGTAGACAAGCTTACAGAAACAAATGACTCAGTCAATACACTATGCCAGTCTTTTTGGTACACTTGTGTGTGTCTCCCACACCCATAAAACCCGTAATTTAAAAGAAAATGTGAATGTATGAATAAACATTGTGCTTTGTTGTAGACCTTGAATTGGCTTAACAAACCTGATACAATGCATTCTTTGGTCCTGCTAACATGTAGAAAAATATGTCATATCCCCAACTTTTTCTCATACTTACTTCATCTGAAGTTTGGGAGGACTGAGGTAATGGCACTGTTGGGTTTTGAATTGTGACAGAAAAGGTATCAAAAAGCATTTTCCCTTTAGATTTTCTTGAGATCAGCATCTAAAGCTCTCAAAGTTTAGATAATTACCCTGGCCAATATCATAACCGTTTAAGTTTCCTGTATGTTTATGGCAATCAGAAACTGGCTGTAGTCTGATTGAGTTCCTTATGAAGTTTAAGACATATACAACCTCTTTTTGCCAATTGTGATTGTATGATGTTTATTTTTCTTTGTCGAATGTAATTTGGCAGTCAGCCAATATCGATGCATACATGTAGCAGCAAATATTTCTCTTTTTTCTTGTTGTGTAATAGATTCTTCATAAAGTATCATATCTTCATAGAGTGCATAAAAAAAGTATGCATGCACATGCATGTATACACATGTGTAGGCAAGTCATTATAGAAACTATTATTAATCCATGAAGTCAAACTATGTGATATACTAAGTATTTGATAGATGTCACAGTCAATGCAACAGATGGAGAATTTAGATTGTAGCAAATTTGTTAGTCTACTTGAAATCAAGACTACAATCATGTATCACTAATCAGGGTGTATTCAGAAGTCCAAGGTCTCATGACAAATGTCCAGGCCAGGGGTCACTCATTGGTCAGTTAGAGTCTGTTCCAGGCATTTCTTTGTTCTTTCTTTTTTTCAGTACATGACACAGTCCATGTGTGGTCATATGGACTACGGGCAGAACATCCTCTTCATTCCCCCCCCCCTTTTTTTTTCTGGGTCTTCTCTGATATTAGCAACAGAAACACATCTTTATGTCACTGAAAGTGAAACACAGTTCTGCTTATGACAGGAAAGAATCAATATTACTGCCATTTAATTGATACACTTGTACATATAGGACCTACATAAAAGAACAACACTCTCTATTTCTCGGCCTAGTAAATCAAAGTGCAGCTCTACTTGCTATTTCATGCAAAGCTGTGTAATTTCCCCATATATTGAGAAAGGCGCTGTGTATCATCAGTCCCTGGTTTTTTTGACAACAGCCAGGTCAACCCTCAAGTCTATTTCTGTCCCGAGGTTCCGACATAGAAGCTAAATATGTTCTCTACGTGCATTTGAGCAGGAGCGGGATTGGGTATAAAATAGCTTGGATCTTTCACGGGCATTTTCCCCTCATTCCACTGTAGCAGGCAGTTTGAATGATTATGCCACTCTTTCCTGTGAAGCGTGAGTAGGAGTAGAGCTGTTGGATTACTCATCCAAACAAATCTGCCCTAGAGTAGAGTTCTATACTGACTGTTGGCTAATGCTATGCTTGACTGAGTTGTAAACAAATAGTACAGGAATGGAAAACTACTGCTGCAGTGTAGACAGGCAATGGTGGGGGGGGGGGAATGTCACAGCTTTGGAACTGTTAGTAGCAAAATGGTGACACTTGTCAAAATCTCACCATATTTCTGACATAAATTATAGCAGAAATATCAAGAGCCTTTATGGAAGAAAAGTATAGTACCAGATCAATACAAATGTATAGGCCTACATTACTACAGCAGAAACTGCGTCCAAGATATTCTTTATATGTATAGATTCATAGATTATGCAGATAGCTGTATTATACAGTGTGTACCGTATATGTGCGTACACATCGTAAACAAGATGATTTGCTTGCGTGGTTTTCCATCAGTCAACATACATGTAATATGTCAACCCCATCCTGTCAGCCCTTCCCTCTCCAGCTCATCTCTGTGTCCAGTGAATCTCATGACTCACCAAGTGTAGCAGGCATCATAATAGGCCTGTATGGTGTGCCAAGTCATTTAAATCTACAGTAACCTCTGAATCTACTATACAAGCTATTTCCTCCATAGTTTACATTTAATGTCTCAGTGCATTTCAATACCAGTACTGAAATTGAATCCAATTTTGCATGCATTAATTGTTACTTAAAAGCAACACATAATTGATACTCTACACACTGTTTTTGTTATGTGTTACAGTTCATTGATGTTTATTTTCCTACATTTACCAGCATTCATCAATATGTATCTTGGTTTACATTCAGCCTTGCTTTACTCATTAATTGTATAGTGGTTATTTGTGTGGTATAACCTGTAGACCAATTAAGATAAAACATATGGAGAACCCATTTATGCACACTTTATGCATTAGACGCCAGTGGCAGTTCGCGAAAATTTCATGTCGCAAAAAAGGCCATCGGCTCCAATTTGCAAAAAATTCATGCTGCGAATATATCATGTTTTACAGAGTATGTATTTGAATGATGGGATAGAAAATCTTGATATTGTGTGTTGCAGTGTTCAAATTCTCACTGTGGTGCAAGTTGTATCATGCTATTTCTCAAATGATTGCAAGATTTCTTGGGATTTGGATCATGACGCTGCTTACCATATAATGAGATACAGTATTCATGACTGCACATGGGCAAAAACATTACATGATGTAAACCTTAAGATTTGGATACCACTAATTAGCTCTAGTGTGAATTATGGTGTGAACACCCATTTAAAGCGCCATATAAATGCAATTATTATTGTTGTTGTTGTTGTTGTTGTTAGTCATACCACTATTGTCTCAAGCAAGGTTGCCAGTAGGTGAATGTGAGAGCATAATGCATGTAGGCCTATGCAGTGTTGTCCCATGTACTGTAGAGCTACATTATATGTACTTGTACACATCTCATGTCGTTCTTTGTGTTTACAGTGTGACCATCTGGGTCACAATGACCTTGTACTGTACAAGCTGCACTATAATCATTCACATGCTATCCACATGACACTGCCAGGTCTCCAAGAACCAGACCACCTGTTTATGATGTCCATAGATATTTTCCAGACTTTTTA
The DNA here is from genome assembly GCA_033980235.1 of Diadema setosum. NCBI lineage: Eukaryota > Metazoa > Echinodermata > Echinoidea > Diadematoida > Diadematidae > Diadema > Diadema setosum. Next base: position 4,751,455 of record CM067062.1, on the reverse strand, counting down.
ATTTAAAGTAGGTGACTTCAGTAGCTGATATGTACTCTTGAGCATTTCCTGCAAGAGATAATGTAATTCATAGCTTACAAACACATACACACAAAAAATACCCTAATGAAAAGATGAGAAATTGTTTGAAAACCAGATTTTGGCAGATTATGAATTTTCTCCCCTCAAAATCAGGACTGTATCAGAACAGACTAGAGCAACAATGCACTGTCTTGCTCGTTCAGCTGTGTCAATAGATGCACACTACTTTGAGAAGCGTGAGTGAACTTTGGTCCAGTCATGTGTTTTGTAAGGGGGGAGGGGAGGGGAGCAGCAGCATAGTTTACTGTTAAAGGGAAAGTAAACCCAAAGAGCAATGTGGATTGAGAGAAAGCAGTAATATTAATAGAGCACACCAGTGAAAATTTGAGGAAAATCGGGCAATCGATGCAAAAGTTATGAATTTTTAAAGTTTTGGTGTTGCAACTGCTGGGTAAGGAGACTACTAGAGGTTATGATGTATGAGTGGACTACAATATAAAGAAATTAAAAGGGAATTCAATGAAAATTCATTTTTCATGAAAATTACATATTCCATCAACTTCGATACTGACATATGTTAGGGGTACCACTTATTTCCCCTGCTTTCTGAAAGCGGTTAGTCAAGAACTCTTTCATTTTGCTAGAAAAGTGAATTTTTGTGGAATTCCTTTTATATTTCCTTTATATTGTGGTCCTCTCATACGTCATAACCTCTAGTAGTCTCCTCATCCAGCGGTTCCAACACCAAAACTTTAAAAATTCATAACTTTTGCATCGATTGTCCGATTTTCTTCAAACTTTCACTGATGCGATCTACTAATGTTACTGCTTTTACTCAATCCACATTGCTCTTTGGGTTTGTCTTCCCTTTAATAGACTGTCCTAGGGTGATCAATATTATGGCTGAGCCCAGTAGACATACTTGAACAGGGTTCTACATTTCATGTATTCTTGTCACCATTTGTTTTGTCGGCATTCCATGTTATTTTGTCTTCATCAGTCTAAATGTCATGAACATCTCTGCCTTCTGTTGGCAAACATAAGCCATTTCTAGGAAGAAAAGAGAAAAAGATAGAAGGTGGTGATTCGAAGACAAAAATCAGTCGTACTTTGAAGCACTGATAGTTATATGTGACTCATACATATTCCTTGGTACACAAGTGGTTATGCACAGAGAAATCAGTCTTATATCATTTTCACTCATAAACTGTATGTTCACTCATAAAAGTTGATGGTGATTGTACTGTTGTAAGAAGAACTACCTGGTGAATGTTATACCTGTATGAAGCCTCACAGTTTTAAAGCATTTGAGATGTAACTTCTTTTGCTATCTGTTACATTTCATAGGTATCATACTGACCTAAAACTTGCTGTGAACTTCATGTTTATTTGTTGTTTTTATGATCAAATGATATCCCTCTGATTTTCACCCATCTGTCAGGGTTGCTTTAATACAGTTTTCTACAATCAATGAAAAAGAAACTCCTTTTATCTTGGGTTAAGGAAATCTCTTAAAAAGGCAAATTTACCATTTGCAGATAAAACAAAAAACCCAGCAATTGTGCTTCAAAATAGTTCTAAAATGTGAGTTAGGGATAGAAACAACCAATTTAAAAAATTGAACCAGTATGATCAATGCTAAGTATAGTTGAATATACAAAATGTGAACAATAGTTAAAATAAAAATGTTTCCAGACTACACCGTCTACAGTTTTGGTTTAATGAGAAAAATTGTGACATCTCCTTATATATTAGGATTTATTGCAAAAATTTTATATGGTAGGATGTTTTTTGATACAACTGACCTACACATATGCATTTTAAATCACTGCTCCCAAAGGTAAACAAGACCTTTAATGAACAATGATGAACACTATGTGCTGTTTAAGTCTGTGGCTGCTCCTGCATTTGTATTCTGTGCACTTTTTACTAATGATGTTTCCCTCAGCTCCTCTTGCCTAAATCATGCCCTCCTTTTGCATCTTTTTTTTTTTATTTCCACAGGAAACGGCATCCTCCCTCTTCATGGTAATGGAGTACTGCAATGGTGGAGACCTGGCCGACTATCTTCACAGTATGTTATCTCATGGTTAAAACGATGGTATAGTTTTCGGTAGAGACAGAGCTTCAGGTTTACAACTTTTTGTGAGGTAGTTTGAAACCACTTGCGAAATATTAAAGAGCATACAATTCTGAGAGGAATTCAATGTTTATTTGATGGAAATTGATATTGAAATGGCTAAGATATAAAAACAAAAAGAAAGGTCCTAATAAAAAGTAGGACCAACCTTTTATCATGAGAACATTGTTTTACTTTGTTTTTGGATATCTCAGCCATTTTAAAACTGATTTTCATCAAATAAACTTTGAATTCCTCATAAAATTGTATTCTCTGTGATATTTCATAAGTGGATTATACTTATATCAAACAAATTTCAAATCTGAATCACCAGCTCAACCAAATCTGTACCGTCCCTTTAAGACAGAGAGTGTTTTAGAAAGAAAGAGAGAGAATAAATATACACAGTATACATACAGTACGTATAACAGTACTATGAAAATCTTCTATGGAGCGTTCCTGTACAAGATTTCAGCGATATATTCATTCTGAGAGGTAATGGCTAGAGTATCAATTGTGAATAATGTAAACAAGTTTGGAAAGTATTATTTGGGATATGCTCCCAGTGGAGTAAAGTATACTGGGAACTTATTACAGGTATATCATTTTATGAATGATATACGATTCCTGGTATCCATGATAGATGGGAGAATTTAACAAAGTCATCAACTCAGATATCGCTACTTTTGATGAGAGATAATAATTGTGTACTTCATATGTTTGTTTGTGTGCATGTGAGTGTGCATGTGTTACAGAGATAAAGAGAGAATATCAAGATTTCAAGATAGATTTTTCATTGGTAAGAAAACATTAAAATTTGATTTATCTAATCATTCTTTCACGTGATACAGGCTGTCTTCTGTTGTGTAAAAAGAGAGGAATTGTTCACAAGTAATACTTCTGTGTTGTCATGAATAATGCTATCTTGCTATGACATGCTTCCAGTGTTTCTCACTTTAACTTGACATTTCTTTGAAGACTTTAAAAACTTCTCTCAATATCAGTTGTATCAGTGACATTGTGTGGTCACTGGTATAAGGATGTTTTTTATTATGTCAGATCTGATATGTTTTCAGAATGCAAAATGAAAAAAAAAAAAGAGAGGCACTTGTCATTTCACTTTAATAGCCTTTACATGGAATGTTTTTTACATCTATACAATACTTCCCAGTACGTTTTTTTTTTTTTTTTGAGAAAATGTTTTCTCTGTAATTTAATATAGCATGCTTAGTTTTCAAGTGCAATTTTCTATTTTAATGAATCCATTGAATGAAAATATGATTGAAAATTTTATGTTTTCTTTTTATAATGCACTATTATGTGTTTTGATCTGCAGGCATTGGCTGCCCTGCTCTTTCACCATATTAAGAAATTGTTAAAAATTGGAATAAGATCAAATCAAATTGGTATGGACATATTAAGGGATTTTATGACAATCATGAAAAATATGAAAATCTACTTAATAGTTAACACGCTGATTAAATGTGTGTGTGTGTGTGTGTGTGGGGGGGGGTGGATGGGGGTAGGAAAATGTTGACAATAGAGAAGTGCAAGTCCAAAGTTTTAAGATATTCGCCCAGACACTCTTACGTGTATGTGCTGAGTCATCCTCGAATGTTTTATTTGGAACAAGTGTCTCGGGAGATGCTTGTCAGAAAATTCATGTATTCAGCACAAGCTGTGTCTCTATTAACTCTTCATGTGCCATGGTGGCAACCCCCTTTGTGCCACATTATTCTGAGACACTAACGGTTTTCATGCTTTGAGAAAACATTCTGTTTTTCAAGTATATGTAACTTCTTTAGATTTCTGTTGAGCTGGGGCAAATAGTGAGTAAAGTTGTAGAGAAAATACCAAGCTCTGCTTTGATGTATTATTGTATCACAAATCTATGATTGTTTGTCTTTCACTTGACCAGTAGCTACATTACTGCAAAGGCATGACTTTTGCACACAAAACAGTGACAGAAACTTGGAAATTACTCTCAAATCCAGTAGAGAACACCTTTTGATAATCAATCACTACATGAAATGCAAGCTATAGGTGAGAGGAACGGAAGCGCAAGAAACACTTTCATAGTACCGCGGCATTTCGCGATTTATCGATCGGATTAGGTGGATTAGTGCGTTCGAGCAGAATATGCAAAGTTGGCGCGCCGTCGACCGAGTCGGACGTGCGAACGTGGCACATAAAGAGTTAAAGTACAGTAGCTCAGACTGATACGGCTTTGTTATTGGTTGATAGTTTGTGTGTTTGGGTGTGTGTTTAGGGGTGGGGTTAATTGGGGATATCAATTTGAAGTTCTTAATAAGATTATTTCACAAATTCAGATTAAACTTCCTGTCGATTGTTTAGGTTTTCACTATTTCCAGATTAAAACTCAAACCTCACACACACACACACACACACACACACATGGAACCATATGTTTGCACAGTGCTGTAGTTTATGATTTAGAAACAGAACTACCTTTCTGTGAAACATAACTATACCCCTCCCCTCCATGTCATGTATTGTGTAGAATATATGTTATATCAATTTTTTTTTGTTCCAAAAAAAGTCCTGCATATTATAACAATACCGTCAGTAATTTATGAAAAAGATCATATGTCCATTCATGTATTATTTCATTTGGTTGTTTTCTCATTGTTGATATTAAATATTGAGTCATTCGGGGTCATGGGATATGATTTGATAGTCCATGCACAATTTAGACAATCCATTTTCCTTTGTCTCCTGTATCTGCTCAATCTATTTTGAAATGTCTCATAATCATGCCCATCCCTTATTGTTTGTCCTTTTTTTTTTCTTTCTTTCTACTCAACAGTAAAAGGGACGCTAAGCGAGGACACAATACGCTTCTTCCTCTGTCAAATAGGTAATGTATGCCGGTAGATGATTTAATTACTTTGAGTGCTGAGGCACTTAGGTGCCTCGAGTTGGAGACCGGGTTCAGCTTGTTGAAACAAAGAATTTGAGAAAAGCTTCGGGAAATGGGAATAGGTTGTGCTGTAACTCTTGAAAGGCAACAGTGCAGAATGATTTAGAAAAAAAAAAAGATAACAAAGGTTCTGTATAGAACTTTCATATTCCATTCCAATCAAAGATAACACTATAAAAGTGGCAACTCCGTACTATCTACTTATGCCATGTTTTATGCTTTCTTCCTTACAACAGGTCACTAAAAATGGAAATAACCCAGACAACTCTATTTATGTCTTCTTTTTATTTTCTTGTTTAATCTTATGTTGTCAATGTGTTTTGGGAGGGTATGCGCACCCAAAAGTCTGTGTTTAGCTACAGTGTGTGAGTCATGAACCTTGTATCAAGGACACATGTTCATTATCCACACAGCCTTAGGTACTACACCTACATCAACTCTCTCGAGAGAGAGAGAGTAAATTCATGTCAGTGATGACTTTGGAACAGTTGTATTATACTGACAGACATTTGGCCATGGTTTGCACTTACAACCATTGTCACGTAGGGGAAACTAACAACAGTAACCATTAAAAACAAAGGCCATTAATTGTATGATGGCCTCAGTGGCAATAAACTGTGCTAAAGGCAGTCTCTTCTTATTTTTGTACTGTCAGAGTGATAACGAATAGTTTAGTAGTGCAAAGTAGTTTGAACATGTAAGAAAAATCACCTTGGTTAACATGTGTTTGTTCATAAATTTGCAGATTGCATGAGTAAACAGAGTTTGTGTAGCCTCATTCTAAGTCAGTTCATCCATCCATTAGTTAATTCATCCATCAATCGATCAATACAGTCAAAACTGGTAGTGGTATACAAATAATTGGAAAAATGGAATATATTACTGATTTAGAACCAGAAGAGTGAAAGCATGCTGTAAAGTGCCCTTTGGCATCTTGACTGAATTCATGTCTTATAAATTGTACTCTTTAAGCTTGTCACAAGTCATACAATGCTTCTATGATTCACATGGACTTGCAAGTTGGCAAACATCATTCATGTAAAAGCACAAAAAAGGGTCAAAGATTAAGATTACCAGAAAGGCCATTTCCTGGGCATTGCGATCCCATGGTAGACAATCCCTGTGGTGCCCGTCATTCTCCCCTTCTGCCTGGCAGGGTAGTAGACTTGATCTCTGGCGCGAAGACCACGAGATGGGGGATACTTGAATCCTGATTGGATGAGGAAATTTGATTATGGGGAATCCATGGCAATCATGCCAGCCAGGGCTTGATGTCATCCTGGTAACGACAGGATGACTTAGGGCTCCTCAGGTGGAATCCTCTCTATTCTCCTTTCTTATTCTTCAATGTCTTCAAATTAATGAACACCTCTTTTTCTCTCCTTCTTTTTTTCTTTTAGGCTGAGGACTCCTAAGTTATTCAGTAGGCTGGTTGACCAAGAGTAAATACATGTACCTACAAATTCAAAGATTTCCTTTTTCCCTGTAAAGATCTAGGTTTGAGAAACACAATTTACCTATCTCTGTTAAGAGTTCATGAAATACCTGGAATCCTGGATTATATCCACTAGCATCACTGCACATGCATGCAGTTGTGAAATCCCTCACTTTTGATGATGATATAATGTCAATTTACACCCCCTCCCCTCCCCCCCCCCCCCCCACACACACATGCACATATACACAAATGATAAAGGTATATGAAGTTACCACCAGTGGCAAGTGGTTGTCATGATTCCCCACCCTAACCTCATACCTGCATATCACCCCCCCCCACACTATTCTTAATCAAATAATGATTTACCAATGTAAACACGCAGACCTTAACATTTTATGACTGATGATGTATGGTGAGGTATGACATTTACAGTTGGTTCTGTATTTCAATTTGATGGGAAAGTAGAAAGAAAGGGGAAAAAAATTTAACAGATAATAGTGGATATGATGATCCCCTGGCCTTGAAGCTAGACTAGCTGTCAATCAGCGTAGACACAAGTCATCAGATGCCATGCTGTTTATTGTCTTCAGTTGGCATGGACATGACTGGAGTAGGATACCAGAGCTGTTGATTGTGTATCCTGGCAACATTTTGGTTTGGGGTTTTTTTAATGTCTTAAACAAGACAAAATTTAATGTTACCATAAGTTTGTTATTCCAAGTGAGACTGTCCATTTTCAACCATTTCGATTTGCAGCCCAAACGATCAACAACATTCGAGTCAAATTGCAGCAGCATTATACAGCACTGATGCTTTCATTACCCTTCAAGGCTGAATGTAGAAAAGAGCAAGAAAATGCATTCGCACACTGTCATTACATCTGATTTCAGCAGAAAATACACCCTTTGCTGATACTTTGCCATTATCCATGCAGGAAATGGAAGTTTGCTCAGTCATTATCGATTACGTGCGTGGGATTGATCCGCTGAATCTGTATTTACCCATAGGCCTACAGACAGTGGTCATTTACCTTTCAGAAAGTCAGAAGGGGGAAGAGGTTCGCATTGAAAAAGAAATTATAAAAAGTGAGAATAAGGAAACGACAAACAAATCCAGAGTTATTGGTGTGTGCTTTATACGTTGTGACGGGAGAGAGAAAATCTGTTTGTGGATATGGGCCTGGCCGTGCAGTTGAAGAAAGGGGATGATATGTTAATAACATCAAGTCAGTACATAGATGATGAATGAGAATGACATCTTAATTTTAGCGTATCCCCCTACAGCCTTCCTCTGATAAGAGTGAATGGCGGAAGAGTCTGACAATATTTTAAGTGCTTGACATTTTAGGGATGTATTTGTCACTGTATGTGAGTAGTTCCTCTCCCCATTTTCAACTGTCTGTGTGCTGTTGATGAGAGGTAGCGAAAGGAATCACTTCCCCCCCCCCCCCCCAATTGCAAGCTTGTATGACTGGACTGTTTAATGCATATTATTGTACATACAATATTTGAATTCTATGTTACAACAGATGTTAATATTGCTTAGAGAAATGCATCTCTGTCCACTCAAGCATACCTGTTGACATAGATAATGTACTGCAGGAAGGGAATGAGGATATATTATACAACACCTCAGAATGATGTCGAATTGTGATTGGCCAAGAACATGTCACATGACATTCAATAGAAAATACCTATCAAACTCATTGAGAGTGACAGCCATTCAATAGGCCCCTGGCATGGGCCTATTGCATGGCTCGAAGGTACTATAGCACGGCTTCGCGGGGGGCTACTAATGCATGGCCGCTCACAGAGTTCTGTGGCTCACACCCACCCGTAGCAAAGCGCCGGCAAACTACATGTACATTGTACGTGCTGGCCGGCTGCGCTGCGCTGCCGGTAAGTCTCACATACCAGGCGCGGTAGGTGGAGTACTGCAACGTTAATTTGTACGCGCAGCTACTTTACCTAGCTAGTTGCATGTATCGCGGCCTTTACACCTACTGCTGTGTTTTTACTTTTGACTCTGATCTGCTATACGTGGACCACAGTGATCCCAAAATCAAGACTTCATTTCAAGTTGGGAAACCGTAATTTGATTATTTTTTCTGTGTTTTTATACAAAATCATTTTCGGAAATAGACAAAGTCTAACTGCTAGACCTACTACTAGATCTACCGACATCTCAGATCGGCCTAACAGTCAGGCCTAACTCGATCTAATGTGATTGTGTGGTCGAATCGTGACGAGTGCTTGAAAGCAGTACACATGGTGGTTTACAATTCTCTGCCTGATTGTTACATTTATTTTTGGGCCTTCCTGAGTTGGCGGTCACTAATTTAGTACTGTGATTGTGGACAAGGTGTTGTATAAAACGAATAATTTATGATTTTGTTCGTGCATTGGGGCACGTAATACCGCACTCGGCGCGAGATTCGCCACTGGTCTATTCAACGCGGCGCTACGCGCCTTGTTGAATAGACCAGTGGCTTATCTCGCGCCTCGTGCGATATTCGTGCCCTATGCACTCACAACTCATAAATTATTCGTATACTGTAAAACGAGGAATGTTCCCGTGCATTTTGATTTCGCAAATTTTGCGAGCGCCAAGGTTCGCAAAATTAAAATGCACACAAAAGTTCTTGTCTACACTATGTGCATTGAATGCCAATTGCAGTTTGCAAAAATTTCATGCCGTGAATAAATCATGTTTTACAGTATACAATTGTAATCTTCAGTGCTGTTCTTTTTTAGAAGACTAATGCATTTGTGAAATGAGTTCATCCTGTGTTGTTGCAAATATTTCTCAAGTGCAATGTGTATTATTGATTCATGCAAGAATGAAAGTTTTATTCGTCTTGCACCTCCTCCAGTGCTTTCTGTCACCATCTGTGATGAAAGCAATCTGTTTACCAATTAAAGGGACTGTACAGTACTGGTTAAGGTGGGGATTCATGTTTTGAACATTCCTAAGTGAGATAATGAAAAACCTCTTATGAAATATGAAAGAGCATGTAATTTTAAGAAGGATTTAACGTTTATTTGATGAAAATTGGTTTTCAAATGGCTGAGATATCAAAAAAAGTGCTAATAATATAAGGCGACATGCCACAACTTTATTAGGATCTCTCTGTTTCACCCTGTTTTTGGATATCTCAGCCATTTCAAAACCGATTTTCATCGAATAAACTTTTGATACCCCTTAGAACTGCATGCTCTTTGACATCTCATAGAGTGGTTTCTGAATATCTCGCAAAACGTTAAAAGCTAAATCCTCACCTTGACCAGAACTGTACACACCCTTCAAGGATTTATTCACTGGTTTATAACTTTTGCTCATGATTCAAGGTTGAAGTTTCCTTACACTTCTTCCTCCCTCTAACCTTCCTTTTCTATCATCACCATCTCACCACTACTGTCTATGACTTTCAGTTGTGAAGAGCAGTCCATCAAGGTTTTAGGACATTTGTGTCATTTGGATTTTCAGCTCTTGATGTGTGGTTAAAATGTATTTCGTTCCTTCTCATCCTTCCCTCTCTCCCGTCTTCCTCTGCTACCACTCCATCCAAGCGTCTACAATGAAGGCAATCCCTGTATTCTCGAGACATTGCGATCTTTATCCCTTTGATGTAAGCTTAAAATGAATTTTATCCTCTCCCCTGCTCCGTCGCTCCATATCTGCGATAAAAAAACTGCAGTCCCTGTGGGTCTCAGAGCAATTGTTGCCTTGAAGTTTTAGAGTCTGATGTGAGATTAAAATGACTTTCATTCTTTTGTCTCCATCCTCCCCCGCCGCGGCTCCATCTCAGCATCGGCGATGAAAGCGATCCATGAGAAGGGCATCATCCACAGGGACCTGAAGCCCCAGAATCTACTCCTCAGCCACAGCAGTCGCCACAAGGTGCCCCTGCCCAACGAGATCCACCTCAAGATAGGTGAGAAGTCAACGTCAACGTCACTTATTCAACCCTTTCTCTATACCAGGGATTTTAGGACAATGTAAACAGCGATATGGGGTTTTTTGTGCCAATCGGCACTCAAAGCACACAGTGGGTTAATACCATCTCTTCTTTCCCCTTTCCCATGCACACACAGACACAGACATACATTTTTTGTGACATACATAAACACATACAAACATACATATATGCGTAGTGAGTTTGTTGCCATGACAACTGCAATGATAGCCTGATGCCTGTCAGGCCACTAGAGAGAGTGAGGTTGAGTTTACAGTGGCATAAAAAGTAGCTGGAATTCTCAATTTCATTATGTGTCTCTTTTTTCTTCTTTTCAAATACCACAAACATCGTAACACAACTGGTATGAAACTGGACTCATAACAAGCTGTCCTGGAGGAGGAGAATTCACATAGGAGTAGGAAGCAAAAGTAGGGTAGTTGATTGGACAGCATCATGCCGATAGAATACAAGATTGCTTCGATAAAAGCACTGTGTGCGTGGAATTATAAACTGTGTCTGATTTAAGCAGCATATGAGAATATATGCATTTAGTTACAGGTATCTTTCAGTTGTTTTTGTTGTTTTGTCACAGAAACCAATGCACCTGAAATTATAAATTTCTACTTGTAACCAGTCTATGGAAGTTGCCATTGGGGTTCCTTAAATCCCTCAATAAGACAACAAGAGTGTTTATGAACTGTTTATAAGGAGCTTTTTGTTGTTACTAACGACAAACAGAAGCAAAAACCAAATTGAGTCTCAGCAGAACGAAATGGCTTTGGACATGGCATTTCATGTTTTCCAAGTTATAAGTTTGTTTTTCTTTTTTGGGGGGGATTATTAGCCTCACTTCTAGTCTTTGAGTTGCTTTATTATATTGGCATTGTGGTCATGGTACATACCACCACAGTTATTAATAGGTGCATTCACATTTGATTTGCAATGGTATTGATTGCCAAGGTAATATGTTGGCTCCATTGCAATTGGTGAAATAGCGTGGCAATAGATTGGAAACCTACCACAGTAATTCATGCGATACCGATCTCATTCATGAAATGCCATGGCATTTCTGGCCAGAAAGTACATCTCTCTGGGTAAATGGTAAATGTGAATGCACTTACTCTCAAAAGGAGAGCTATCTATAGCAACCCCCTCTCACTTCTAAGCAAAATCATCATTGGGGTAAATGTACTGAGGGATTGTCTACATTCAGGTCTGAATGTTCTATTATTACTTTCAGTATGTACTACTGCAAAAGTGGATATTTTCGCGCAACTGATTTTTCGTACTCGGCCTGTTAAGAAGAGTTTCGCGAGTTTTGAATTCCACAGAATCAAGACAGTAAGTGCAGGAACATATGGCAAGCAAAAATATTGGCATACTTTTATTTTTGTGCTAGTTTCTGATTGCGCGAAGTATGCGAAAATGTCAACACTGCGAAAATTCCCACTTTTACAATATAAAGCCGTTATTTTCGCAATAATTAATTTTCTTGAATTTTGCGAATCACTACTGTAAAAGTGGAAGTTTTTGCAGTGTTGAAATTTTCGCACATTTCGTGCAACCAGAATTTATAACAAATAAAGACAGAATAAACTGACCAGAAAGAATATAAATTATTAGTGGAAAAGTGAGCAAAGAAAATGGGATTCCATCGGGATTCGAACCCGAGACCTCCGGATTGCTAGACCGGTGCTCTACCGACTGAGCTATAGAAAGCCCTAGTGCAGTGTTCGTCCCAGAAACCCTTAATTCTCAATGCTCGGGTGGTCAGAAGCTATAGCAGTGTGTTAGTGTGTAACACACACGCACACACTTGAACCTGGCATAAACCCGAAGGATAATTCAACTTGGGGATAAATGCGAGGGATCACCGAAGTGATGCAGCTTTTTTGAGTTTGTAACAAATAAAGACAGAATAAACTGACCAGAAAGAATATAAATTATTAGTGGAAAAGTGAGCAAAGAAAATGGGATTCCATCGGGATTCGAACCCGAGACCTCCGGATTGCTAGACCGGTGCTCTACCGACTGAGCTATAGAAAGCCCTAGTGCAGTGTTCGTCCCAGAAACCCTTAATTCTCAATGCTCGGGTGGTCACCACTCGGGTGGTCACCACCAATGCTCGGGTGGTGACCACCCGAGCATTGAGAATTAAGGGTTTCTGGGACGAACACTGCACTAGGGCTTTCTATAGCTCAGTCGGTAGAGCACCGGTCTAGCAATCCGGAGGTCTCGGGTTCGAATCCCGATGGAATCCCATTTTCTTTGCTCACTTTTCCACTAATAATTGATATTCTTTCTGGTCAGTTTATTCTGTCTTTATTTGTTACAAACTCAAAAAAGCTGCATCACTTCGGTGATCCCTCGCATTTATCCCCAAGTTGAATTATCCTTCGGGTTTATGCCAGGTTCAAGTGTGTGCGTGTGTGTTACACACTAACACACTGCTATAGCTTCTGACCACCCGAGCATTGAGAATTAGGGTTTCTGGGACGAACACTGCACTAGGGCTTTCTATAGCTCAGTCGGTAGAGCACCGGTCTAGCAATCCGGAGGTCTCGGGTTCGAATCCCGATGGAATCCCATTTTCTTTGCTCACTTTTCCACCAACCAGAATTTAGTCTGAAAATAAAAAGCACGCAAATATTTTTGTTTGCCACATGTTCATATCTTCTAACCCGGCCAAGCGCGAAAAATTAGTCGCATGAAAATATCTACTTTTACAGTATTGGACCGCAAATTCATCAACATGCGAAAATGTCGCCCATGCACTGGTGTAATAATGCACTTACGACAGCTTCCTTGTCATTTCGCAAAAACGTCCTTGCCCTCCTCATCCGCGAAAAATATCTGTACGAAAAAATATCAGCTTATACAGTATTGAACCATTACGTCTGGAGTAGAATATTAAGCCAATTATCTGCTTTGAAATCAGGCTATCATAAATGGCAAATCCTGATCAGCTATTTTATTCTTTGTCATGATTTTGTATTTTTAATACCAAAGTCTTTAAATGAATCATCATGAATTAATTCACCCAGAATTGGGAATTTACCAACATCAGGGTAAAGACATTACGTGAGTCATGGAAAATATTTCAAGGGTTGTCTTAAAGCCCCCCCCCCCCCCCCCCCCCATACACACACATGACACATTTTGCTATTTTGTGGTTACTGGCTGTTCCAAACCAATTTTTCTGTCGCTCAAGTATTATTGTATATTCTTGTGCAAAGTGGCATTACTTCCTGTTTATTCCATCCTTACATTTTACCTCTTTTTGAAAATATTTTTGCTGTCATGATTTCCTGTGGTTTTTCTTATAATTTACATCACAAGACTAGACAGACTCTGTGTGTAATATCTGGCTTGTCTCTAATTAGCTGCACTCAGTGCACATTTCCTGTTGCCCATTTTGTAAACCACTTTTTGCAAGTATTCTTCTCTTCAGTTTTGGCAGAAAATCAAAATGCAAAGAGAAAACTGCCAGTGTTCTTGGAATTACACTTTATGTTCCCTCAGGACAGACAGAAAGACAGACACACACACATAACAAAACCTTTTAACTGTGCTAATAGATGTTTTTCTGGTTATTCACGTTTGTAAGCAGCAGCAAACTATTTGACTACTGGATTGCACATTTTACGCAACCAGAAACTAGCTTGAAAATAAAAGTATGCAAATATTTTTGCTTCTTGTATGTACCACAATGTAATGTCTTCATTTCGTGGAATGGAAAACACAGGATATTTATTTCACTCAGGCGAGTGTGAAAAATTACTCGGATGAAAATATCCACTTTTACAGAAGCCTAATTGTGGACTCTTTATATGCAGGGATACCTGAATTTCCTATTGTTTACCTTTGCACAAGATACTGTGGTATACAAATGAATAGATCACTGTTGTATGATACTGATCATGGCTCTAGGGCCATTACCCCTGGGCAATTACCCCCTGACCCTTCCCCTAACCCTAATCCTAATCCTTATCTTACCTCATCACTAACCAGTATTTAGCTAGGGGGGGGGGGGGGGGTAATTGTCCCTGGGGGGTGATTGCCCTGATATGCTACATAGCAGCGATCAATGTTAGAGGCTCTTGTGACATTTCACATTCAGCATTCATACATTTATATTGGAAAAGTCTATGACTACCTGTATAAAAAGGCAGTTATGACTCATGGTAATTACAGATGTACTCACAGATTACACAGGAACATTCCAAGGTGGAACTCAAATGTTTAGCTGATGTCTTACTCTTAATGATGTACGTTGTATGTCAATGATATGTCAGTTTTGTGGTTAGGCCCTATGCTACGTCAGTGATATGTCACTATTGTGTTAATGATATGTTAATGATATGTTATGCTATGTTAATGACATGTATTCTGGTCATGTTTCCATGGTTTCAGCTGACTTTGGCTTTGCCAGATTTCTGGAGGAGGACATGATGGCAGCTACTCTCTGTGGTTCTCCACTCTACATGGTGAGTGTTTAGTGTTTGCCCCTCGGCGACGGCCGCTGACTCACCATTATGTCATGAGAGCTGGCCAAGACGTCAGTCACTCTCAGTTTGTCTGTCTGTCCACTCACTGACGTTCATTATAATTGTGAGGCGATTGTGTGTGTATGTGTGTGTTTGTAGATGTGTGTACATGTGCATGAGTGGGTGCTGTATGTATTTGTATGTGTGCATTGTGTGTTTGTTTGGGGTTTTTTTTTGGGGGGGGGAGGGAGGGGGTGTTAGGGTGTATCTGTGTGTGTGTGTGTGTGTGCATACATTTGTATGTGTTGTGGGAATGTATGTTTGTGTTGCCCACATGAGTGTGCCTTTGGCCTACATAGCAGAATCAACATTTGTGACCGGCGACAACGGTTTCAGGCAAAAGTCGGGAATTTTGAAAATTCATTTTTTCACTGAATCACATTGCCCATTTCCTAAGCTTTGCATTGATATAAAACACTTGTATTCTTCGGCACCATAAGTGGGCATAGAAAGAGAAATAAAATGCACTTTTTAAGTTGTTAGCCTGGCAAAATTGCGAGAAAACAGGCTTTGAAGCTTCACCTCTTTCTCAAAGACAATGTCCGAGCGGCGATGCGAGGGGAGAATCACCCATCCGTACGATGGTGCCAATCGATGTTAAGCTCCGCCTCTAGCAACCACATCGCCTTCTGATTGGCTCATTGAGAGAGTCAAATTTCCCGGGCACCTTCCTCGGAGCTCAGCGTATGAAGCCGAAAAACAATGCTTTTCGCTCGGGTTTGTTTACAGTACGTCTTTCAAGATGGCGAATACGATAATTGCACGTATGGTGTACATGTACATGTGTATGGTGCACGCATTACGCAATGGCATCCACACGCCATGACCGTGTGCATGTAACAGGAGCGGTGGCGAATCCACACATTTACAAATCATCGCGTTTTCATTGTGGTTGATTTGTTTTTGTCATTGCGACCCTTTTGAAGGCAGACCATAGCTAGTGCTGGCAAGAGTCACGCTTCCTGTTTGTTTTGCTTTTACAAGACATGCATGTGTTGCTTTGTTCGGTGGTGCTAATTTAATTAAAACAAACAAACAAACAAACAAACACGACTCGTTAGTTTCGTGCGATCTTGACGTGTAATATAGTCACATATGACCGCTCCTTTCCTCTCATATACCTTCCATTGAGTCAGTCTGCTGTCATAATTTTTACTACATGTACAAGTAGACAAATTTGAGAATATCTACCGGTAGTTTTCTTTTCACATCACGATTATGTCATGCTACATGATTTTTGTTTCACTTCCGTTGTCAAATATTGCGGTAGAATAGTTTACATAGAAAGCCAAACGAAGAGCACGCACTATACAGAGCGAGCGTATATAGATGTAGATCACTATAGCAGGAACAATGGAGCATGTAATCGTGCACGCGTGGACAAAGCATTCCCTAAACGCTGCAACTGGTGTCTCCGAAAGCCGAATTATGTAAATGTGTGCGACGCACCAGCCAATCGCATGCGAGACCCTGCGCCGTAGCAACACTGGGGATATTGGCGCGGCGTTCGAAAGAAGCTCGAAACTGACGAGTGCAATCCAACATAGGGTGCTTGAAATTCCATTTTCGATAGGAAAAACTTAATCTTATGCTATGAAATTTAGTGTAGATGTAGAAAACACATCAAGGATTCGATTTCTGCAAAAAACCTAAATCGACAAAAATAATGGTAAAAATCTTTGTACCCCGCCTAGGAGGGAATTTTCTCTTGCGACTTTTGCCTGAAACCGTTGTCGCGGGTCACATTTTCTTTACATTAGGCCTATTTGTGATGTATGAATATCTTTACTTTCTTTGAGGAGAAAGCTGATAATTTAATTGTTTTGTTTAATTTCATTCAATTTATTTGATTTGCTTTTTACTGCAGATATTTTCACAGTTCATTACCCATTAATGCTAGGACTGGTACATGTATATTGTGTACATTTGTAGGCTACACAATATATTCTGAAGTTGACATTTTCTCTATCCTTGTCTCATGTTTAACTCTCTTATTTATCTTCTAATACCATTTGAATGCCTTCCCTTTATACTTCATGTCTCTTTAATCATTTTCTCTCATATCCATTTCCTGTGTCTTCCACATAAACTCTCTCCTTCTCCCCTTCCTCCTCCTCATCTTGACGTCACTCTATCACCACCTTCCACCTGTACATATTTCATTTCATGTTCCCCTCCCCCCTCTGCCACCACCCTCCATTCACCCTCTCCCAACTTCCATCCCTCTCCTCCCGCCTCCCCTCTGCCCCCACCTCTGGACGGACGATGACGATGACGATGGCGACATCAGGCTCCTGAGGTGATCACGTCCCAGCACTACGACGCCAAGGCTGACCTGTGGAGTATCGGCACCATCCTCTTCCAGTGTCTGACGGGCAGCGCCCCCTTCAAGGCCCCCAACCCGCCCGAGCTCAAGAAGCTGTACTTGAGGGCCAAGTCTCTCGACCCCAAGTGAGTCCTCGTACAGTAATACGAACAAGCGTCGTCAAGAGACAAAACCCATACAGCCTGTTAAGGTGTACTGTCATGCTCATAGTACCATTTCTGGCAAAATTTGTATGCACCTGACACATTTTGTCTCCAAAAGTATGTTCAAGAGCTAACTGGAGGGGTAGAGGGGGGAGGGGGTGTCAAATGCAATAAAATATTAGCCACATACGGATATAAGAGTGCAGCGTAGAAAAGAGCATATTCAAATTTCTTCTGGAGGACATCTTGTTATAATGGAAATGAATTTGATGAAATGAAGACTTCTTTGCATAAGGAAAACATATTTTTTAAATCACTTCTCTGTTTTTTTCTCTTGTATCTTTCACAATGATCCATATTTCTGTCATTTACACACATTTCTGAAAGAACAAAAAAATGACCTGTATGAAAGATGGCTGACATCATTTTTCAAACTGATGAGGAAATTGTTTGCTTTGAGAGGTCTTTGATAATGATTGAATATAATTTCCCACTTCTCATTTTCTCTTTAACACTATGACTCAAAAAGTGATGCAATATCGTAATCAATCAATGATGGTTGTCTAATTTAAGTTTGAAAGACAAACTATCCCACTCCCAGGCAGCAAGTATTAGTGCTTATTACCAGGAGGCTTTTCTTGATTTGTGAGACTGCCAGGCACATGTGGTGTGTCTGTGTGTTTATTTTCTCACTTATCTTCGCTGGTAGCCTAAAACCAAACTCACCCTGGAAACGTTTGGGCATAACCACTGATGCAATCAACCCCAGACACATTCCAAGTTTTCGCAAAAGAGTTCAGGGACATTTTGTCTGGGCCCGGTTAATCCTAACCTCAAAACGAACCACCTTCTCTGATATCACTCATTGATATTGTCTTTCCTTCATGGGAAAAACAAAACAAAACAAAACAGCTGTGCCTGTCAATCATAAGTCACAAAGTTCATGTCTATTTTTGTGTGTTTTATTGGTGCTTGTGCCCATTTACCTCAGTGGAAACAGTCTGATGTATCACTACTCTTAATTTGCTGGGATGACTTCACATCCAGGGCTAGATTGAGCTTATTAAAGCCATTTTTACATTTACGCAAGCACAGTCTGAAGTGGGTCAACCAACTCGACGTATATTTCGAGGCCTCCTGATAAGAAACTCCAAAGACACACTATAATCAGGATGAGGTTAACGTTATTGTGTTCTGGAGTTGGTGTCAAAGGGCACTCTAGCAGCTAGCCGATAGGCTGTCATCTATAACCTGCTGGACATTGATTTGATACATGCATACAATACATTTGTCTGTCTTTGTCCATGTGTCTATACGTCCGTGTGATATATATTTAAAATGTGTGTCTGTCCATTTGTTTATGTATCCATCTGTCAGTTTGTTTGTTTGTTTTTGTATACATAAAAACACACACATATATATGCAAACATACATACACACACACATCATATACAATTTTGTACATACATATTGTATATACAGGCATTATTGTTGTCTTTTGTACATATATGTACATGATATTATGCACATAGAATACTGTGTCAAATGAAAAGAAGTATGCCAAAAGTATCATTAAATTTTGCTGTAACAAAAGGTTACTTATGCACTCCTGAATGTATCATTGCACTTGACCTAATCACGCATTACCTTTTCATGCTGTCTAGTATATTTCTTTCAATGCAATGCACTATGTATATAATGAAAATAGTACAAAAACAGGAGGGAATACATCAACAAAAGAATTAGTTCACCCATCAGCATAAATCAGGACACAACTAGCTCTTGCAGGCACCCCCATAATATGAAAATTAGACAAATGTGACCTCCAGGCATCTCAGCAGTCATAAAAATTGCTTGTGGTCGAATAATCTTGTGGTGTCAAAATCTCTTACTTGTGTTGTGTTACAGTATACCCCCTGGGACGTCGAGAGCATTGAAAAACCTGTTGACGAGACTACTCAAAAGGAATCAAAAAGACAGGATAGACTTCGGTAAGGATCGTCACAGTTGGATCAGTATTTTATACGCCATATATTTTGCATAGGAAGACTTAACAAAACAAAGTTCTGAGTGTTTGAACTCACCATAGAGAACCACTTTGGAGGAATGAGAAATAACTTGTATCAGTATTGAGAGAAAAGTCAACAATTCCTCACAGTACAGCCAAATATACAACACGTAATTTTTTACTTTTGTGGATAGTGGGTGACTAGCAAAATTTTGAAAATGAAAACAGTGAAAAGTGAAATATGCCACACATACAGTGGTCTCTAGTAAATGCCAAATGCTTGGAGGTTTTGATAAATGTGTTTTGTTCATCAGGAATGATGATGGCCATTTGGAACGCGATATGATTGATAACCCATAATTCCACATGTGATGAAAAATTTCCTTCTCTCAAATTCCCCTTTGTGGTCGGATTTCTCATAGGAATGACTACAGGCCGTTTCAGGATCACTTTGTCACTGCTTATTGTTTTTGCTTTCTGGTCAAACAGTGTAAATATAACAAAGGAAGTTGCATAGGTGATTTTACAGGAAACCAGAGATATATTTTGTTCATGTTCCATATACAATGAAGCTGTGAATGATTTGCTATTTGAAGGAAAAGAAATTCAAACAGTGAATAATCCTAGGGGAACAAGTACTTTCTCTTCAGTACCTGATATTGAAATTTTTATAAACTTTTTGTTAAGCTGTTTACTGGTGATTTGATTTGTTTTTATCCTTTCTCTATTACAGATGGCTTCTTCAGCCATGAATTTTTAGCCAAGAATTTGAAATCTACCTCATCAAGTAAGTAGAATGAGTGCAAGAATGTCTTTGACGCAGCTATGTTTTGTGTCATTGTCTCAGCATTCTTTTGAGCCACTTTCTTTATCCATTGTGTTAGTCATCATTGATATTTCACCAATACAGAATGGAAAAAACTTATAGGTTTTACAGTGCTGGGTCACATAGTGGTACATATTATAGGGAACTAATATCCAGCCAGTGCTGTCACAGTTCCATCTCAATATAAACATACAATGTATTTGTGATATTTTCCTCTGTGACCAAAGCCCTTGTCTTCTTTCTTTCTTTCTTTCTTTCTTTCTTTCTTTTTTTTTTTGGGGGGGGGAGGGACTTTACCTGCAGAGATGCCAAAAATGTGACTTCTGCTGTCAAAACACAATAACAATTAGCAGGCATGTAGGCTACATAATCATGTTTATGACATACATTCAGTTTTGGATTCAGATTCTTTTATGGCCCATGACAACATGGACGACAACTAGGCCAAGTTGGTCCAACAATGTTGTGGAATTTGGATCGAGAACAATGGACACCATGAACAAAAACATGATTACAAGAGTAGCACATTCCAACAAGAATGCACGTAGAAGGAATATAGGAAACAGAGGTAATGTAATGGGGAATGCCCATGGACACAAACAGTGCCAAGTGATTTGATTTATTCAGATTGAATGTTAGTATCTTCTCTCCTGTCCCCCTTCTCTCTTGTTATTTTTGTTTATCCCCCCCCCCCCCCACTTCCCAAATCAGCAAAGGAGTTTAATTGGATCAGGAAACACATATGGTTGCTTGTATTTGGCTTGTATCCAAACAGGATAGAACACATCGAAGATACATTCTCATGATTGCCAAAATTTCTTTCAACATTTTTGATGCTCTCTGAGAGACAAATGGTTTGACTTCATTATACCCCCGCCAAACGAAGTTTGAAGGGGGTATATAGGAATCAGCGGACGGTCGGGCGGTCGGGCGGTCGGTCGGGCGGTCGGTCGGGCGGTCGGTCGGGCGGTCGGTCCGTTGCAAATCTTGCGTCGCGAACTACTTCCTCAGTTTTCAACCGATTCCCATAAAACTTGGCACAGATGTGTGCCTTGGGTTGTAGATGTGCAAGACATATTTTTTGACAGTACCCAAAAGTACGTTGCCATGGTAACGGCATATTATGGGCAAAAATGGGTACAAATCTTGCGTCGCGAACTCCTCCCACAGTTTTTGATCAATTTTTATGAAATTAGGTACAGATGTTCATCTGAATATGTTAATGTGCAAGACACATATTTCCGCAGTGGCAAAAATTGCGTTGCCATGGTAACGGCATGTTATTGGTAAAATATAGGGCAAAATGCTTCATGGCAAAACTGCTTCATCAGTGTTCTTCCAATTCTCATGGAATTCATATTGAATGTTTGTCTTAGGATATAGGTCAGCATGACACATTTCTTGACAGTGACAAAAAGTATGTTGCCATGGTAACAGCTCACATATTATGAGCCAAAATGATGGAAAATTTTGTGTTGCAAACTACTTCCTCAGTTTTTGCCCAATTTCCATGAAACTTGGTACAGATGTGTGCCTTTGGTTGTAGATGTGCAAGACGCATTTTTCGACAGTACCCGAAAGTACGTTGCCATGGTAACGGCATATTAATGGCAGAAGATCAAGGAAAGATCTTGCGGGTTTAACTACTTCCTCAGTTTTTTGACCAAAGCTTATGAAATGTTGTTTTGACCAAAGCTTATGAAATGTTGTTTGGCGGGGGTATAACCAGTCGCTGTAGCGACATTTCTAGTTTTCTCTGTATTGCCAAAGAGAAGGGCAGGGAATGGTTTTGCCCTTTTAAAAAGGGAATACAATGCTCTATTCTTTACTGGTATACCTGCTCTTCATGGAGTATCCTCTGGTTTTTCGAGTTTTTTTATGTTTTATTTTTTTGCTTTGCTTTGTTGTTTCTTGTTTTGTTTTGTTTTTCCTTTTTTTTTGAAGGAGAGGGTTGGTAGAAAGAAAATTGATAATTATGATTGTATGAGAAACAAGGGAGTTAGTAGAACATGTATTATCCACCTTTTAGAAAAAAGGGCGGAGTTTGAAGTTTTCAGTCAGTTTTTACAAATTGCCTACAAAAGTGTAGTGAGGAAGTCACTCTTGTGTGGATCTGACCCTTGACCCTCGCCATGGGTTCATGTCCTATGATCTTTCCCAACCAGTATGAAATTGCATCAACCAAGGGTTTGCATGCATTGTTGATGTCTGAAGGATAAATAATCATCACTTTGTGGAGGGAGGGGGGAATTGAAAACAAAAAAACACAAACAAGATTGAAGAGGTATGGACATACTGTAGTTTTTTCTATGGGAGCTACAAGTCCCAAATACATGAATGCCTTGCAAATGGTATGCTGTCTTCATCCATGGAATTCCTCTACAACACATAAGATGTGGTAATGTACCATTACACATTGTAACTCTGGTATTGATAGAATACATGTTGTGTTTGAAGAATTCTGTCTGTGCCGTATATTCCATGTTGTTTTTATTTTTGCAAATTATGAGAGTCGGATGCTATTCATAAATTTGAGAATACACACACACAAAAAATTAACTCTTATCCCGATATGAATGTGACGTGCTCGTTCACATTTTTCCATCCGTTACTGTATATTACCATGGCTAATTCACTCCCTCACCAAATTCTTGGGATGTCCCCATTCGTAAAAAATTTGACTTGCTTAATGTATATAAGTACCTGGTGTCTTGTAACACTTTACACCGGTGACTATGTTGAGTGTCTTCCTCCCCGCCCTGTGGGACAGCTTCCCCCATGCCTGTACCCACCAGGACCTACAGCTTCAGCTCGGACTCCCCTGGCGAGAGGCGCTCCCTTTCCGTCTCACCCCTCTCCGGACACATGCCCATCTCGTCCCCGGAGGAGCCCTCAGCGGTCCCGCCCCCGGGGGCCAAGTATGGCACCAGCCCTCAGGCAGCTGCTGCCCCAGCACCGGATTCCAGAGGGGCCATCCCCAAGGGCTTCAAGCTGGGGACTTCATCTGGGATGACAACCTCTGATCTTGTCGTTGACGTGCGTAGAACACTAAAGATTTCTTTTCTTGTTTCAGATGATACTATTTGGAATATGACATGAATATTCATCAGAGGTGAAGAGCCTGAATATAAATGAGTGATATGTGAAATAAAATTGCAGAAATGTGCAATATCACAAAATGTATCATTTCACAACTTTTTTGCATGTTCATGGTGTGTCATTGTGTGCAATGCTAATGCATTCAGCTTTGGGAGATGTCGAAGTATACTGGCACAAGATAAGCTGAGGGTCAGTATTCAGTTAAGCCCCCCATTTTTTTTTTTTCTCGTCCCTGACTGTGTTGAATTGTAGGTGTATGTGTGTCATAATAAGCTTTTTAGAGTCAATTTGTGTTTATACATGACAGACAATGCAATAGAGATAACTGTAATTCATGTAAAATATCAACAGAAAATAAATCAATAGTAATTGCCCCATCCCACATCCTTTTGTTAATAAAGCAGTGCTTATGATAAATTACTGATATTAAAGATAAAACAAGCCAGGGTTTCATTCATGATAGCTCTTTATGAATGAAACTGAATCCTCACAAATCTGAATGAATCCACTCACTGCTGCTCCCCAAATATCTTGTGCTCAACCCTCCACACCTAAGCAAGACTGCTGACCATCTTCCCAGAGCTCAAATTGTGTGATTGCTTTTTGGCCAACAGCACAAAGAACCCGAGTGTTTGGCAATCAAAAATGCAAAACTGCTCCATTCCTCATGGTCAGTTTTGCAACCAATCACTCAGCCGTAAGGTTGACGAATGGTGTGACCCTGAAAACATTTTTATATTTTGTGACATTTTGACCTTCTGAAGCTTCAGAAGCGCTACAGCTCGCAGAGAAGCATTGTGTTGCTATAATCAGAAACAGAAACTCGTATGTTGTGTAAATGTCAGCTTGTGGAAATCATCAAAAAGTGGGAAATGACATTCTATTGCTTTCAAGTTACAGGGATTCTTAATTCACATTGGGAGCTAATTGTGTACCTTGACAACAAGTGGCCTTGATCTAGAATTGACCCGAGAATGCTAAAAGGTCAGAAACGACATAAAGGTCTGCTGAGTCACGCACTAGGATTTTCATCACAGAGGAAGCATTTCTCGTGTTTTTCGTAAATCTCTGCATGTGCAATTTTCATTCTGGTAGACCAGCCAACACAACCCTTTCATCATTCTTTGCATGATCTCGTGTTGACCCCTGTCTGGGGAAATCATTTTTCCCAGCTTAGCTCTGTCTCTTTCGTTGTGTCTTGTCGTGTTTTGACATGCTGTCGTTCTACTTCCTGTTCACAGGACTTTGTCATCGTACAGCCGGGTCTTGTCTCAGAGTTATCATGTAAGTCTGCTGTGTGCACTTCCAGTAAAATCTGTCGTAAGGTAAAATAAACATGAGTAGCCCTTGAAAGTAGCCATATCATTGCTGACTGTGTGTAATTTAGTTTTCAGTGGATGTTACTGCGCAATCATCATGTACGGGTAAGTATGCCGTGTGCACTCTCTATAAATACATTTTAAGGTAATACAAATAGGAGTCGTTCTGAAAGGTATTAATGTCATGATTGAGTGTGTGTTGATGATATATCCTTCATGTGCAAAAAGCTGCCAACATGTTTTATGTCAGTGCTTTTATGCTTTAACAAGGAACTCGTAAGTGCTTATTGGAATGTTGAGTCAAATCAGAAACCTTGCAAGTTCATTGCAAAATAAATTTGTAAGGATGCTTGTTGGAATGTTGACTCAAATCAGAAAAGCTGCAAGTTCATTGTGAAGTAAGTTTGTATTGATGGTTGATGAATATGAAAATTGACACCAAAACATTAGTGGTTGACTAACCCTCATTTGAGAAAGATGACAGCCTGTCGTCAATACTGTCACAGGTAAATACAACAATTGGAAGTGTTTAGGGGACTTAATATTTCTACTGAAAATTTCATTGACCATGATGGTACTCCGCTGTGGTCTTGTTATCAGAACCCATTACTGATCTTTATGTGGGCAGTGCAATACCCCTGTGGCATACTGTTGTTGCTTTTGTTGCTGTTGCTTATCATCATTCAATCTCCATGTCGTGATCTTCCCACACTCAACGTACAGCATCAGCTGGCGTCTCACAGTGACACCATTCAGTTTACACTCCATCAGCTCACTTTTGACCTCTCACATTTTATCTTTGATCTTGTATGCAGATGAAACCAGTGGTGCTAGTATTAATGTGCAAACTACAACAGACGTCATTACAATAAGAAGGTAAGCTCCCCAGGTCAGCCATCATGCTCCTGTGTATTGGAAAGGGACACATTGATATAATGAGGTTGCCAGGCTGACTAATTTCCCTTCATTATTAGCAATGTCTTAAAGAACTGCATATTCATTGTGTCAGTTGATCAATAGAGCCATTAGCAGCAAGAAGACATACACATTTATGTCACTGTAGTACAAACAATATCTAAAGATTCAAGGAGTAAAAATGTGACATTGATAGTGACATGAATTAAAATCAGAGAGTCTTATTTTTTTTTTCATTGCTGCAGCATCTTCAGATATGAAACCAAAAGGCATAATGTGCTGCACTGCAGGAAATTGATGGGAGCTATATGTTGACGACATTACTGCTGGGTTGTAATTTTTTGTTTGTGTGTGATTTATGCAGTAATCAATAGTCCAGAGTCCAGCTGATCTACACTACTTTTATGCAGTTAGGGGCTTGAAGGAAATCATTTTTGTGAAAATTATAATCTGTGCATTATGTTGATGCATTGAATATTGAAATACATCTTCTGTGTGTCATTCTTACATACAGTGAGTCCAAGAATGTTCAAAATCTCAGTTGAGTTTGTGCAAGTAGGAGCAACTTACTCCCATTCCAACCTAATTTCACTTATTTTGTTTCTTTCTTTGTTTAACGAAAATTATGAGAGGTTAATCAAAACTGCACCTGGATTTGTAATACAGAATAGGAGTCTTCAAGAAAAAAAACCATGCTATCACAATAAGGGATTTTGTTCTTTCTCTTCCAATCTGTCTTTGTACCCTTCCATCTATCTGTCCATCCATCTTTCTATCTATCTATCTTCTATCTATCTTTCTATCTATCTATCTATCTATCTTCTATCTATCTTTCTATCTATCTATCTTTCTATCTATCTATCTATCTATCTTTCTATCTTTCTATCTTTCTATCTTTCTATCTTCTATCTATCTATCTATCTATCTTTCTATCTATCTATCTATCTTTCTATCTATCTATCTATCTTTCTATCTTTCTTTCTATCTATCTATCTATCTATCTATCTATCTTTCTATCTTTCTATTTATCTATCTTCTATCTATCTTTCTATCTATCTATCTATCTTTCTATCTATCTATGTATCTATCTTTCTATCTTTCTATCTATCTATCTAACTATCTATCTATCTTTCTATCTATCTATCTATATACCTTTCTATTTATCTATCTTTCTATCTATCTATCTGTCCATCTTTCTATCTATCTATCTTTCTATCTATCTTTCTATCTTCTATCTATCTTTCTATCTATTTATCTTTCTATCTATGTTTCTATCCATCAATCTCTCATCTATTTATTCATCTATCCATCCATTCATTTCTCTAACTATTGATCTGTCTATCTGTCAATCTATATACCTATATGTATATACCTGTCTGTATATCTCTTATCCACTCTTTATGTATTCAGTAATTCGTCACCCATCATGTCTGGTAGCAGGGGAACATCAGAGGTGTGCAGACCTAGCAGAGGTCAAGGGTCAAGCAGGCCCGTCATGTCCGAGTTGAAGAAGCCACCTTCCCCCAGTGAAAGGTACAAACTTTTATTGCACAGCATGACACCTTGAAGGATTGGTCAAATTACTGTTCCTCCAGTTTATGTGTGCATGCAACCTTAGTGCTGCTTGTAAACACTTCCACTGCCCTCTTTGCTCTGTTGTCAATAGATCTGATTGGTTTGGGTGAGGTCTTTTTACGTTATTGTCTATTTCAGCCATAACTTGGATGCTTCATTATGCCCAACAATAGTCGATTTATGTACTGGCATGGCAATGCACCCGAGTCATTGCATATCCCACGCTTTATATCATCTTTTCTTCTTATTTTGGAAGGCCTCTCATTTGGCCAACATAAGTTACAGTGTTTTAAAACTGAATAGGGCTGTAAAGATGACTTGCTAACAGCTGCAGTGCATGCTATGAAGAGCTGCTGGGACAAAAGGTTCTGAAGAAATACCCCCGTAGCAGGATGAGTACAGTGGTACTCAATCTCAGTCAGATTGCATTAGCAAGTAGTGGATAATGCCCTATGTTAGTCTTGTATGAAGACCATTAGTGAAAAACCAGAGGGAGAACCAAACCCCAGTTTGAAACACTCTCATGTAATGTACGTGAAGTTATACTGTGCCATTGAATGTTTCGAAATATATAGTTATAGTACTTTGTTTCTGTTCTTGTTTTCATTTCCCTCAGGCCAAGCAGCTTGCCCATCTCCTCCAGTCCATCAAGTCCCGTAGAGGGCAGCAGACAACGGACAAGCCCCAAACACTCACCCGCATCAGTGGTCAGTCCCAGTCGGACGCATGCAGTGGTAAGAACCAGCAGAGCATTAAATACCCTCTTGACTGTAGCAGCTATCCAATAGATACATGTACCAGTAGACATGCTAATACTTTACCCTCCACTAGCATACTTTTAGTTCAGAAACCTACATAACCGTAAATTTGACATGCAGTGCAGGAGTCGTGCCTCCTACTACCCTTGCTGGATGCCACCTGGAAGTTGTCTATCCATTAATTGTCAAAACATTAATTAGTTGTCAAAACATTAATGGAAATCAGTGGTAGTGTTTTTAAATTTTTTTCATTGAATGAAATACATTTTAAGCTGGCTGTACAGCAAATGCAGAATATTCTTTTGCCCCCCCTTATATTTTTAGTTAGTAAAGCCTTGATGCTACATTGTATATTCAATAAAGCCTTGATGCTATATACAATACAGCTATTATATAATGGACCAAGCTTATTATGTATTATCAGCAATGAAAGATATAGCTACGTATATATCTCATCGAGTGCTCTAAGTCACTAGCATGACACTATCAGTTCTAGTGCTGATCTGCCATGGCTTCCCAAGCATATTGTACCCAATAATCTGCTTTGCATTCTAGTTCCAGTTAACTTTTAATATTTTTTTTTCTTGCACGTGAATATATCCTTTTTTTATGATTTGCAAAAGCTGAATTATTGGCAATGTGAACAGTACTTCCGTCAGTCCAAGGAGACAATTCCTTGGAATAAATTCACTGTAAAAAAAGGAAACATACTTTTTGTTTGTTTCGTGATTTTGATGGTTAAATCTAGAGCATTTTTCTTTTTTAAGCGCATGGCCCAATAGTTTGTGACTAGGAATCACTGGAGGATTTTTTTGTCTTCCTCAAAATGACATAAATTGTCTCTCTCACAGGGCTTCACAACCCTTGTAAATAAAAAAAAAAAACCAACAACAACAACAGCAACAAGAAGAAATCTCCCTTTCCTGTTTGGTTCTCTCTAGACATGATATAGTCTAAAACTGGTTTTATATATCATCCACACAGCTCAAATTCTCTTTCTCAGACAAATCATTCCATGGTTTCACTTTCCAAATTCAGAGAATGCTTCATCAGAGGTTTCATATTGTACACATGTACATGTCTATCTCTTTGTGCTCCCACTTGGTGAAACATATACATATAAATATTTGTGATCATCAGAGAAGTATATGACAAAACCACAAGCAGCAAACTCTCCATTTAGGTTATGGTTAGATGATAGCCAAATACTCACTCTTGATGGTTAGTTTGGAATGGCCCTTAATTGCAAATATGAATCTATGTATTTATAAACCAGTGGCTGACAGCAGCTTCGAAGAATTACACATCTGCCATGCCGACATGCAAATTTTTTGTCTACTTTTTAGAGTAAAAATAGCTACTATTCTTGAAATCTTTATCAGGCAACTAGAATTCACTCTTTTCTTCCTTGTCTACCATACAAGATTAGATTAATCCTTTCATGGGAAAAACTTGATCATCCTGTATCTGGACGTGCTCTTCCTCTGTTATTCGTAATCATCATTGGGCTATCCCTGCTCTTCTTTATCCATTCATTTATTCATGCATCCGTGCATCTTGCATTCGGTCTATGCCCGTTTGCCACGGGAACTGCGCCCTCGTTGGGTCCGCGATCCATACACACAGGTCAGGCAGTCCCGTAGCGGTGGCAACAGCCCCCTCCACAGCCCGATTCAGGGCAGGCATCTCCTTAGCCCCTCCCACTCACCCTCCGTGGCTAGACGGAGAATTCTGGCCCAGGTATACTATACACCATTGCAGTGTCTCACCCCTCTCCACCCAGCTCCTTATATGGTGTGCTCATGTCTTGAATATATACCAGATGATTCCATTGCACTGCACAATGTAACGGATGCTTCACTCTGAAGTGCATAGTACAAGGTGTATCGTGTTCTCGTCCAGTCTCTTCATATTACCCAAATGCTTCAACGTCAGATCTCACTCTATTCTTGCTTACACAGTGCCAGTCTTTCTGTCTTGGTCTGTTCTGAATTGCCGCCAAGTACAACAGCTATTTATTTATTTATTGCCTTTTATAACTTTGATGTGAATTTTCTGCTTCAAGTTTGGTGTGAAGAGCATTCATTTGTTTTTTCTCTCTCTGGAGGGGGATATATTTTCATTTTTCTCAGCATCCAGTGTTTCACCTGTCTTTTATGATGAACATACTGCAAAAAATTATCTGCTCAAAGCATCAGGGATTTAAGTTAGGGCTGCTGTGGCTTGGTAGTACAAATTTCATAAATTATTTCCCTTTAAACTAGATCTTACTCCTTGCTATTGCCTTTATCCATCTGTGATAAGTGTTATGCTTGGAGATTTTTACCACATCTTATGAAAAGACTTTATTACTCTTCTCTTGTAAAAAAAAAAAAATACAGTTAGTCGATAGGGTAATGTCTTTAGTCCATCTTTGCTTCAAAATGTGCAGTAAATGCCCTTAAACCACATGCATTAGGTGTTGTAGGCTGAAAGATGTTAGATATTTTATTGGTGGAATCTGCTTTCATGCGATCTATTTCTCCAAAATCATGCTGCAATAGGCATCATTTGCATGGATGTCTCCCCAATATCAAACATCTGTGGAAAGCCTTACAAAGCCAGTTATGAACTCGTAACCGTGACAACACATTTTGTCGGCAAGCCTACATCACCTTCCTATATATATTTGACCAATATTGCCTCTGGTAGCACTTGAATATCTGGTGAATATCTTGTGAATAGCACCTTTTGAATTTGTTGTTGTTGTTGAATATCTCATCAAGTTATTGGTGTGCACTTCATGTAGGCAGTTATCCTCCTTTTACTTCTCTTTGTCTTCTTGCTGTGTGTTTTCTGTGCATCCCACTCCACACAAGGCGCAGATCAAAATATCCATTTCCGTATGCAGTACACCCTTTGAATCATGGCTGTGTCTTGTGCTGATAAGGTTATACAGTGTATGAAGTCTGTGGGCGTAATTGTATTTTCAGTTTCTCATTGGAAAGGAGACCACCAGAGAAGAAAAAAGACAAATGGAAATAAACAAAAGCTTCAGTGCTTCTAATATGAAGGCAAAAAAGAAATGGACATGATGGGAATGTGCAAAGCTCTTTTGTTGCCTAATTTAACCTGTATTTCAGGGATTAAAGATTTAAATTAGACTATAGTTCAGTGTCGGAGAATATAGCAAGGAATCTGAATCCTCATCAAAGTCGAAACAATGAAATTTATAGAGTTTTACATTTTGAAATACTTCCTTGTCGTTTAAATCATTAACATTGTATTCGCACACAGAGTAGGAGAGAAAAATTGTTATGCATGTCACTGGTTAAAAGCAGTAGTACTTTTGCTTTATTGTGAAAGCTTCCGTTTAAAAAACAAACAAAACAAAACAAACTCAGCAGTTTATTTGTACACAGATGTTTATGTGTTGGTCGTCATACAAAACACGACATGGCCATGTTTGGGACTTCATAAGCATTTTCACCCTTAAAATACAAACAAATATGAATGCAATATCAAGCCAAGCAGTACAGGAACATCAGGACATTGTATCTTAACTTTGATATGGTTTCTTTCTTTGGCTTTCCTCTTCTGTGAATAGTTTCTCACTTGTCTCTTTCCTGGACATTCCTGTACATCTTTCTGGTGGTGGCAGTATAATTTGCATCGGCTTATCAGTGCATATTTGTTTTGTTGTGTCTTAATCTTTATATATCATGTTGTAACTGTGACAAATATATATTGTTAAAGGGATGGTACGGTATTGGTGGAGATGAGAATTGGGCTTTTAACTTTTTGCGAGATACCAAGAAAACACTTAAGAAATAGTACAGAGCATACCATTTTAAGAGGAATTCAAAGTTTATTTGATGAAAATCAGGTTTAGAATGACTGAAACATCCGAAAACAAAGTAAAGCAAAGTGATCATAATAAAAGGTGGGTCCCACACTTTATTAGAATCACTCTATTCTGGATATCTCAGCCATTTCAAAACTTATTTTCATCAAATAAATGTTGAATTCCTCATGGAATTACATGCTCTTTCATATCTCATAAGAGGTTTCTCATTATCTCACCCAAAAAAAATGTTAGAAACCTGAAATTAGGTCTCAACCAAACCTATACAATCCCTTTAAATGTAGTATATCTTAATATCTATCCAAGATACTTCCAAGATGAGAGAGAAAGAGAGATAGGAAGGGGGGACGGACAGACAGAAAGAAAGATAGATACGTATAGATAGAGAAAAGATAGAGAGAGTTCTGTATGGTGATTTACAGTTTGCTTGACACTAAGAAATCATCTTCAAGATACAATGAATAGTTGACAGATAAAATCTATAACAGTAAGGGTACAAGTCTTCAATGAATGATAGCAAAGAAACTAACAAACAGAGAAGAATAAAAAAAGCAAACCTGAATCCAAAACCTGCTATACATGTAATAAATACAGTCAGTTAGCCAGCCTGCATCGAAGTTTCTCTGCATCTATGTCTGTATGGTCTGGCATTCATATTCACCTCCCCATATCGATATGAAGCTTGATCAAAGGTTGATCAGAATAATATCGTACTGCTTTGTGCTAGAATGATTTATTGGATTTTCTTATCATCTCTGTAGTTGAGTCATGTACACGAGTCTCCTTGACTATGGAAATTATGCTCCCCCCCCAAAAAAAAAAAAAAGAAGAGAAAATTGATAGATCAAAGCAACAAAAAAGAGCCATATGAGAACTTATACAGCCATGTTTCCGACGTTGATTGGTATGAAATGCAGACTGTATTATCCCAGTCCTTGGTGAAGACTTGAGTTGTGTTCTAAATCTTGTCTCTGTGTTGTCTGCTTTCAGGGTGTGTCCCTTGACCCCAAGCCTCCAAGTCCAGTGCAGGCCATGGGTCTATCTCCACCAGGTGGTCAGTACAGTGAGTATACCATGAACCAATTCACTCAGACACAGAGTGATTTAATGATGTCATTGCCGCGAAGTAAGCGCCAGCATGTGGTATCTTAAATCAGCTCATAGGGTGGTCTTGCTGCAAATGATACATTGCACAGCAATACTTGTTTGTATTCAGCAGAAATAGAACTACATCTGTTGTACAGTAAAAGCTTTCACTCTTCTAATCACCATGGATCTTTGCGAAGAATTGTTCTGCACAAGACTCAAGACTCAAGACACAATCACTCAAGTCTTTAAATCATGTAATCTGAGATTGTAAATTTGTGACTCCATTAAAGGACAAGTTCACCTTCATTAACATAAGGATTGAGAGAATGTAGCAATATTAGTAGAACACATCATTGAAAGTTTGAGGAAAATTTGTCAATCCGTTCAAAAGTTATGAATTTTTGAAGTTTTTGTGCAGTCACCGCTGGATGAGAAGACTACTGCAGTGTATGATGTCACATGCGTACAACAATATAAGGAAAATATAAAGAGAATTTCACAAAATTTCATCTTTTGAAAAAAGTACACATTCCCTTGACTCGTTACTGACATATGTTATGGGTAATATTATTCCCATTGCCTTTAGAAAGAGGCAAGTCAAGTGCTCTTTTATTATGCGAAAAAAGTGAAAATATGTTGAATTTTCTTTACATTTTCATTATACTGTTGTACTCATAAGACATCACGAGCCTTTGTAGTCTCCTCATCCAGCGGTTGCAACACAGAAGTTTTAAAAATTCATAACTTTTGCATCAATTGTCCAATTTTCCTCAAACTTTCACTAATGTGTTCTACTAATATTGCTGCATTCTCTTAATCCTTATGTTAATGAAGGTGAACTTGTCCTTTAAGTCCAAATGTTCAAGTACCTCTTGTAAGTGTAATGTATGAATATTGCATCATGACTGCAATACAAATTTACTTTGTGTATGCCATGAACAGATATTGCAAATATTTGAGTTCTTGATGGAGAACCAAAGTGACAAAATAATAAATGAGTGCTGATTAGTGATGTCCCACCTCGAGTTATGATATACACTATATTTGCGTCATGAGAGGCAATATTTTTGCAAATATCAGTCAGCTAGCAAAATTCATGAGAATATAAATACTGCTAAGTATAAAGCCTGTTATGTGTTGTATGCCAATAGAATGTGGAGCAATCTGTGAGTTCTGTGTGGTATAATATAGCACTCCTCAGCAGTGCTTGGCTCATATGCACCCAATCACATGCTCTGAATGCCATTGTACTGTAGTCAAGACACAAGCAAGAGAGCATTTCAGGCTCAAATTCAGAATTTTTGCCCAATGTGCAATGAATGCAGTCTCAAAATCTTGATGATGTTCTGTGGCTATCTCTCAGAATGTATTCCTTCATCATTCCACCGATTCCTCATCTTCATTCTCTCCTCTCAGATCCGGGCGTGGTCCACAAGTTCTACAAGTACCAGACCTCACCCACGTCCCCCTCTCCCTCTCCGCCCATGGTGACCAAAGTGACTGCAGACCCCTCCGTATCCCCCCAGGGGGTGGGGATACACCGAGGCCCTTCCCCGCTGTCCCAAGGCTCTAGCGTCTCACCAACAAACATTCCATCGCCAGCCAGGAGGAGATGTGAGTTTTAATTTTCAGGGGCCAATGAGGTGGCAGTAATTACAGTTACCATAGTAATGAGTGAAAAACCCCAAGCTGATTGGTTACATCCAGCCACTACTGAGGGAGCAGCCATCATTGTATACTAGTATTGTACTTATAGCTAACTCCCTCATGGAGAAGTGTCCAGTTCTCGTCAGTGGCTAAGCATTGGGATTTCTTCATGTGATTAGCACCTTTTTTAGACAATTTTTAACCCACACTTAATTCATTACTCGAGTCATATAAGATTTATCTCTCCCAATACCATATCCTATACACGAGGCAATGTGAAGTACTTAGAAGGAGTCCTGTGCTGTCTGCATAGTTGAATTAACCCTCAGCTGGTCTCACAACACCTCCTGACGATGGCGAGTTTGCATTCAATCTAGAAAACCCAGCCAACTCATTCTCCTCCAATTTCGCTCTTTATGCCACTTTGATGCTGTTCATAAGTAGATGTCTCTAGCTTCGAGCCTCACTCTAAAGAATGCTAGACAGCCTTGTTCAAATGTTGAGACCCTCTCTCACTGACGGTCATTATTATCTAACAGTAAAGTTGAGTATGTTGTCAGCTCTGACATGAATGCCAAACAGCTCCCATCTCATATACCATAGTCTCATTCCAGCAAAGTGTTGATTAGACACCAGTCCACTGATACACCACAAAGTGGCCCGTACTTTATTGCAAGAAGAAGAAGAAGAAGAAGAAGAAGAAGAGACAAACCATCAAATAATTAAGAGTAGATAGTGAATGGAAGGAAGTGAGTATTATGCAGATGAGTGGTGTAATACTTTTATGCCTGGGAAGAGATAACTGTAAAAGCAGAATTTTTTCACTCAGCCAGGTATTAGATAAAGTTTGTGTGTTTCTAATTTTGCAGAAGGTCATGACTATTTAAACAGCTCACATCTGCTACCGTGGTTAAGGGCGTTATCAGCACCCACTATGGTAAAAATTATCTGGTCCGCGTTCCGTTGACAAATTCAGGCACACAACAGGACTATTGAAAAGTACAAGTAACTACTGTTTTATACCCTTCAATGTGCTTACCTATTGAGCAAAGATATAGAATGATTTCAAGCAAAACTATGCATGCTTTTACTGTTTTGCTAGTTTCATGTTTCACAAAATAGGCAAAAATTTCCACTTTTACAGTACCCGGTAATTGCACTTACTAACCTGTAATTGTATACAATTCTTTATAGAGTGTTGGAGAGAGGCTAAACTCCAGTAAATTAGTCACTACAGATGAACCTTGAGTAGTTCAGAAATATGAACATCTGCACATCATATGCATAATGTGTTTGGATGTTATGATGTATTACCTCCCTCCACTGACTGTTTTCCCCATCCTAGTGTCTTCCCCAGCCAGGGGCTCCCCACTCCTCTTCACCAGCCCCTCCCTCCTGCCCCCCATAGCCGGGTCACCTACCAAGAAGAGCTCTCGGCAGGAACTCACTTTCATCACAGACCCCAGTGGGATCAGCCCATCTGAGGTACATGTCTTCTTGGAATGTGCTATTTTGGAAGAAAACAAAAGGGAAGCTTCCAGCTGGAAGCTCTGAAGAGGAGGTGTTGAGCATTTCTTTGAGTTAGTGTAGAGTGATTAGATAAATAAATTTATCAATAAATTCCTTTTGATTTAAAGTGATTAAATATAAATTAGATTTGACCTTTTTCTACCATGACCAATGTTTGCATAATGTCAATATGGCTGAGGGTGCAATTTTTAATGTATACAACAGCTCATGATTGACATTGTCGATGCTCCAAAGAAATGTAGGAAAGATTATTCCAAGAGAGCAAGAAGATTGGCTTGACACGTTGGAAAGTTGTGTGGAAAGAAGAAAGAGGACACTAAAATTGATTTCAGATGTGATAGAAAGAGGATGCTAAAGTCAATTTCAGATGTGCCACTGTAAACTGTGTCAGGTAGTACTCTGTCAGCAGAATACAGAGCTCCCATGTCAGTGTGTCGCCCTCGTGTGACATATTTACACACAATTGTGGGCCAAGCGAAATTTAAGCTAACTTCCAGGAATGTCTGTGTGCCTTCCTTGTGAAGTCAAACTATTCACAATTTACAAAATCAGTACGGTAATCTATTTAGAGTAAACAAAAATAAATAAAGAAATCACACATCATTAGTCAGCCAGTTTTTAAACCATGTCTCATTTTCTACTCATCCTTTTCTGTTGTTTTTCTTATTTTCTGTGTTTTCTTGTGACTATCCACAGCCCCTGAACATGCCCTTCGCCAGGTCTCGGCGGGCGCGGACCTACTCCTGCTGTCTGGACGAGGACTTCACGGAGCTGCACAGCAAGGACGCCCTCATACCGAGGAGCGCCAGCTACGGCCGGCTCTCAGAGCCCTTCTCCCTCAAGGCTGCCTTTGACAGCCTGGCCATGAACCCAGGGGGCAGTATTGAAGGCATCCAAGGTGTGTGGACCTTTAACCCTTGACCCTCGCCATCATGACCAGCATTTGCAAACTGTGTCCAATACCTTTGATATATCAATATGGATCGTGTATATACAAAGACAAAAGAGACATCATGGTCTTAACTGTCGGATGTAATTGCTTCCAATCTTTTTGATTACCCCTAGAATCTATTTTTGTGTGTGTGTGTCTTTACAACTGAAATACTGTAATATACATATCATGTGTTCTATGTACTATGATTGAGTTAAAGAGATCAAATGGTGTGTGAGGGGATTGGGGTTCTGTGGTTGAGATGAAGAGATTAAGTGATTTAGTGGTATGTGAAGGGGACTAGTCCACTATGGACACTCAAACTTTTTACCCATGCAAAATATAGTCATTACACTCATGCTGTACCCCTTCATTCAAAATTAGTTTTGGGGTTAATCTTGTGGACACAGTCGAGGGAAGTACGACTTCTTGGTACTTGCTTGGCATATGGGTGTTCACCAACTGATCTGGACAAATAAATAGCTGAGGTGCTATAAAACCAGAAACATTCGCACCATGAAACTTTTGCCACTGAGTTGGAGCGGACAGCCTTTTTCGCGGCATGAAACTTTCACAAATCGCCACTGGCATTCAGTGCATCGTGTAGACAAACACTTTAGCGAATCTTTGCTCCTTGCAAAATTTGTGGATGTTTCATTTTCAAGAGAATTTCTGGTTTTACAGTAATCATCAGAGAGGTGATGTATTAACCTCAACATGACTGAATTCTTCTATGTTTTTCTTTGATGCAAACAATTAACCAGTTGTTTCTATTTTTGCAAATTCAATGTCACTCTCAGCTGCCAGCCCTCCTGTTTACCAGACCGGTTTCTACATCGGCAGCCAGTCTCGTCGTAGCTCCATCCTGACGGAGGGTTCGCCGTCGAGTCAAGGGTCGCTGACCTTTGCAACCTCGCCCCCAAACATGGAGGGTCCAATCTCCTTCATCGCCCCAGAGCTACCCGAGGAGACGCTGCTGGCAGTGAGTAGCAGCATCTTATACATGTTGATTTTAGTGTGACTTCCAGATTTAGTTGGAGAGATATCCAGCCTGTAATATTGGAATTAGTTTTGATAGTGATATTAATAGAAGTCACTGAAATGAGAGATGTGGAAGTAGTACAGTTGAACCTCTCGTATCCGGACAAGTCGGGACCGGGGCTCATCCGGATAAGGGATTTGGCCGGATACGGGAGACTCAATGCTTTATACATGTACATATACATACACACGTACTGATGTATCCCATTGTAGTACCACATGTAGTACAAATATGTATACTGCAACCTTTTCATTGTTACATTTGGGGATGTTTGGGGATGTTTAAATGTCTGAAGGTAAGCAATTTGGAAGGACATTTGATGTAATGTATGTTAATCATGTTGGAAGTAATATGTAATTCATGTGTGTTTGTGTAGGAGTTTTCAAGGAGTTGGGAATCCCCCTTTCCTCCCGTAATTATTAAAAAAAAAAAAAAAAAAAAAAAAAAAAAAATCACGGCGAGATTGCGTCCGTATAATAGAGAGATCCAGATAAAGGGAGGCCGG
This sequence comes from Diadema setosum, assembly GCA_033980235.1. Lineage (NCBI taxonomy): Eukaryota > Metazoa > Echinodermata > Echinoidea > Diadematoida > Diadematidae > Diadema > Diadema setosum. The sequence continues at coordinate 4,712,874 of CM067062.1, read as the reverse complement.
ATAAGAGAGGTTCAACTGTAGTAGTAGTAGCAGCAGTGGAAGTAGTGATAGCAAAGGTACAGGCTGTAGTAATAAAAGTAGTAAAAGTAATAATATCAGTAGGATTAAAGCAGCTTCATTATCAATAGTAGTAGTAATGTTGTTAGTGGTGTTAGCAGTAGTAATGATCACCTACTGTA
>CM067062.1:4085195-4107695 GCA_033980235.1 Diadema setosum | reverse complement strand
TTGTTTGTTTGTTTGTTTGTTTGTTTGTTTTTTCTCAATGTCATTGTCAGTGTATGCAAATTGGGAATCATAATATTGCATTACTTTTAAGATTCTTATCCTTCAAATGACAGTTAAAGTTTTCATTACATTACAATGTTAAAAGCACCTTAAGTTCAAATTATCATGTGAGCATTAACCATGCATATGTATTTTGCATATCACACTATACCTGACATGCATTAAAATGGGAGGCCATCTGGAGTGTAAATCACAAAATTGTGAACTGCACTCTGTCTAAGACTTAGATTTTTTGGGTGCACACCATGGAGGTAATGACTGAGGGCCAGCAGGCTAAGATGGCCCTGGTTTAGTAAAATAACGAGATGTAATACCCGTACACTATGTCACTTAGACAATTACAGTAGAGCAACGAACACAGTGTATACCCATACACTATGTATTTAAACTTTACTATTGAGCATATAATGTAACATTGACAAAATCAGAGACATGTTCTTCATTTCCTCATGTCTTCTTCTTCTTGTTTTTTAAGGAAGAGAACAAGAGGGGAAGAGGGAGAGAGAGAGAGAGAGGAGGGGAGGGGAGGGAGAGGGGGGAAGAAGGGGAATGAGATCACCTCTGTGTCAGACTCACTTGGGAATCTCTGCTTTGTAACAGTAAAAGCTGCATGTTGCATGCTATGGACAGCATGAATTCAAGCACAAGTTTGCATGCATATTGCCCAAGAACTATTTTTCTCTTTTCTTCTTTGTTCATTTCAATTTTGAAGTCTCAAATGCCAGATGATCTAACTGAAAACATTTCCCGTGGGCAGTTGATGGTCTTCCATACTCAAAACAGCAACTTCCATCCCTTGTAGATAGACAGAGTTTGTGGGTCTCCCCTTGTGGATTACTGTAAAGCAAGATATTTTGTGACATGAAGTTTTTGCGAATTGGAGCTGATGGTCTTGTAATGGCATGCAATTTTTGTGAATTACCACTGGCATTCAATAGTTTAGAAGAACTTTCAAATGCATTTTAATTTTTTAACTTGGCTCTCATGCAATCAAAATGCACGCAAACATTTCTAGTTTTACATAAACTTGAAGTTTGATCATCCTGCCAAAATTTTTTTATGTATCACTAGTATCATATATCTTGCACTGAAAGTTTCCCACAGTCCCGTGCCAACATAAGCAATTCAATAGATCCTGTGAATGTCAGTGTCATAAAGAGGTTTTTAAGTACAGTCCGACTTCTTTTAACTGGCCTCCCTTCTGGATCTCTCTATTCTCTGGATGTGATCTCGGTGGGATTTTTTTTTTTTTTCAATCTTTTAATTATGGGGAAAAGAAGGATTTCAAACTCAAACAAAATTCCTACACAAACTCACATGAATTACTTATCATTCTGAACATGATTAATATACATTTGTATCAGATTTTTATCTAATTTAACATGCATTCAGACATTCACCATAAACATTACCCCCAAATCATCACAAAAACATGGAGAGAAAACTTTTTATTAAATCAGGGCATGGTACAGGTGATCGTTCACTGAGCAAATCATCAGAGAATTTTGAATGAAAACCAGCTGACGAGGATGTGACGTGATCATGCAAAAAGTGATACATGTACATGTGTATTATGTAGCTACCACGGGCCATGCAGCTGCATGTGTATTAAATGTTGAGTCTAGTTTAGTCTCCTTTATCTGATGAGTGCCGGTCCGACATGTCTGGATAAGAGAGGTCAGACTATGCCTTTCTGCAATTGTGTGTAGAATCTGTAGAACCTCATTTTGACATATTTATAAGCAGTTTTCTCATTATATTATTTTACTAGTTAAGGAAATCACTGCATCATGTATTTTGTGGTAGTGAATGGTGATGAAAGGTCTAGTAGCTTGCTGGGACTGTTTGAGGGAAAGATGCAGGGAAAGTGAGGTGAGAGTACTTTCATCTCCTTCATTCATCTTGTATTTATTGAAAAGACACTGTATTCTTATTAATCTATTTTGACATATGTTTCAATCTCTGAGAAAACTTGAACTCTGTCCACCCATTTACCTTTTTTTTTGTACTCCTTCCGTAAGAGTGACCGCAATCAACTTGCTGATTATTCTGCCACTTTCAGGGAGGTCTAAGTTACTGTACGAGCTGAAATTTTCGCGTACAGATATTTTCGCGAATTGGTCCTTCGAGGACATTTTCGCGTGTTGTTAATTTCGCGGTTGCGAGGGTCTAACTGAACTTAGTTATTTGCACGTTGTTATTTTCGCGTGTTGTTATTTTCGCGTTTCAAAGGCGATTCGCGAAATTCGCGAAAATGAAACCACCGCGAAAATTTCAGCTAGTACAGTATGCAAGTCTTCAAAGAGTTCAAGTAGTTGCCGTAGTAATCATCATCCAAATGAATATATGAATAAATAAATAACCAATAAACTGACAAGTCCATCAATAATAGTACTAATAATAACAATAATGATTAAAAAAAAGAGAGTGCTAAGCAACTACTCCTGGGCCGAGGCTCGTGACACAAATGTGTCGATGGTATTGGCCTCGACCACTTCCTGGGGTAATCTGTAATGTGATGTAGAATTTGAAATTGTGGAGACAGTTAGATCCTAAGGTGGAGTAAAAAAAAATATCCACCCATTTACAGATTGTCTAAGAGGAGGCTTAATTGAGATAACGCATATTATTCAGACAAGAACCTGTAATCGTGTATGATGTACTACTTTTTAACTATGATGGTTACTTTTTTTTTCTGGACTTAAATTAGTGAACCTCATGTAGATACAGGCCTTTCACACCAGCAGTGAATAAGATTGTAACATTTTGGTGAAATTTGTGAGGCCACTGTGCAGACTGAAAGCCATGGAAAACATTGCATTAATATCACAAGTGGGAGTATCATGTGCAGTTTACTGGGATGACATGCAATGAGAAGACCTATCTTAAAGGAAACAAAGATGTTGGTCATGTGACTTCCGCTAGCATCTTTTGATTTCTAGCCATGGCAAAAGACTAAACACACAGCTTGCTAGGCAGGAAAATGTTCCCATTATAATTCTGCTGATCTACATCCCTAGTTGAAATTGATATCAAAGGAATGTGAAAATTGTGCGGGGCTTCTCTGAAACACATCTACCACCACTGACTCCAGGAAAAAACCTCGCCCCCATGTCTTTATTTTCATTCTAGAATTTCTGCAGGGAATGTCATGTGTGTACTTTGCAACACAATATGCATATCCCGTGGATGTTCATCATAGGGCATGATATAATTCTTGTTGCAAGGACTCTGCAATTTAATTCCATGATTTAACTGAGGTCAGACTGCATGAAACCAGAAAGAAATGTGATGTAATGCCTAACCTTTAAAGACAACTCGAACCCTTAATTAGAAGGACACCTTGTTTATGATGTGCATGCCGTATCATATTGCAAAACACTTGTGCTGGTATTGGTCATCATGTTGTCTTGTACGGTAGCATATTTTGCTGTTTGTTCAACTTTGCCATTCTCGTCCTATCAAAGCATTCCCAGTGTCCAATGCTGTCGACTACATGGCACAAAAGTGGGATTCAGACCAATGCAAATTAGTGGGATACAAATCTTGAGATTTGCATCGCAATCTCAAAATTTTTGCCTGTGTGGACATGAAAATTCCACTTAATAGCATAATCAGCATTGCAAATCCCAGAAATTTCAGTAGATTTTGGGCATGCCCAGTTTGGTTGCTTGACAAATTATCGAGATCAGCAATCAGCGGGATATTTCTGTCCATCTGAACAGACGCAAAAAAAAAAAAAAAAAAAAATCTCTGTTATTTTGATCATAATGGTTATCCTACCAGTTTGTCACTTTAAATTCAACTAACTCAAGTTCTTGGAAACGGAGAGAAAAAAAAAGCTGGTTGCAGAATTCCACCTTCTTCATACTGAAGAAGACATAGAGTTGTATGTGGGACATCTTTGCAAGTAAAAATGGATGAGAAAGCTACCCAGTTTTGACTGAGCTCATCATTATTCCATTTCTGTTAAAAAAACAACAAAAAAATTGAAAACAGATTCAAAGCCATGTTGGCACTTTTTATGCCTCCGCCACAAAGTGTCGCCGGAGGCATTATTCTATTGTACATGAGTGTCACATTTTTCTACACTTGTACCTTGACAATGTCGCCAGCTAATTTTATTATAAAACATTGAAAAATGAAGATGAGGGTTGCTTCTGTAAAAAGAGAATTGTATTTTGTTATTTTCAGTTGTCTGATACATTTTGGTATGTTTGTACACCCAAACAGGGCAATTTATATCAGCAGGAAAACTCTCAACACCTATAAATTGGAAGTGGCTAATCAAGTGCCAAGACCCTTCCAAAACACCACTAGGAAGGGTACATACTTAGTGATGTGATTAGTTTAGGTTGGATGTCATGACTGTAGTGAAAACCAGACATACTTTCTTTTTTTTTTGGAAATATTTTTTTTTCACTTCCATTCAAACAATACCAGAAATACATGCACTACCGACACACTACTGACACAAATACCACACACAGCATTACATGGCACGCAGTCGTACAGACTATCACATGCACACTCTCCATTTGTTCTTTTCAAGTATATGATTTTCTTGACATGGTTTGATTTATTTTAAGGCTGCCTTACTAGTCAAGCTTGGTTATGATGGTAGCCTCCTGTGTTTTCCTCCATTTTGTTCTTACCACAGACAACTTGCATTTATTTTATTTTAAATTACCAATTTTACCTGGTACCATGATGTCCACTGAACATTGGAATCACTTCCCACTGCCACATACAGCAGCTAGCTTGCCAGGCTAACTAATCGTAACTTCATGTAGCAGAGGAAATGGTAAGGTAAAGTTTTGCGAACGTTAAAACTTAGAATGTTGTGTTAAAGGGATGGTATAGTTTTGGTTGAGACGGGGATTCAGGTTTTAACGTTTTCTGCGATAGTTAGAAAATACTCATAAAATATTGATGAGCAGTCAATTCTAAGAGGAATTAAAAGTGTATTTGATGAATTCTTGGATTTGAAATAGCTGAGATATCAAAAAACAAAGAGTTCCTATTAACAAAAGATGGGATCCACCTTTTAATAGGAACACTTTACTTTACTTTGTCTTTGAAAATGTCAGCCATTTCAAAATTGATTTTTGTCAAATATACTTTTAATTTATCTTAAAAATATATGCTCTTTAATATTTCATACAAATGGTTTCTCATCTTGCAAAAAGTTAAAACGTGAAATCCCAAGTCAACCAAATCTATCATTCCTTTTTAACTGCTGTGATCTGCATTGCAATTCAATTTTTTTTTTGAGACCCAACTTTGATTACAGAGACCCCGAATGGAAGAATAGCGAGAAAAGGTCAGAGCAGGGAGGTGCTAGAGAAGGAGAGACAACTACTGCTCTCCTTTGAAGTCATGCGCGGCGCCGCCGAGAAGTTATGCGTTCAACTACAGGTGTTACCCATGTGCTTTGACAAAAGAGAGCATCAATAATCGGGACTAGCGCTCTCACATCTAGAAATACTTGCCCCTACTGCAATTCGCTCTCTCTTTCAATGTGATGGCAACAATGAATTTGTGTAACTTGAATTGGAGCAGCGAACCAAAATGCGGTGTAAAACTAACAATTTTAACAGCAAATAGTTTAAAAGCACGCTGGAATACGCTTTAGCGGAGTACTGTATTTGAAAGATCAAAATATCCCAGATTAAAAGATTAAAAAACTAACATGCATGAATATGCGCATTATAGAAAAATATTAGGTTTTTAAGAGGGCCTAATTTTCATTTCATTTTGATTTGCGCATTACGAAAAAAACTAGAAATACATGTTTATAATATTGAATTCTTTCCTAAACTATTCTAATTCAATTCGAGTAGACATTTCTATTTCATTTAAAATTTTACGGTGAAATAGAACTTGTAATTCACGAAAGGTGAAATGCGTTCTTCGTCTCCCAACTTCGTCTTGCAAACCAGAGCGGCGCCGAGCATGACTTCAAAGCGTAATGGAATGCTAGACATCCCATTGTAACGCCTTGAACCCAAACATGCGTTTGCATGAATTACGAAGAGTTGCCACTCCATCTCTGTCACACCTCCCTGGTCAGAGCACTATCCCATCATCCTCCTATACCTCATTTAATGCAAATCAGCAAGAGAGCAGTTGTTCTACTAGAAACTGATAATGCATCAATAATCCCACCTTATTTATGAAAAGATGACTTGGCATTTTGCCCTGATCCTGTGATCCCCTTCTCTATATCCATGGTTACTGACCTGTTATTTGCAGGTCAGCATCTAAAATTTCCTGTGTGAAAGTAACTATCTCTGGTGAGATGGATAGGTGTATGGCTGAAAGTGAAAGCAATTTAAATGTCTGACTGATGGTTTATAAACCAGGACATAACATTTGTATGTTAAGGTAATGACCCCATTCTGTTGAGTCAAGGGAGGGGTACAAGGGAGATAGGAAATGATTGAAAGGTGGGGAAATGGCTGAAATATCCAATACAAAGAGGTCTTGATTAAATGTGGGTCCCACTTTTTATCAAGACCATTTTGTTTTCCTTTTTTTTTTTATATCCCAGCCATTTCAAAACTGATTTTTATTGCATAAACTTATAATTCCTCCTAGGATCGTATCAGATCAGATTCATTTCTTCTTTTTTTTTCTTTTTTTTTTGTCTATTTGTTCTATGTTAGGACATAGAAATTTTGTTTCCATTGAGATCTGTACAATATGCTGCTTGGAACTAGAAGACGTGAAAGTGATCTGTCTCATGTTTATGAGTGGTTGACTGCTGGACATGCAACCTCATTTTTTCTCAGGTTCAATGACATATATTTGAATAATTCAGTTTGGGCCAATTAACTTTTATTGGTAATCATTCAGTTTGTGCAGATATAATCAATGGGGAGCATGTGCAGAATGACTTTGAGCTAAACCCTGCCTTGAGTCTTTGACAGGGAGCTATTGTGATGTGGTGGAGTCCATCCTGGCCTAGAGCGGTCACGTTGCAATTGGAGCTAGTTTCTTGTGTAATTTGAGTCCTTTGACAGTAGTGCTAGTGGCTTCAATAAGCAAGCTATTGACTTCAGTTTTCACAGTTGAATGTCTATACACAATATTACATTACTAGTACAGCGAATAAAGATTTTTATGTTTGTTATTCTTGATTCTAACCTTGACAGCAGTGCTAGTGGCTTCAACAAGCAAGCTATTGACTTCAGTTTTCACAGTTGAATGTCTATACACAATATTACATTACTAGTACAGCGAATAAAGATTTTTATGTTTGTTATTCTTGAATGATATGAACGTGAAAGAGTGGTGATTTGCATCATAAATGCAAGACCTCAGGGAAGCTAACAAGGCTGGATTTAAGAGTATATAAATATAAATTTGCTATCGATGTGCCAGAATAGTGTTTCCTGATAATTTGCAAGAAATTACTCCAGTGTATTAAATCAGGAAAGTAAGCTCTGATTTTGATAGATTTTCTGCCAAAAAGTTTTTTTTTACCCTTTTTTTTGCATCCAGTGTTACAAACATTGAAGCACATTCTTGTATAATACAATGTATGATTTCAAACCTTCACACAAATTAAGAAAACTGATAAAGAAATTTATTTGTTATTTGTTTTTCCTTTTTTTAATAAAAAAAAAAGAATTCTAATCCTTATTTCATGTAAGCCTAAACAGTGTTTTTGCGTACATGTGTATCTCTGTTTCCATTTTGGCAATATTGAAAACAAAACAAAAGCAAAAACAAACACAAAAAACCCTCACCATTCTATGTAGATATAGTTGCTGATCAAGCCAAATGCTCTGCTAGCCTTCTTTTTATAATCTTTCTTTGTGACACTGAGCTGAATTTCTTCATTTGAGTGCATTTAAAGTGAAATGAGATGTCCAGTCATTGTGGTTAACCCTTACTCCTGCCTGTCAGTCGTTGTACATAGCTACAGTATGACTCACAGAATGGCTCACCTGTGTTGCTGCAAGCAAGTTTTTTTGTTTTTATTTTTTGTTTTTTCTACTGACAGTGAGTCCTTAGCATAGAGAAGTGTTTGTCTCACGTCATAGGCATTGCAAAAGTCAGCCCTCACTTTTACAGGTAGTCTTTGGCTTTGGATCTCGAGAACAACCCACAGCGAGTCATTGTCTGCTTAACCCGTTGAGGCTGGGCTGATTTGGCTACAACACACATTTCCCATAGACCCTGCCCAAGTATACTCGGGACTCGTCCTCAACGGGTTGAAGGGATGGTATGGTTTTAGATAGAATGAGACTTTTAATTTTCTAACATATTTCGAAGATTATTTTTTTGGAGATAATGAGAAACCTTTTGTGAAATATAAAAGAGCATAGCTGTTAAGGGAATTCAAAGTTTATTTGATAAAAATTGCTTTTGAAATTGGCCGAGATATCCAAACAAAGTGATCCTAATTAAGGGTGGGACCCACACCTTTTATTAGGATTGCTTTGTTTTCCTTTGTTTTGAATATCTCAGTCATTTCAAAACAGATCTTCATCAAAATAAAATCTGAAATTCCTCAGAGAGTTATAAGCTCTTTAATATTTCATACTGCAGTTTCTAAGTTTCTTGCAAAAAAATAAAAATAAAAGCTAAATCTTCATCGCAATCAATACTATACCATCCTTTTAGCAGTCATGTAGTAGCCATTAGCCTTCTTCATGCCACACTGTAAAAACATCGGTGTTAGATTTAACACCACAGGTGTTAAATCTAACACTGATCAAACTTCAATAAAGGACCACACCCACAGGTGTTAAAAATGCACTGTGATGGTGTTAAAAAGTGTTCACTTGACACTTCGTGGTGTTAATTTGACACTGTACCTGGTTTTATTTTGACACTGTACTGGTGTTAATTCTAAAATGATACCACATGGTGTTGATTTGATATTTGTTGGTGTTAATATCAATGGTTTAACACCCGTCCAGCTTCAATAAGAGACCGCACCAGCTGGTGTTACTTTGGTGTAAATTTATTTTCACATTTTTTCAAAAATCTAGTATTTTAATGTAAAATTCTTGATCGTCTTGTTTAAATTAAAAATCAACAAGAAGTGCAGATACTAAGAAACTCTTCAAAAAACAGTTTAAGATTTGGAAATGACACCCGGAGGTGTTAATTTAACACCATAAATGAGCACCGAAAATTTAACACCAGCTCGTGTTCACTATTTAACACCGGACTCTTTGCAGTGCACATGTCCATGTATGTGTTTGAAATTTGTGCAAGTTTGACAGGAAGGGTTTAAGGAACTCCAGGGCTGTCAACCAGACTGTGTTTGAACGTTACGAAATCAATAACAATCATTAGCCTTGGTTGGGTATTCTGTTACATTCAGCAGAAGGAGAAGCAACCACAGAATGTCATGCTATGCTACACCAGCAAAACAAAAATGTCATATCAGTGACAATGTGTAAAGAAAATGTGGCAGCTATTTCATGAGGTTTGGTGATTTCTGATACATATAGATAAACTCTATTGGTGGTCAGTGTACTTACCAAGATTCATGCTGCTAGTGACAGTACCTTGATACATGTACTGCCTCTCTATCAGTGCACTCAAATGTATTACATGCAGTGTATGTCTTGTTCATAAATCATATGAGTTTAAATAATGATTATGTGTCATTTTATAGTCACCATGGAAGATAGTTACCCTGATGGTGTCTCCATAGGTTAAGAGTTGTAATGTGTATGATTATCCCAAATGTTTTTCTTGTCTTTTTTTTCAAATTGTTGCCAATTGTGTATAAATAATGTGATTTTGATTTGATTTAATAAAACATATAAATAGAAAAAAAAAAAGGTTTGGCCATTAGATTGTCGCTGTGTCATCCAACATGTTACCATATGGACACTTGTGAGATATTACCTTTGTCACCCAGCAGTGTTTTGTTTTGCAGACTTTTCCTCTTGAGTTCCCTTTACTGTAGAGTTGCCAACTAGTGTTTTGACCATGCTGATAGTAGTATGTTCCCCTTCATCCAGAATAAGATATTATGGTTTCACAGAGGAAAAAAATGTATGGTTTTGTATTGCCAGAATGTACACAATGTGTACATAAAAGTTGTATGTATGCAATTTTTTCACGTCACACCAATTGTGATTAGGTCTTCAGTTATATGCATCATTCTGGTACAAAATGATGCTCAAACCATTGTTTTGGTATGATGTATGTCTATATGACGTATCCGTATAGGAGCATTTAGACACATAAATATGAACTAGTCATACATTTATACAGTAGGACTTCGATTATCCGGCCACGTCCGGACCAGCGGGCGTCCGGATAATCGAGTTGACCAGATACGAGAGATATAATATGCTTAAATACAGCGCTTTCTAGCATAATCATGCTAGGGGCATACACATGTTATTACCAATTCACTAATATTGTGGTTGTCTGCATGGCATTGTCATGTTTCATACTTCAGAAATTGATACAGAAATAAAATGAAATACAAGTAAAATATCCCTTCATGTATTTTTTTTTTTGGGGGGGTTTGATTGATGTTGACCGACAATGAGATCAATATTGCGACTCGTTGAACACTGTCGCTGCGTTGTATATATATTGTGCACTCGAAGCCACTGAAAAGAGCAGCACCGGTCATTAACATCGTCTCATGAAATGACTTAGAAGTGTCAGTCCGCTGCGATGATTGGAATATGACCCGTTGTGTATTTGCACGATAATTGTGAATGTGTGTTTGTTTTGAGTGAAAATTGGCACAGAAAATACATGAAAGTATTAAAAAGAAAAGTCAGCTGATCGACGTCCAGATAACAGAGAATCCGGATAATCGATGGCCTGATAATCGAGGTCCTACTGTACATTGTATATGTCCATACATATCCATATGTCATATTTCCATACATCCATGAGAATTCTCTTGTCTGAAAGTGGGAAAGAAAAGGAATATTTGGCAAGAGATGCTGTACTCACATGATCATGATATATCTTTCTCAAGTTACCCTATATTCATGAGAATATAATAATGGATTGTGCCAAGTTAGAAGCCATCCAAATTCTTATCACGTCAGGTTCACTTCATGTTTGTATGGCCGCATTCTTCTGTTTTCTGTCTAGATCATCAAAAGCACATTTATAATGTATCTCAATTTGTAGTCTGCGTCCATACCTGTTCAGTCCATTTGGCATGGCTCAGTGCCAGAGATAATTCATGAAGATTACTGGAAATATGAGAAAACTAGTGTCTCATGTGAGAAACCAAAATATTCTTTCTCTCCCCCTCCTCTCTGGTGTTCTAGGGTGACCCCAAAAGGACCAGACAGTGAAACAAAGTGCAGGATGTGACCAAACCTCTGCAAAATTGATCCATGGTTTCAGAAAGGATGAATAACGAAGCAATAGAGAATTACGCTCGGGAAGACGAAATTAAAGATCTGTGACAAGAAAAACGCTGTCATATTCTAATATCGTCACTTCATATTTTTAGGGCTACTTGATTCAGCCTGGTGGAAGCCTCTCCTTACACTTTCTGTCTTTGAAGATATCTCATATGCTTGATTGATTACTCACCGATCTACATGTGTTTTGAGTCCACAGAACAGCCAGGCATGATGCTAAATGTGACTTTGACTCATGACCTCCTTGCAACTGCTGCCTGTCTTTGGATGCATTTATCAACTCACTTCTGGTGCAGAATTAAGGTTTCCAAGCAACTTTCAGAGAGTTTTGGGCAGTTGATAAATGCAAAGCGGGGTTAGAAATGCATTTCTTAAATGCTGAAAAAAGTGCAATCACAAACGTTTTTGAGCCAGTAACACATTTCTCTAGAGTTGATAAACACAAAGTCATTTTGAAACATGTTTATAGCTCTGACCTGTCTATACCAACAACTGCCAACTACACATCTCTACTCCTCGAGTCAAACTGGGCAATAGAGCTGCACAGTGACAGGGCCTCCCAACTGACTCACAAAAGAGTTGATAAAAGCGACAGCTCGAGAAACACATTCTGAAAGGCTTGCAAATGCATTTTGATGATTAGTATTGAAGACAGTGTGTTTCAAATATTGGAAAGTTTATATAGACGCAGCCTTCATTTCATTGCATTCGGCTGTTTGTCCCTCCCTTCTTGATAATCGATACAATCACTTGTGAAATTGTATCACACGTCCCAGTTTGTGAAATGTTGCATTCGTGAGATAAAAGTAATAGTAATAGTAATAGTGATTAGAAGAAAATGAATGAGAATAATAGCAATAATAATGATGATGATGATGATGATGATGATAATAATAATAATAATAATAGTAATAATAATAATAATAATAATAATAATAATAATAAAAATAATGATAATAATAATAATAATGATAATAATAATAATGATAATAATAATGATAATAATAATAATAATAATAATAATAATAATAATAATAATAATAATAATAATGATAATAATAATAATAATAATAATAATGATAATAATAATAATAATAATAATGATAATGATAATAATAATAATAATAATGATAATAATAATAATAATAATAATTGTAATGTTAATAGTGACTATTATTTATGTAGTGCATAATGATGATCAATCAATCTTATTCCTGACGCACATTGCATATAACAGGTATTTTCCAGATGAAGGACTATGCACTGAAGTATATGACACATACACAAATTCAACAAGCAAATTGCAATATTCCTATTTTGTCTGATTTCTGCTCCTTTCAAGTTATTAGCGTATCCACATCATGAATACTATGTGGGCAAGGGACAGACATTAAAACACCCAGGCGCAAAGGCACTATCCTATGCCCTTATGGTTTCAAAGTTAATACCTAAATTTAAGTACTTTTCTAAGAAGTGACTGTGTCTCTCCTTTTTTTTTTTTCTTTTTTTAGCAGGAGGGGTGGTATAAATTTTCTACTTCATCAAAATTGGATGCCTCTAAACAACTGTGAAAAGTGATAGAAAATCCAGTCTAAGGCAGTGCCTTTTTAGAGCAAAGGGCTCTGAATTTAGGTGTCCATTGAATCACACTGACTCACTCTTTATTGAGTGCATACTAATAAAAGAGGGATTTAAAGGCTCCATAGCAACCACCATAAAGGGGTTATCCGATTAGCCTGAATCTTAGCATGGTCATTTGGTACATTCTCTACATTATTATTCAAAGTATTGTTTATGCTACTGACTTTTAGATTTGTTTTCCTTTTAGGTTTCCGTGCTTACAAGAGAGGACCTCATTTGCAGAAAATTTAGAAAAGTAATGTCAGGCTAAACAAATCTGGATCTGCAAAAGGTGATTGAAAAAGAGAAACGAATTTGCTCTTACTTCTGTTGTTCCAAACTTGTTTATGAAGAAAGGAGAAAGATGACCCCATTAGAAAGTGCCAAAATTATGAATCAACATTGTTACTGTGTTGGTGTTTTGAGGCAAAGTCACAAAAGTAAATATATCATTTTTTTTTTTTTGCAGTGATTTATATGACTCAAAAGTGTAGCATACATTTGTATTTAGTGATAATGCTTATATGACACTATATTCATGTCAACAAATGTCTCACTATTATCAAGTACAGTGTGGAATAACTACCCTGGCATTTACTGAATTGTGTTGATATGTAGCCTTGTAGGTAACTTGCAGGGATGTGAATTGCATATATTGTGGAAGAACTAGATTTCGTCAAGGTTTGATTGTTGAAGCTGCAGTGTACTTCATAGAAAAGATCAGAACAATATGTTTGTTTGCATATGTGAATGTTTGTTTGTTTGTTTGTGTGTCTAGAAAGAAATGGAAATTGTGTACAATGTTGAAGCACTTCAAATTAGATACAGACATATAGTAGAAAGACTGTCGTTGTTGCTGCTGTAAAAGTTCCGTGTTTGCTAACCAATTTAGACTAATTGATGCAAGCCAAGAAAAACCTAGGGTTTCGCCGGCTGTCATCTCATAGTGTGCATATTGCATGAGTAACCGAAAGCCATTACTGCCCACTTAACATCAAGTATTCAGGTGCTGCTGGCATCAGTGGGAACTATTCTTTTCATCTGCCTGGTTAAAGTTCTTTCTAAGTGCATTATGACACTCTGTGTGTTTGTTTTCATTCAACTTAATGAGAGGGGGAAAAACCATAATGATCCAGGGCATAGACTTATGATTTATACACTTGTCAATCTCATCATGAAGATTAAAAGAGTAAGGGGAAGAAGAAGACTCTTTGTATTTGATCTGTCACACTAGGTTTGTCTGTATATGACCAAAACAAATGAGCCTATTGAGTGAATGTTCCACGAAAGGACAATGCCCATTGTACTTTCATAAAGCACCTGTTGGAGGTCTGTAATGTCTGTAACTGGTGCCTGTCACAAGAAGATTACCTGAAATGGGACAGGAAGACCAAGGACCCCCTGCAATGCCAAGACCACTTAAGTGCATGATGAAAAATTGGGGTAAATGAGCCAGCGATCCAGCGAGAAAGAAAATTGCGCGCTTCCTGACTCACTTGGGCTTCAAGGTTAGGCCATTTTTTGAAGTAAAATTCATCATCCTGAAAAATAAGACAACTGCTAGGGCAACAAGGCAAAAAAGGGGGTTCAATTTGACCTTATAGAAGCATGACTCTTGTGGACTTGTGTGCATTCTCAGAACTGTATTTCTGTAAAGGCATGCATACCTTTCTCCACTATGGGATTACTTAATAGCCCAGTAATACACCAGTGAGTCATCATGGTACTTATATTGAATGTATCACAGAGAAAGTAGATCTGACTTCAACTTCATGAAAATGAATTGTAATTAGCATTCAACTTATAGTCAAAATCTGGTGTTGTATAGTCAAACATTTTAATCATTCCTATCAAGGCAAGTGAAGAATGTATTACAGCATTAGAACATGACATTTTCATAAAATGTGTTCAAGATCTCTGATGCAAAGGGCAGTTTGATTTTGTAGTAATGAAGTTCCATATTGTATACTGATAACATGTACAATATGTGTGTTTCATTCAGAGAAATTTGGAGGTTGGTCAGATGAAATTGGCCACCCAGGTGTATACTGAGATTGAGGTAATTTGATTCTTATCATGAAAATCAGTTAACTGTAGTGATGTGTTTTCTCAAATTTTTACGAAGCTGTATAGTGATTTCTTTTCAGTTTTTTTGCTGCTTAATTCTAGGGAAACATAAATTTTGGAAAGCACCTCCTGACTGTCATTTGAAACACGATTGGAATTACAATTCAAATTACCCTCTGCGATTCTAGTTTGCATTCACATGGCAAGAATGCTTCATTCGAATCATGATTCTAGTGATGCGTCATTACAATTGTGCTTCAAATTAAGCACTCTTGATATAGGTGTGAAAGCTAGGTAACTTGTATATATGTTCCTGACATGCAGTTCCTGTTGGGTTGGTGCTTGTTGGCAAAATCTGCAGACTAGTATCATCTCTCCTTCCTTCTCCCCCAGCCCTCTCCCCCTTTCCTTTCCTGAGATGTCTGTGACATCCATTTTTGCTGCCCATATCATGCAATTAAAGGAAATTTGAAAAGAACAGACACTACTAAAAATAATTGTACAGTTATTAAACTCTTGTGTCCCGCTGAAGGTTAGAAATTTTGAAGAAATTGATGTTGATAGCTTTGCTGTCTTTACACAAATGAAGTCGAACTGTAGTTGTTTTTTTCTTTTGTGTTCAACTAATGTGTAGGCATTGTGGTAAATCAGATAAGATGAGTCCTCATTTTAGCTGTTATGTGTTGAAAATGTCAGCTACGAATCTGTCCTGTGACCTTTATCAAAAAATAAAAACACATCAAAAAACAAACCCACCCAACATTGAATATGACATGCTGCTACGTTAAAAAGATATTCCATATAAAACAGATTAAATAGCTAGTGCATCCAGTATGATGAATCTGCAAATTTCAGCTTATAAGTATAAGGAATTTTGTCACTATGTTTGATAAGAACACCAAGAATTAAGTTCCTAGTTTATTTCTTCATTACCATGTCACTTCACTTTATACTAGTACCACTGGTAGAGGTAGCCCCTCCTTCCGTCTGCTCGTCTGCATGTCCAGATTACGTGGGGTGTGGTGAAGACCCCTGCTGCACCCCTCATACCGGAGCAGGTGTCCTGCCAGTCTGGTCTGCCATCTGTCTACGTTATCATTTCTAATGTGGGATATATTTCTATAAGAAATCAGTAGCCAAGGTGCTTTGCCCTTTAAAGTGCAATTACGTACTTATCATGTTCAAATCTGTGCTATATGAAGAGAGTAAATCAAAATGTTTAAAGATGCTTCATCAAGATTTGAAGTTTTCCCTTGTTTCTACAAGTGAGCGATGTAGATTTATACCCCAAGAAATCAGTATACTGTATTCAGCGGCGATACAGGGCTACAGCACCATATATAAAGCTGCATCCTAGTTTGGGTGACAATCGCATTCTCAAAATGGCAAGGTAATGATGCCAACACAATGCCAGTTTACAAGTGAACTGTGTGCAAATCTTTGCTATATTCCTGTTTTTTTTCTTTTTTCTTTTAACTCGAAATCAATACACAGTATGAGGTATATTAATTGCATCAAAATGTTATAGTCTTGTACTACCCTATAGTAAAGATGACATCCAGGGGTATGCTATGGGGTTGTAGTTACTGAATTATTGAACAAAGACATGATATTGATGATGTTTCGTGAACAAATCAGTCACAGATTTGTGAGTTGATAATAGCATTGCCTTTTCCCATATAAGTGGCTTTGCAGAAACACACAAAACTTTTAAATATCACAACCCTCGCATTTTATGAGTGATTTTTATGAGGCTGTTATCATTCTTTGTGTCCGATATTACTCTAGTCAATGTGAACATGGTGTATAATTTTAGTTCACAAGCTAACCTGTGACTATTCAGTAGTACCATGGGGAAATTCTGTAAATAATAAATGTTTATGGACCTCACAATTAAGTTTCATTGATGCTTCATGCAGTGTGATAAAAGTGTTTTTTTTTTCTTTTTGGTAGATCATCTGCACTCTGAAGGTTAATTTGTTTTTGTTTTATATGACCATCGATATAATGGCTAAATTTTGGAAATGTTTCAAACTAATTTTGTTTAAATAATCTTTATGCTTGTATCAAAAGCCACATTCATTGTCTGTCTGTTTCACA
This sequence comes from Diadema setosum, assembly GCA_033980235.1. Classification (NCBI taxonomy): domain Eukaryota; kingdom Metazoa; phylum Echinodermata; class Echinoidea; order Diadematoida; family Diadematidae; genus Diadema; species Diadema setosum. Next base: position 4,090,473 of record CM067062.1, on the reverse strand, counting down.
AAATGAATCATGGTATATCCAATACATTAAATGATTGTAAAGTATAACAACTTTGTAATGATGACTTTCAGGAGAAAGATGTTGACCTTAATAGATTGTTAAACTTAAAATGATCATCTGGCATATATAAAAACCCAACATGAGGGTTATGGGACGATGACTCCATATCTCATCTACTGTAAGTTGCCTATAGAACATAGCTGCTACTGGTATTGCTGTTTCCGAAAACTTTTCTGTATCATCATAGATTTAAATAAACTTGTGCCTTATGTTTGAAAGATTTACTCTGTATCTCAAAATCATCTTAAATTTAGAGTAGACTTTCACTTTATTTACTAAATGTTCAGTTTCATGATGTTTGTGCCTTTGAGAGCTAACATTAAAGATATATATGTTGATGCATCATCCAACTTATATTTTGGGGCATGACTACTACATGTCTACTCATAAACTGCAGCTTCATTACTTTTGTTTGATATCATAACTACAGGAAGTAATTACACTTTATGAGTTTCATGTAATTCTTTTGGGAAGAGAGCCTGAAAAAAAAAATCAATAATATTCCATAAATTCTGTTATTTCTATTGCCGTACAAATGATACACAGTCATCTTTTTACAGAAAAGCAAAGTCAAAGAGACTAAGATTCTATTTAAGCAGAATCAAATCAAAACTCATCATTCAACTCATTTTCAACATTAGTTTTAGGAAGTTGAAATGTGAATGAGACTTGAATAAATGTGAAACTTTTTCATTTCTCATCCAGTATGTTAAATTTAGTGGCTTTTAACTGTTTTGCTTTTCACTGTTATTCCAATTTGTTGTTCAACTGTAATGACATACTTAGCACTGTGTGAAGTGAAAAGTATAATTATGCTTGCAAACAGGAAAGGAAATTCAGTGACATTAAAGGGATGGTACAGTATTGGTGGAGATGAGAATTGGGCTTTTAACTTTTTGCGAGATACCAAGAAAACACTTATGATATAGTTCAGAACATACCATTTTAAGAGGAATTCAAAGTTAATCTGATGAAAATCGGGTTTGGAATAACTGAAACATCCAAAAACAAAGTAAAACAAAACGATCATAATAGAATTAGAATCCCTCATTTTGGATATCTCAGCCATTTCAAAACCAATTTTCATCAAATAAACATTGAATTCCTCATAGAATGACATGCTCTTTCATATTTCATAAGAGGTTTCTCATTATCTTACCAAAAAATGTTAGAAATCTGATATTAGGTCTCAACCAAAACTATACGATCCCTTTAATGTCACTGCAGCTTTTGCTATGTTGCCAAAATCTCGGCCAACCAGCTCTGCAATTAAAATTCTTGACAGATGGGAAACTTGCAATTCATCGTGAGAAATGCAATGAATTTCTTTCACTCTTTCTTGTTAGCATTTTCTAAACCAGTTTCTGCTCATATAGTTGTGTAACATTATCTGGTCTACGTATTTCCTTTGTTTATTTCAGTGATGTCTGTTTCTGTTGGACAAGCATCGGTGCTTTAGGTACTCATAAAGCCTTCTCCCGTTTCAAAACGACTGCTAGTTCGCCGTGCTAAATGTCCATTGTGTTTGTTCCACCAAAGTCGAACTATACATGTTTATTGAAGGCACAAAATCATTGATATTAACTGACTTTCGTGCAGACGAACTTGTCCCAAATGTGTATATAAAATCTACCAGTTTGTGTAGTCCTTGATAACTACCCAGCAAATTGACTACAATCTTTCAGCCCACATGCACAGGCTGTCAATAAGCATATAAAAGGGCCATTCTCATTGGGCTTTGAAACTGGCAAAGTTAGGATGAAAGCTGCCAAGCAACTGGACCAAATTCCACTGGAAACCATGCAGGAAAACACGCAAGGCAGAGTACAAAGTTGCTAACTTCATGGGATGCTTTACAAGGTGTTTTGTTATAAAAGCGGCCAAAAAGCCAAAAAAAAAAAAAAATTGTGAAGTTACTTGTGTAACTTCAGCATCTGCTCTTCCTTTTAACTAGCATGATTGAATGAGTTAACTGAGCATGCACAGTTCTTCCAAAATTTCCTGATTTTCTTGCAGATTATAACATAGCAACTTTTGGGAGTAATGAGGACAATCATTAGTTTTTGTGTCATGATCTTTTTCTCTCTTTTTTTTTTTTTTTTTTTAAAGAATGGTCCTATCGAGTTATGTTGCCCTTATTGACTTGTCAAAAATGGAGCTCAATTATGACGTCTTTCTCCATGCATGCCCCCATTCCATATTTTCCACTTTGACGGTGGTCTATTCTCAGAATACTAATGTCAAGGGATTACAATGATCATGTGGCCTTCTGAGTAATTGCATGGACATTCCGTGATTACACACATCAAATCTTGAGAACAGTACACATACTCAAATGTGTTTGCAAACCACCAGCGTAGCCAGGATTTGATCTTGGGGGGGGGGGGGGGGGTTGGTTAGTATGCGAGGGAGCGAAGCGACCGAGCCCGAGCAAGCGGAGCGAGCAAGGGGGGAGGAGGGTGTGGAATGGGGATGTCCTCCTCCCATGATGAGAACTTTTTGCATTTTACTGATTGTAAATGGCGCAATTTGATGCATGTTTTTGCGTGTTTTATCGACTTGAAACAGTACCACTTGCTTAAAGGGGATGGCTAGTAACTGATCAGTGGGAATGCTGGGGGATGATTGTTCCAATCCTTGTGGGATTCATTTAAGAGTACATTATATATCTATTGTTGCGTGAAAATTATTTGCTTCAGAATGGTCTCATATTCAAGTAAAGTGCAGTTAAATGTTTCCAGGTTAGCATGCCTGTACAGTGACGGGGCATTAAACTGTGCATTACTTGAATATGATACCGTTCTGAAGCAAATAATTTTCACACAACAATAAATATATAATGTACTCTTAAATGAATTCCACAAGAATTTGAACAATCATCCCCTAGCATTTCCACTGATTCCCACTGATCAGTTAGCCATCCCCTTTAAGGTAGCAGTAGATTTTGATGTAGATTATTATTGAACAATAAATTTGGCTGTAAAATGGTATTATTTAAAATAAACTTCTTGTTAAAGGGATAGTACAGTATTGGTGAAGATGAGAATTGGGCTTTTAACTTTTTGCCAGATACCAAGAAAACACTTATGATATAGTACAGAGAATACCATTTAAAGTGGAATTCAAAGTTTATTTGGTGAAAATCGGGTTTGGAATGACTGAAACATCTAAAAACAAAGTAAAACAAAGTGATCGTAATAAAGTGTGGGTCCCACACTTAATTAGAATCGCTCTTTTTTGGATATCTCAGCCATTTCAAAACCATTTTTTGTCAAATAAACGTTGAACACCTCATAGAATTACATGCTCTTTCATTATTTCATAAGAGGTTTCTCATTACCTCTCCTAAAAATGTTAGAAACCTGAAATTAGGTCTCCTCCAAAACTGTACAATCTTATTCTTACACTAAATATCACGAATGGAACCAAGCCTGAGCGAGGGGAGTGAGTGTGCTATGGGAGGGGGTTTCCCCCCTCCCACGGTGAGAACTTTTTGCATTTTGATGATGTGAATTGTGCAATTTGATGCATGTTTTCGCATATTCTTTCGACTTGAAACAGTCCCACTTGTTTAAGGTAGCAGTATTTGTTGATGTAAATTATTACTGAACAATTTGCCCATAAAATGGTATCATTTAAATAAACTTCTTGTATTAATTCCTACACTAAATATCATGAACGCAAGCGAGCCCGTACGTGCGGAGTGAGCGAGGGGGGGGGGGGGGGGTGGAGCGTTGAGAACTTTTTGCATTTTGATGTTGTAAATAGTGCAATTTATGCATGTTTTTGCGTGTTTTATCGACTTGAAACAGTCCCACTTGTTTAAGGTAGTATATTTTGATGAAAATTATTATTGAACAATTTCCCTCTAAATTGGTATCATTCAAATTAACTTCTTGCTGAATTCTTACAGTGAATATGAACGCTGTCTATTAAGCAATCAAACATAAAAAGCATGTGCACGAGGGTGTAGATAAGGGGTATTTCTCCTCCCACACGAAGGTAATTTTACATTTTCAGACCTTAAATTCAGCGATCTGGAGCAAACTTTTGGTGCAATTATTTTTTCCAGCCCCCCCCCCCCCCCCAAAAGAAAAATTTGAAATAAATAGGGCTTTTTCAGGGAAGTGTTAATAGCTAAGTAAATCACGGAATTTAGCTCTTACTATGTGCATCATCTCTGTGTACATACAAAAACTAGTGAGGTAGAGGGGGATTCCCCCTCCCGTTCGATGGAGCTTTTGTGTTTTTAGAATTGAAATAAAAAAAGCGATCTGGATTTTGTGGAAAATTCAGAAATTGTCATCCCCAAAGTGTACTAAGTCTATGAGGAGACCAAGCAATGGGATGGTGGCAAGATACCTCTCCTATATTTGAGGGAGCTTTTTATGCCTCCGCCACGAAGTGGTGCCGGAGGCATTATGTTTTCGGGTTGTCCGTCCGTCCGTCCGTCCGTCCGTCCGTCCGTCCGTCCGTCCGTCCGTCCTTCCGTCCGTCCGTCCGTCCGTCCTTCCGTCCGTCCGTAATGAATTTTGTGGACAAGGTAACTGTCAAAAGCTGTTGAGGTATCCTAATGAAACTGGGCATGTATGTGTATTAGGGGGTGAAGTTGTGCCTATCAACTTTTGGGTGCACGTGCGCAAGGTCAAAGGTCAAAAGGTCAAGGTCAAATACATAAAATTTCACTATTTCCACCATATCTATTGAATGCCTGAAGATATTTTCTTGAAACTTAGTGTATACATGTTTTACCTAATTAAGATTCTCTGGTGAAAGTTTGGGTCATGAGGTCAAAGGTCAAAGGTCAAAAGGTCAGGGTCAAATACATAAAATTTCACTATTTCCACCATATCTATTGAATGCCTGAAGAGATTTTCTTGAAACTTAGTGTATACATGTTTTACTTAATGAAGATTCTCTGGTGACAGTTTGGGTCATGAGGTCAAAGGTCAAAGGTCAAAAGGTCAAGTAAAAATATTAAAACTTCTTTTTTTTTCTCCGTACCTTGGAAAATTGTTCAAGGTATCTTCATGGAACATAGTATATACATGTACTGACTGGAAGTGATTATCTAGAGAATGTAAGGTTCATGGGGTCAAAGGTCAAGTGCAAGACTTCAAAATGTTACTATTACCCTCATATTTATGCAATGCCAGCAGGGTTATTTTTTTACACTTGGTGTATGCGTGTGTAACCTAATAGAAATTCTCTGGAAAGT